>JAQOTM010001020.1:0-61546 GCA_029168755.2 Tillandsia fasciculata | reverse complement strand
TTTCCCCATTCCGAGGTTTTCCCCTAGTTTTTCGGACCATCTTTTATTAACCTCATTTTCTGGGTGGAGGTTTGGACAGCGCTGTAATTGTTTTGGTGATATCTCCGCAACCTGACATCGATTGAGGCGATTCAAAAGGGGATTTGCATCTACGCATCGCAAGGAATCTCTCTGAATTTTTGTGGAACTTTGTGGAATTTCCCTGAAGGTGAGAACCCCTTTTTACAGAATTCGTAGCACAGTTTTTGGGTGAAATTATTGTTCGAGGTGGTCCTCTTGTCGATTTTGGTTCTCAGCATAGAAAAAAATCGTGGGAAAACGTGCAGGTACTCGTTTCGACCGGTCGTCGCGTAGATCGCGGTGGTATTTTTCTGGGAATTTTGTGGGCACGTTTCGCAGGTGAAAATGGCTGAACTGTAAGTCTGATTTTGGGGACAGATTTTGGGATTAAACTTGAATAGTAATATGTGTGTATTCTTTGGGATTTAGGCGCAGTGTTGCGGGATTTTTGAGGATCGGCGCGGACTTCGCTGTCGGGACTTGGATTTAGCGCTCGAGGTGGGTACCGTTGTTTAACCTCCTACTTGTGATGTCCCCACTAGGCCTATTTGAGTTGCTATTATATTATATTACATTGCTAAATGAACCGTAAAAAGTAGAAATGGCAGGGTAATTGGGAATTGGACTATATTGCTTGTACACTTTGGGACCTCTTATGCTTATGTGATAAATGGACATGGGATAACTTGGCAAATGGAAGTTTAATTAGTGGCATACCTCTATCTTGTGAAAGATCATAATACTTAAACCCTGTTTTTAAATAAAGGACTTTGCATGCTTGAATGGACATTTAGTTAGGCCACCTTTTTCTGCTACACTATCATGCTGGAATTGACTTAGGAGAAACCATGCTTTTCTCTTCTTTTATCTACATTTGGGGGATAGTGCGCTCGGGTTCGAGCAGGGGCTGGGATAGTGTAGTCAGACAGTTGTGGGTTTTGGGACAGGCAGGCTGTGAGGGCAGGGCATTGCGGCAACCGCGGACTTTAGGCGGTTGACCGGACAGTGGTTATTGCATCAGATTGGGTATCAGAGGATTTGGATCTTCTTTTAGTGGATGGGTTTTCCCACTTTGATCAGAGTCATGATCCAGTCCTGCTGATTTGGTACTTGTTACCCAGGCATTATACTCGTGTGGGTCGCTCCCCTCGAGTGCCACTCCGGAGTGTGCGTTTTACAGGCTTCGAGTCCTCGGGACTCTCATCCCCTATCGGTGTTATGCGTGGCCAGCATACCCGATTTGGCAGGCAGGCAGGCAGAGCAGGCAGTACCAGTGCTTACTGGTGTATCGATTGGGTCTAGGCAGGCAGGCATTTACATTCTGATGCATACATATAGCTATACTATCAGTTAGCTCATTAGAGGCATGTAGTGGTAGCTCTATTCATCATCAGCAGTTTATTTACAGCTTACCACCTTTGTTCATTCTTCTTCCGCCTCTTATAGTCCTAGTGGGCACATTTGAGTTGAGGTTTACCCACTAGGAGGAGGCTACTGTTCTATAGTAGTTCTCACTCCCCACTGCTTTTCTTTTCTCTTCCCCTTTGTTTTGCAGAGTCGTCTGCGGGAGTTGCGGGACCCTCCTCAGCGGACCGAGGTAAGAGGATCGCGGATTAGATAGCGGTCTACCCAGGCACCAGTTCAGTTACTAGATGTACCCCGATACTCTCAGATACTCTACTTTTCATTTCTTTTGGGTCCGGCTGCGACCGGCTGGTTGTATTTGATTAGTGAGCTGGGAGAGACATATGTATTATTGAGAGTTTATTTCTGCACTTTACTTTTCTGCTTATCTGAGATGTATTAGCTCTAGTTTAGCTCTGTTTATGCTCTTTTATTATATCATCTATATTTGAGCAGGTTACCAGCGCTTCGTATACACGGAAAATTCCGTGTATACGGCGGATCTGTAGACGAGCCCGGGTTCTGGTTTACACCCGGGGCGTGACAGATTAAGTTGGTATCAGAGCTTAGGGATAGGTCAGTTGGGACTTAGGAAACCCTAGGCTTTTGGCAGACCCCAGGAAGGCAGGACGTGAGTGACGTGACATTATGCGAAAGTCGGCAATTTGGTCATGTGTTTATTTGACTCTTCCAGTGAGTGAAGAGGGATTGGCATACCCTATTTTGTGGGACAGTTATGTTGGCTGCAGACAACATAAAGTTACAAAAATAGGGGGATGCCTTTGACTTTCGCTAGATTGGGTCGAGTGTGGTTTCGTTACTGATCTGTGGTTCTTGTGGCAGATGCCTCCCCGACGTCGGATTCCTACCCGGGGTGCCCCTACACCCCCTGTTGAGCGAGGACAGGCTGGATCTTCTGAGATTGCTGAGCTGAGGGCCTTGGTAGCCCAATTGGCGGAGAGCAGCCGCCGGCAGGAGCAGCGGATTGAGCAGCTACTGGCGCGGAGAGGGGCGCCGCCTCCGACAGTGTCAGAGACCCCGGCACCACCTGTGGAACCACTTGTGCCGACGGCGCCATCATTGAGTAGCGGGGCTCAGGGCGTGGCCCAGCCTTTGACCCCGGCGGAGGAGCAGGACTTCGCTGACAAACTGGTTAAGTTTTGTAAGCACGGACCGCCCAGGTTCTCGGGGCGGGATATGCAGCCGTGGGAGGTTGGGACATGGTTAGCAGCGATGGAGAAGATTTTCAGGGATTTCTTCATCGACCCGAGGTACAGAGTTCATATGGCGGTACATTGCCTAGATGGAGATGCAGACCTCTGGTGGCGTCGGGTGGAGCCACGGGAGTTTCAGATTTCTCGACAGTTACCCTGGTCCGAGTTTCGGCGTATGATAGTGGATACCTATTTTTCGACCAGCGTGAAGAGGAAGCTGGAGGATGATTTGAAAAACATTCAGCAGGGCGACCGGTCAGTTCAGGATTACCATCAGGAGTTCATGCGGCTGTTTAATTGTGTGCCTTATGTCGCCCGGGATGGACCACATCAGGTTGAGTTATTCGAGGCAGGCCTCCGCAGCGAGCTTTATATCCTTGTGCATGCACAGCGACACCAGACTCTTCAGGAGGCCGTCGAGCATGCCTCTTGGGTGGAGAGAGGCGACACAGAGGTGGCAAGGCGAGGCGGGATGGTCGTGCTGAGTTCTGTGAGGAAACGACCAGTACCCGAGGATGAGGGACAGACTAGTTCATGGAGACCGCCACGGCCTCAGTCACCTAGCCGTGGGCGTGTGGAGCAGCGAGAGTCTAGTGGATCCCAGTGGCCATCGCAGCAGCAGCAGGAGTCTCAGCATCAGACTCAGAGACAGCAGCAGCGGGGCGGCCACGGTTTCGCGATAGAGACAGATGCATATTCTGTGGAGGACCTCATCTGTCGCACACTTGTGATCAGAGATGGGGTTGTTGTTACAAGTGCGGACAGCCAGGCCACATTCGAGCTACGTGCCCCCTTTCGACTTCAGCGGCACCCTCATCGGCATCGGCTCCTCTTTCGCCTCAGCAGCAGTTGTCGACTCAGTGGCCTTATGCTCCAGCGAGCGGATCACCACCTTTTACCCTGCGGATCATCAGCCGCCGGCTCAGAGCGGTTGGGTCTACGCCACTCAGGTGGAGGATTTTGCAGCAGCCGACTTTGTGGGGGCAGGTATGGTTTTACTGTATTTACCGGCATTGTTGTGCATTGTATTGCATTTGGGCATCCTAGTCATTTGTTAGGAGTGCATGTACTTCCTTGCTTTGGGTTAAGGGTAGGACGGTTACCGGGTGTTCGGGAGGTCGTATTCCCGATCTTTAGCACGTAGGGACGTGTTGTGGGTCCTGCCCGGTGCAGTTGAGTCCTTGATTGTACCTGTAGACCTGATGGTCTTGACCTAGTTGTGGGGCTTGGTTTGGTACTTAGGACGGTTAGGCTGGCTCGGTTGTTCTCTTTTCGCGGCAGCTGATTTTGCCGTGAGGACGGTTCTTGTGAGAGCCAGGCCTGGAGGTGTTGGTGTACCTGGGTTGCTTGGGAGTATCTGCGCTTCTTTGGTTTTGACCTTGTGGGCGAGGCGGATGTCTCGTAGTGGGTGAGTAGCTTGTTTGCTGGTGTGTTTGAGGGACCTGCGGCGGCATCAGGACTTGGTGATACCCCTTTTTGGTTGTGAGTTCTAGCTGTTCTCCTATCGGAGTTGTTTGGCATGACACCAGTTTGGGAGTTGAGGACCCAACTCCGGGATTTGATGTGTTGGATTTGTGTCAGGCCAAGTGTGGCACCTTTGGGGGCGCCGGTGCTATTCGAGTTGTGGAAGGTTGGTTCACTTCGGCTTTGTGAGGACCCTTAAGAATTTGTCGAAGTGATCATCGGGAGCTAGCACCCTTCTGCCAAGCTTGGAGGATTTGATTTACCAGCTGCAAGGGTATTGGATCTTCGCGAAGATGGATTGGCGATCTGGTTCTCTCGACTGCTCCTGGCTGAGTGTTGATTGCTTCTACATCCCGACGGTTTTGGTTAGAGATCTGAGGTTCTGAGACCAGTTGGGGGACTTATATCGGATACCTTGGGAGTACGGAGGTACTTGGATCGAGCTTTGTGCCGATGGACTTGTGGTTGGATTATCTGAGGCCCTGGGAGGGGCAGATGCTTGTACCGATGCAGACTACTTGATGGCCGAGCAGTTAGCCCAGCTGTACCTAGTTGAGGTGGCGTGGTCCTCTGGAGTGTTCTCCTTTGTTTCGTTCTGGTTAGAGACCCAAGGATTGCATCGCGTCTCTGGATGAGGTATTTGGTAGTTTTGGGAGCTTGAGTGGTGGATGATTGGATATTTACCCCCTGTTGGTTGAGATTCCGTGTTGAGGAATGACTTTAGTTTCGAGGACGAAACTTTCTTTTAGTGGGGGAGGATGTGATGACCTGGATCTCCGCAGAGCTGTTGCGGTGCATTGGGGTGGCCACTGGAGGCCTACGCGGTGTGCTGGAGGTGTTTGGGGCACGATTGGACACTAGTGTTGGACTTCGGACTTAAATGGATCACGCGGGTGATCGGGGGACCCCGTCGGATGTTTAGAGGTGTTTCCGCGCGAAACGGATATTAAGATTGGGCTCGGCGCGAATTTCGGACTAAGAATACCTTTCCGGGGGCATCCGGCAATTTTTAGAGTGAGAATTTGGCGAAACGGACGTCAAATTCGGATTCAGCGCGCGAAAACGGTCAAAACGGACTATTGCGGCATTTTTCGGAGCTCGGGTACTGTTCACCGCCGGAACAGTAATTCCGGCGATCGCCGGCGGCCGGCGGCGGCGGCGGGCAGCGCCGGCGGGCGGCGGCGCGGCCTCGGGCAGGCGGAGCAGCGGCGGCGGGCAGGCGGGCAGGGCGCGGGCAGCGCGCGGGGTGAGCGGGCAGGCGGCCGGTCCACGCGGCGGCGTGCACCAGGCGGAGGACACGTGGCATCACCCCGTTGGCTGGCTCACAGGCGTTGGTCCACGGAGTTTCGGGTTGGCTTTGGTTCACGGTGCACCGGGGTGGACACGTGGCAGGCTTTGGTTGGTTCGGTGCAGGGGGTTCGTGCACCGGGTGCAGCGGTCAGAGGCAGGACACGTGGCGCTTCCTATTGGTGGTCAACTGTGCGGGCAGGAGGGGCAGGGGCGCAGACTGTGCGGGCAGGCGCGGCGGTACTGGGGTCGGGGACACGTGTCGACCAGCGGAGGTGGCCACGTGGCGCAGCGGACAGGTGGAGCGGCTGTCGGCTGTTCGGGCGACGCGTGGCAGCATCTGAGGCGGTCGGACGGTCGCTGGATCCCGTCCGACGGGCAGCTGGGCCGGGCCGCACTGTGCGCGCCCGAAAGTTTGGGCCGGGCCGCACTGTGCGCGCCCGAAAACTTTCGGGCGCCCGAAAGTGGGGACCCAGGGGTATTTCCCCAATTGTTTTTTGTGGAGTGGCCTATTAAGCAACCCGAGCCCTATTCTTCTTGCTTTTTCCACCATTTCCGAGCCTCTTCTCACCAAGGTGTCTTCAGCAAAGTTGCTCCCCTTCGAGTTCTCCATCTCCTGGTGAAGTTTGAGGATTTGTGGTGGCACGCACTTCGAGATTTGGATTTTTCGGCGCGGCGCGACGTTGCATTCCTGGATTCTTCTTCGGCGCAGCGACAGTGTTTTAGCTCCCCCGAGCTACCAGGCAGTATTTTTCAGCGATTCTTGCGCCATCGTCTTCGTAACAGGTAGGGCTACATTTCTTATTTCTACTGGTTTCCCCATTCCGAGGTTTTCATGGGTTTTTCGGATCATCTTGTGACCTCATTTTCTGGGGTGGAGTTTTGGACAGCGCTGTATTGTTTTGGTGATATCTCCGCAACCGGACATCGGATTGAGGCGATTC
This sequence comes from Tillandsia fasciculata, assembly GCA_029168755.2. Lineage (NCBI taxonomy): Eukaryota > Viridiplantae > Streptophyta > Magnoliopsida > Poales > Bromeliaceae > Tillandsia > Tillandsia fasciculata. The sequence continues at coordinate 55,173 of JAQOTM010001020.1, read as the reverse complement.
AAAAGGGGATTTGCATCTACGCATCACAAGGAATCTCTCTGAATTTTTGTGGAACTTTGTGGAATTTCCCTGAAGGTGAGAACCCCTTTTTACAGAACTTTGTAGCACAGTTTTTGGGTGAAATTATTGTTCGAGGTGGTCCTCTTGTCGATTTTGGTTCTCAGCATAGAAAAATCGTGGGAAAACGTGCAGGTACTCGTTTCGACCGGTTCGTCGCGTAGATCGCAGTGGTATTTTTCTGGAATTTTTGGGCACGTTTCGCAGGTGAAAATGGCTGAACTGTAATCTGATTTTGGGACAGATTTTGGATTAAACTTGAATAGTAATTATGTGTGTATTCTTTGGGATTTATGGCGCAGTGTTGCGGGACTGTTGAGATCGGGCGCGGACTTCGCTGTCGGGACTTGGATTTAGCGCTCGAGGTGGGTACCGTTGTTTAACCTCCTACTTGTGATGTCCCCACTAGGCCTATTTGAGTTGCTATTATATTATATTACATTGCTAAATGAACCGGTAAAAAGTAGAATGGCAGGGTAATTGGGAATTGGACTATATTGCTTGTAAACTTTGGGACCTCTTATGCTTATGTGATAAATGGACATGGGATAACTTGGCAAATGGAAGTTTAATTAGTGGCATACCTCTATCTTGTGAAAATCAGAATACTTAAACCCTGTTTTTAAATAAAGGACTTTGCATGCTTGATGGACATCTAGTTAGGCCACCTTTTTCTGCTACACTATCATGATGGCATTGACTTAGGAGAAACCATGCTTTTCTCTTCTTTTATCTACCTTTGGGGGATAGTGCGCTCGGGTTCGAGCAGGGGCTGGGATAGTGTAGTCAGACATTGTGGTTTTGGGACAGGCAGGCTGTGAGGCAGGGCATTGCGGCAACCGCGGATCTTTGGCGGTTGACCGGACAGTGGTTATTGCATCAGATTGGGATAGAGGATTTGGATTTCTTTTAGTGGATGGGTTTTCCACCTTGATCAGAGTCATGATCCAGTCCTGCTGATTTGGTACTTGTTACCCAGGCATTATACTCGTGTGGGTCGCTCCCCTCGAGTGCCACTCCGGAGTGTGCGTTTTACAGGCTTCGAGTCCTCGGGACTCTCATCCCCTATCGTGTTATGCGTGGCCAGCATACCCGATTTGGCAGGCAGGCAGGCAGAGCAGGCAGTACCAGTGCTTACTGGTGTATCGATTGGGTCTAGGCAGGCAGGCATTTACATTCTGATGCATACATATAGCTATACTATCAGTTAGCTCATTAGAGGCATGTAGTGGTAGCTTATTCATCATCAGCATTGTTTACAGCTTACCACCTTTGTTCATTCTTCCGCCTCTTATAGTCCTAGTGGGCACATTTGAGTTGAGGTTTACCCACTAGGAGGAGGCTACTGTTCTATAGTAGTTCTCACTCCCCACTGCTTTTCTTTCTCTCTTTCCCCTTTGTTTTGCAGAGTCGTCTGCGGGAGTTGCAGGACCCTCCGCAGCGGACCGAGGTAAGAGGATCGCGGATTAGATAGCGGTCTACCCAGGCACCAGTTCAGTTAGTAGATGCACCCCGATACTCTCAGATACTCTACTTTTCATTTCTTTTGGGTCCGGCTGCGACCGGCTGGTTGTATTTGATTAGTGAGCTGGGAGAGACTATGTATTATTGAGAGTTTATTTCTGCACTTTACTTTTCTGCTTTATCTGAGATGTATTAGTTGTAGTTTAGCTCTGTTTATGCTCTTTTATTATATCATCTATATCTGAGCAGGTTACCAGCGCTTCGTATACACGGAAAATTCCGTGTATACGGCGGATCTGTAGACGAGCCCGGGTTCTGGTTTACACCCGGGGCGTGACAGTCGCTCCCCACGAGTGCGACTCCAGAGTGCGCGGCTGACAGACTTTGAGTCCTGGGGACTCCTTGCTTCGTTTATGCGTAGGCTGGCATACCCGAGGCGGCAGAGCAGGGCAGTGCCAGTGTCCACTGGCGGTCAGATTGGGTCATCTTGACAGGCTTCTGTTACAGATGCATACTTTGTCATCCCGGTTGGTTTAGCATGTAGAGGCATATTAGGGTAGCACTTCGTCTGTGGTCACTCATATTGCACTCCCCTTTTCTTTCCCTCCCCTTTGTGCCTCTGATTTTCCTGGTGGCATACCTGAGCTGAGGCTTTACCCACTAGGGAGGCTACTGTTTATAGTAGTACTTACCCCCATTGTTTTTCTTTTGTTTCTTTCTTTCCCTTGTTTTGCAAGTCCTCAGTGGGAGTTGCTGGGCCGTCAGCAACTGATTGGGCAAGCGCATCGCGGACTAGATAGAGAGTATCCGCGGGCTGAGCTGGAGATTTTGGGTACCTGGACTTCTCAGACAGTTTTTAGTTACTTTCTTTTGAGACTGGCTTCTGCCAGCTGTGTATATTTTAGTAGTGAGCTGGGAGAGACATCTGTAGTACATTTTACTGTTGTACCTTTCACTTTCAACTTCTGTCTGAGATACAGTAGTTTTAGTTTAGCTCTGATTACTTTATGCTCTTTTATTATTATTTCTTATCTGAGCAGGTTACCGACGCTTCGTGTAGTGGGAAATACCGCATGCACGGCGGATCTGTGGACGGGCCCGGGTTCTGGTTTACACCCGGGGCGTGACATCAAGCCACCGCCTTTGTCGCAGATTTAGCTCCTTTGGGTGAAGAGGTACTTGAGACTCTTATGATCTGAGTACACATTGCAGTGTGCCCCATACAGGTAGTGTCTCCAAAGCTTGAGGACAAACACCACCGCTGCGAATTCAAATCGTGCATGGGGTAATCCGCTCATACTCCTTGAGCTGCCTTGATGCATAAGCTATGACCTTTCCCCTTTGCATGAGTACTCCACCCAATCCATTTCGCGACGCATCGCAATATAATTCGTAATCCTCCCCTGGCTCTGGCAGGGCGAGAATCGGGGCTCGCGTCAACCTATCCTTAAGCTCCTCGAAGCTTCTCTGGCACTTATCCGTCCAGATGAACTTTTCCCCCTTTCTTGTCAGACGGGTAGGGGGTTGCTGCTTTTGGAGAAGCCCTCCAACGAAGCGCCGGTAATACCCGGCCATGTTGGGTTATAAGTAATTGGATCTAAATAGGGGAAAAAACACCTAGAGGGGGGTGAATAGGTGTAAACAATAAACACTCAAAAAATCATTGCGCAAATAAACCCAATGCGGAAAAATAAAAGAACACGCAAGATTTTTACGTGGAAAAACTCCAAACCGGAGTAAAAAACCACGGGACCGATAACACGGCGAAATCCACTAGAATTAACACACGTACAAGGTGATATAACGTACTCACAGACGACTCAACCTTTTACCATACGCTCCTAGTAGATCTTCCCGCTCGCTCCACGACGCTTCTCGAATCCACGATCCGCGCCCAACGCTGAATCCACAGCGTCCAACGTCGAGTCCACGACGTCCGACCGAATCCACGGTCTTCACCCAGTGGCACGCTTCGAATCCACGAACGTACCTCGCTCCGAATCCACGAGAGCGGTTGCACCTTGAATCCACAAGGCCACGCGAGTCCACGCGCCGATTTTGGGGTAAATCGTTGTTTGTTTGGGTGGTGATGATCCGCCGAATACTTAGATTAAAGATAGATCGGAAATACCATCTAAGTATTCATTGATTTGATTCTACTCAAAATGTGAGTATGGAAAACCTAGAATCAAATCAATCAATATAGATGAAGAAACATAGAATAAATCTATTGATTTCCTTTCTTCTCTATATATGTGGATTTTTTCTTTTCGGCTATTTTTCTTCTGTAATAGCGGATGCCCTAGAAATGAATACAGGGCCTATTTATAGGTTAGAAACCCTTGGAAGAAGATAGGATCAAAAACTGCCTTTTCTGGAAATATTTACCGACGGCGATCCGGATTGGAATTGGCGATCCGGATTGCAGAAGCAGAAAGACGGTTTCCAGAAAATTGCACGTTCGGGATCCGGATCGTAATCCCCGATCCGGATCGTTCATACAGTTTCACCAAACATCACATTCGGGATCCGGATTGCAAATCCTGATCCGGATCGGAAAAGCAAAAGGTAAAACCAGTGTTCGGGATCCGGATCAGAAGATGCTGCGATCCGGATTGAACCAGTGTATGAACAAACACCCTTCGGGATCCGGATTGCAAGCCACGATCCGGATCCTGAACATGTCCCATGTCCAGTTTTTGATGTTTAAGCAATTAAAACCTCTTCCAGGTGTTTCTACACTATAAGAAGTATTCGGATCATCAAAATTCTTTAGTTAAACGTACCTGATCCTTTTGAATTCTTCTTTCTTGAGATTGAGGTATACGATCCAAAGTTTCTTCATCTTCAATCTTCAAGACTTAATACATTCACGAAATACGCCAACTCAAATTCCGTAACAATCTCCCCCTTTGGCGGTTTCGTGACAAAACACAAATCCACAAAAGAAAATTCAAAAAGATATTTTTGTTGCTATCACCATACAACAAAAATTTACAAAAGAGATCCAGAAATTAAAAACATGAGATAAACTCCTAGAACAGACTCTAGACTTAGACATCTGTAATCTCTGCACACAGAAGGCATTCTTGACAAACAAAATCGTTAGATACCTCAAGAATTGAAACATTCAAAACCAACTACAGAGATAGAGTTTATTCTCATCATGACATTTGAAAAATTCAGATATGTAAGAGAATCATAGTTAAAACCAACATATCTTCTAAGCAATCGAAAACCAAATGTCAAAGTATGTTAGTCCAACATCAACTTGTTAGTCATATTACATGCCCAAATAGTTAGTCGAATAGTTAGTATAGAGGCATGTCACAAATCACATAAGAAAAACCAAAGTTGAGTGGAAGTCATACTTACCTTGATATTCACAAGGTTGATATTCACAATCATTGTTCATTGTTCAAAGTTCTCGCTAACTCATTGTTCAAAGTTCTCGCTAACTCTCTCTAACTCTCTCCCCCTTTTTGTCACAAAACACAGCCAAAACGTAGCAAGAGCTACAATATGTAAGGAGAGTAAAAAAAAAGTTCTATTAATATGCACAAATGAGAACTAAACTAAAAGAATCAATAAGACTAAAACCTAAAAATCCTGCACAAAAGAAATGAGTCAAAGATAGTCAGTTGTCAGAATCTGAATCTTCAGAACTTGTGCAACCCATCTTAGACATTATCTTTCGCATCCGCTTGTCCATTGAATTTATCTTCTTCGTGATGGTAATGTGAGCTGCTGTGTTATCTCAAGCTCATTGGCAATCCTTTGTTGTTCTTCAACATTTGTTCCTGCTTGACAGATAGTCGTTGTTGTAACTTGAAAATCGAAGTTAATGATGCTTCATCATCATCGCCAGTTTCTTGTCGAGATGGTGATGCAGCCGTGCTTGTACCGGGCTTCGTTCCAGATGCAGGAGCTTGAGTGACATGTGGCAACTTGTGAAGGGATTTGACAATAGTTGACTCATCTATCATGCTCAGACATTGATGATAAGTTGTAGAAGTGATATCAACCTGAAATTTCTTTAAGATCCTCATTATAATCAATGGAAATGGAATTCTCTCAGTGGGATGAGGATGCTCAACATATCGCGCCATTCTATTCCAGATGACGGAATGTTGATATTCAATGCCGTTGCCTCTGATGGATGTCCTATGAGATACAAAAACAACACCGTTCCCATCTCACAACCTTCGTCTGCATATTTGGAAGTATATTGTAACATGTGATGAAGTTTAAGAAGCGATATTCAAGACGAAGTTCTTTAGATCGAACAGATTTTTCGGTTGATTGTGTTCCCTCGAGACAAATTCCCTCGATAACTTTTCGCCATAATGTGTTTGTCAAATTTACCCTTCAAGTAGTGAACTCCTGTCTTGCTGGCTTCCATTCCCAAAACCTCGCCAATCAATTGTGGAGTGATCTTAAACCTTGTGCCTTGGATATTCGTGTAGAACTCCATAGGACCGTTCTCAAACTCTCGAAGATGCCGTGCATTAGTATAGAAGGTCCTCACATGATGCAAACAATAGCCAAGAGTTTCTGGGAAGCGACATACTTGAATAAGATTTGCTTGTTCAATCAAAACACCAAATTCAGGGGAGTGACCTCGTAAGCCTCAATGTTAACGTGCCTTTCGCCAATGCATTCGCGATGTGCAAAAGCTCTAAGACGATCATTATTAACGAATACTTCTTCAACACGTGGCGGAGAGTCAGGAGCTATTGGCGTCAACATTAGTGTCTTGTCTTAGTCCAAAACGTCGAGCAAGTCGTTTCCGTTTTTAGAGATAGTTGGAGCAGACATAGGAGCTTTCCCAGTGTCCATGGGTGCTTTTCCTTTTGTGTAGATTTAGTAGGCAATACCTCATCATCATCATCATCTGTCACATATCCCTGTACTTCATCAGGATTTTCTTCAAGTTCTGTGTCACTTATAACTTCCACTTCACCTTTTCGTTGGAGTTTCTTGGCTCGTTTCAGTTTGTTGGTTGCTCGAGTATGTACCATCGTGACCAGTAGCAGGATTAACCAGGAGAGTGCCATTGGTGTGAGTGCTTTGAGTTTTGAGAAAGTGTCCTGTGAAAACCAACTCAAGAACATATGAAAAATCGTCAATTTTGAAAAATTTGAAAAATTGTACCTAGACAATCATAATCATGTAGAGAAGCCAAGAATCAAATTAGTTTTCCAAAAAGAATTTTAAAAATAGATCAATCCCATGATTTACAAAAATTCCTCTTTTATGCCCTAAAACGAATTTTTAGAAATCGAAGCCTAAAAACTCGTTAATCAGGTAAAACCCAGCATAAAAGCAAAACTAATTGACCCAGAGTTCTTATTTCAAAAGAAATTTGATCAAAAACCATTCACAAACGAAAAAGTTCCAATTTTTCAACTCACGTTTGATGAAAACCTGTAAAAAACCGAGTTTTGATCAATAAAACTTACTTGAATCCGAAGAACTTTGAGTTTTGAAGCTCCAAGAAGCAAGAAATCTAGAGAGAGAAACTCTAGAGGCTTGAAACAAAAGATTAGGGTAAAAGAAATCAAATCTCTTTGTTCTTTATAAAACCCTAGCCGTGATCCGGATCGGATCGAGAATGTGATCCGGATCGGCTACCCGCAGGAAAATCCTGCGTTCGGGATCCGGATCACTTGCCCGATCCGGATCGGCTTCAACTTTTTCTCCAGAAAAATTTAGAAAAATTCCATAAAATCCAGAAAAAGTATGTAAGCACTTTACCATGTCAACTTTAAACAAAAGACATCGTTTCATACAACAAGAAATAGATTATGCAAAATCTATCAAAAATATCCAAAAATGAAACGAAAATTTACGAAAGTTAAAACACTTAAAGTTGAACAACTTCAATTACATCTATCCTGATCTTATGTGTAATGCCTTTATCAAATCATCAATTTTGGTAAAGAAAATGAAATACCAAGATCAATAGATGTTTGAAATCCCAGATAAGTTAGATAATATATCTAGACAATCTGTTGAAGGAGTGGCTCTTTGAGCATCTTTTATCAAAAATCCCACCTTATACCAACCATGAAATACGACTGAGTCAAGTATTTCAATATGAATTTCATCAACAATTTTCAAACAAAAATTTGCTTTTCATTCATGGAGTATTTTTTTTTTTTCTCCATGTGGTGGTAGTTTTCACACTCCTCATTGGGATGTAACTCTTTCCACATCTTTTGAGCATTTTACATTTCATTGACTCCCCCTCAATTGGCTATCAATTATTTAATATATAAGGTATTCAACCAAACCATTGATCTCGAATTCATACTCGACTAAGCAATCAAATATGATAATGACTATACCAAGAGATCATTGAGAGAGAAATTGACTTTGATCACTTAAAAGATGGTTTAATTAACGTAAATGATCATTGCAACATTGAAATATTATGACATCAAAAGCATAATAAATTTCTAAATGCATAAAAGGATGCAATTAAAGTCAATTATGATTTATGCTCAATTAATGTCCTATGTACAAAACATAGATAAAGAACAAAACAAAAACAAAAACAAAACCTAACCTAAGCAAAGGTTTCAAAAGAGTTTATTTCAAGGAAAGCATGCCAATTGCTTTACGCAAGTGAATAAAACGTTTTTGATCCAAAGGTTTTGTTAAGATATCAGCTAATTGATCCTCAGTTGAAATATATGACAGTTGAAGAATGTTTGATTCAACTAGCTCTCTAAGAAAATGATATCTAAGTTCAATATGTTTTGTTCTAGAGTGCAACACAGGGTTTTTAGAAATGTTAATAGCACTAGTGTTGTCACATAAAATGGTTACCGAAGATGTTGAAATCCGGAAATCGCTCAACACGCTTTTCATCCAAATCAATTGGGTTGAACAACTTCCTGCAGAAATGTACTCCGCTTCGGCAGTCGAGAGTGCTATGCAGTTCTGCTTTTTACTGTGCCATGCAACAAGGCAATGGCCAAGATAGAAGCATGCACCACTCGTGCTTTTCCGGTCATCCACCGATCCAGCCCAATCGGCATCTGAGTATCCAACAATATCCAAAGTCGTTCCCATAGGATACCAAATTCCGAAATTGATTGTACCTTTGATATATCGGATGATCCGTTTCACCGCTTTCAGGTGAACCTCCTTCGGTGCTGATTGATATCTCGCACAAATCCCAACACTGAAGGATATATCCGGGCGACTAGCCGTGAGATATAGTAGACTTCCAATCATACTGCGGTACAGTTTCTCGTCTACATTCTCACTTTGTGATTCACTTCCAAGTCCCTTATGGCTAGTTCCCATTGGAGTCGGAAAATCCTTAGAATTTTCAAGATCAAACTTTTTGACCAACTCCAGTGCATACTTGGATTGACACAAGTGAATTCCTTCATCGTTTTGTTTAACTTGTAATCCAAGAAAATAAGTCAATTCGCCCATCATGGACATCTCAAATTCGCTTTCCATGGTCTCCGCGAATTTAGAAGCATCATTATCTCTTGTTGCGCCAAAAACAATGTCATCGACATAGATTTGAGCAACTATGAAATTGTTTTGATAATGCTTCACAAAGAGAGTCCTGTCAGCTCCCCCTCGAGTGTAGCCCTTTTCCAAAAGGTGCTTTGTCAACCTTTCGTACCATGCTCGCGGTGCTTGTTTCAGACCGTAAAGAGCCTTTTTCAGACGAAAAACATGGTTAGGTAGTTTATGATCCACAAAACCTTTCGGTTGAGCCACATAAACTTCCTCATTTAAAAACCCATTTAAAAAGGCGCTCTTAACGTCCATTTGAAATAATTTGATTTTAAAATGACAAGCAATCGCAAACAATATACGAATGGACTCGAGTCTAGCTACAGGGGCGAAAGTTTCATCAAAGTCTATACCTTCTACTTGAGAGTAGCCTTGAGCAACTAACCTTGCTTTGTTCCTGATGATAGTACCTTCTTCATTTTTCTTGTTCTTGAAGATCCATTTGGTACCTATCACATTGTGTTGCTTCGGAGGCTTCGTCAATTCCCAGACTTTGTTTCGCTCGAATTGATGGAGCTCTTCCTGCATTGCTTTAATCCAGTAATCATCTTGGAGAGCTTCATCAACATTCCTTGGTTCGATTTGAGATACATAGCATGCAAATCCGCAAACCAATTGTCTCCGTGTTCTAACTCCTTCTTGTGGATCTCCAATGATGTTCGATTCAGGGTGATCCTTGGAGATGCGTAACGTTTGAGGTAGAGGAGTAGACGGAGGTACACGAGATGATTCCTGCACATCAGATAACTTGAAGAACCGTTAGATGCATCATTATTATCGAAAGAATTGTTAGAAGAAGATGCATTAGCAGGTGTATCATCATCAAGAGAGATATCGAGGGTAGATTTTTCAGATTCAAAGTGAAAAGCTTCATCTACCTTAACATTTATCGATTCTACGATCGTCTTAGATTCTAAGTTAAAAACTCGATATGCTCTGCTGTTTGTAGAATAACCTAAGAAAATCCCTTCGTCACTTCGAGAGTCAAATTTTCCAAGATTCTCACGATCACGTAAAATAAAACACCGACTCCCAAAGATGCGAAAATATTTGATGTTAGGTTTTCTACAAAACCAAAGTTCATATGGTGTATTCAATGTCCCCGGGCGCAAATACACGCGATTAATAACATAAACAGCAGTGTTCACCGCTTCAGCCCAAAAATAAAAAGGTAAGTTCCGGCTGTGAAGCATAACACGTGCCATTTCCTGTACGACCCTGTTTTTGCGCTCGACTACACCATTTTGTTGAGGTGTGTAAGGTGCAGAGAATTCATGTTTAATGCCATTAGAAGTGCAAAAATCAATGAATTTGGAATTTATGAATTCCCCACCTCTATCACTCCTAACTCGAGTAATCCTATCATTCTTTTCAATCATAATACGATTGCAGATTTCGAGAAAAGAATCAAAGGTATCAGCCTTTTCTTTTAAAAATGCTACCCAAGTATATCTAGAAAAATCATCAACCAATAAGAAAATATACCATTTACCTCCCAGAGATGGTTGACGAGTTGGCCCCATTAAGTCCATATGCAAAAGTTCCAAAGGCCGTTTTGTACCTATGTGGTTCAAGTTCTTGTGTGCAGTCCTAGACTGTTTTCCCTTTTGGCAACCGCCACACACAAGGTTTTGTTCAAAAGAAAGTTTCGGAACCCCCTTGACCACATCTTTGTTTGAAATTCTAACAAGTTCCTTAAAGTTTATGTGACCTAGCCTTTCATGCCAAAGTGTTTCATTTTTCAAAGATGCTAGGTTACATTTTTCAGAAATCTTAGTAGGAACTACATAACAATTGTTTTCTGATCTAACCCCCTTTAAAAAGAAAGCATGGTTCATGTCAGTTACAGTGCATTTATCAGATGAAAAATTAACTGAATAACCACTATCACAAAGTTGACTTATGCTTATGAGGTTAGTCTTAAGGCCATGAACAAATAACACATTATCTAGAACCGGGCCATCTGGAATAGCTACCGTTCCCTTTCCAACAATTTTGGAAGACCGACCATCTCCGAAAACAACAAGTCCTCCGGAGTTTTTCTCAAATGTTTGAAAACAGTTTTTGTCGCCGGTCATATGACGGGAACACCCGCTATCCAGGTACCAAGACGAACTATCATATGCATGCAAGGAAACATTGGTAGCAAGACAAGGGAAAATTTCACCTTTGCGCACCCAAACCTTTTTGGAGTGCGTCGGTAATGATCGTGAAGTTGATTTCCTAGGTGAGAGCGTCTTGCTTGAAGAATTGCTGCTCCTTGATGATGTCGTCTTGAGCGGTGTACTACCAAGGCTCTTTTCCTTCAATGAATTGCAGTTGATTTCTGAGGAATAGCCTTTTTGGTAGTCATTGCAAGAGGTGCTTGAGGTGTGCGTTTGGCTTCCGTCTTGCAATTTCTCCTTATGTGCCCTGAAATGCCACAACGAAAACATACCTTAATTCTTGTCGATTCCGAGGAGGATGTAGTAGGTTTGTTGTCGTTGCTAGTTGTGAACACCGGTGTCGGAGGAGGAGATACCGACTGAGGCACAAAGACTGTCCCACTCGAACTTGGAATGTCTCCAGTTTGAGTGTATCCGAGGCCGAACTTATTTCGTTGACCAAGACCAAGAAGTCTGTCCAACTTACTCCTTCCAGAAGAAAATCTCTTTAAGTCGTCCTTCAGTTGGCGTATGGTCTCCGTCATTTCCAATTTTTCCTGTCGAGCCTCGCCGTTGAGCTTCAAGAAGTAATTCGCTTTGTTCACCATATCCATATAATTCTTCTCGAGTTGCTCATTGGACTCTTGAAGGGAAACATTTGTTTAATCAGATTATCCCTTTCCACTTCAAGATCGGTTGAGAGAGAGGTTACCCTTTTTACTTCTTCTTCGAGATCCTGCAATCTCCCTTTCAACCCCTTGTTTTGCTTAGCCAGTTTCTTTGAATCCCTCAAAAGCTTATGGTAGGCTAGAGCAAAATCTTCACCTTCCGAATCATCTGATTCATCGTCCGTTGCAATCTTTTCAACAGTGGAGTTGGACAGGAATCGGATGTACTTGCCATTAAGCACATGAAGGGTGAAGATGTAGTGGACGCGTGGAAAGCTGTCGCGTTGTCTTCTTCATCACTTGAGGATGACTCATTTGACGTGGAGTTGTCATCCCAAGTAACGACTTGCATCGCTTTCTTCTTTGCCGGATTCTTGTTGGGACATTCCGTTGCAATGTGGCCGTAGCCTCGACATTTGAAGCACTGAACTTGTCCCTCTGAACTTTTCTTATCCTTTGAGAAGTTCTCTTGCTTTCTTGACTTGTAAGCTTGAAGAACCCTTGCCTTTCTTCGACTTTCCGAAGGATGGAGTTTTGCTTGAATTTCCCCTTCGAAAGTTGCGGCGAAACTTCCTTGTCAAGAGAGCGAGCTGCTTCTCAAAGTCCTCCATAGAAAGGTTCTCGTCGTCGTCCGAGGAGGATGAATCCGCGTCTTCTTCTTTAGTTGATTTCAATGCGTAACCTGAAGACTTAGAAGAGGATGCCTTTCCAGAAGAATAGTTAGTAGGAAATGTCATTTCATAAGTTTGTAAAGCACCTACTAATTCTTCTACACGCATTTCGTCCGGGTGTTTAATTGTTTCAATGGCTGCGACCTTCGGGCGAAATCGTTCAGGAAGAGTTCTTAGAATTTTTCTTACAACTTTAAATTCTGGAATCTTCTCTCCCAAGTTAGCACATGAGTTTACGATGTCTTGCAATCGTGTGTAATAGTCAGTGAAGGATTCATTCTCTGCCATAGAGATAGAGTCAAACTTGCTCGTGAGCATTTGCAGTTTCTGAATCTTCACTAGGTTAGTTCCCTCATGCGTAACTTGAAGAACATCCCAGATTTCTTTCGCAGTCTCACATGCCGAGACGCGAGAGAACTCAGTTTGTGACAAAGCATTAAATAGAGCATTAATTCCTTTGCCATTGTAAGAAGATAAGTCTATCTCTTCCTTGGTCCATTTCGACCTAGGTTTTAAGGTGCGAACATCATCTAAAATTTCAGTTGGATTAGACCATCCTAATTCAATTGATTGCCACACCCTTTCGTCGATGGAAATTAAAAAGGCTTTCATCCGTACTTTCCAGTACGCATAATTTGTTCCATCAAAGAAAGGGGGTCGATTGATGTTTCCACCTTCAACCATTGTTTACAACCCTATTCCCGCTCTGATACCACTTGTTGGGTTATAAGTAATTGGATCTAAATAGGGGAAAAAACACCTAGAGGGGGGTGAATAGGTGTAAACAATAAACACTCAAAAAATCATTGCGCAATAAACCCAATGCGGAAAAATAAAAGAACACGCAAGATTTTTACGTGGAAAAACTCCAAACCGGAGTAAAAAACCACGGGACCGATAACACGGCGAAATCCACTAGAATTAACACACGTACAAGGTGATATAACGTACTCACAGACGACTCAACCTTTTACCATACGCTCCTAGTAGATCTTCCCGCTCGCTCCACGACGCTTCTCGAATCCACGATCCGCGCCCAACGCTGAATCCACAGCGTCCAACGTCGAGTCCACGACGTCCGACCGAATCCACGGTCTTCACCCAATGGCACGCTTCGAATCCACGAACGTACCTCGCTCCGAATCCACGAGAGCGGTTGCACCTTGAATCCACAAGGCCACGCGAGTCCACGCGCCGATTTTGGGGTAAATCGTTGTTTGTTTGGGTGGTGATGATCCGCCGAATACTTAGATTAAGATAGATCGGAAATACCATCTAAGTATTCATTGATTTGATTCTACTCAAAATGTGAGTATGGAAAACCTAGAATCAAATCAATCAATATAGATGAAGAAACATAGAATAAATCTATTGATTTCCTTTCTTCTCTATATGTGGATTTTTTCTTTTCGGCTATTTTCTTCTGTAATAGCGGATGCCCTAGAAATGAATATAGGGCCTATTTATAGGTTAGAAACCCTTGGAAGAATATAGGATCAAAAACAGCCTTTTCTGGAAATTTTACCGACGGCGATCCGGATTGGAATTGGCGATCCGGATTGCAGAAGCAGAAAGACGGTTTCCAGAAAAATGCTTGTTCGGGATCCGGATCGTAATCCCCGATCCGGATCGTTCATACAGTTTCACCAAACATCACATTCGGGATCCGGATTGCAAATCCTGATCCGGATCGGAAAGCAAAAGGTAAAACCAGTGTTCGGGATCCGGATCAGAAGATGCTGCGATCCGGATTGAACCAGTGTATGAACAAACACCCTTCGGGATCCGGATTGCAAGCCACGATCCGGATCCTGAACATGTCCCATGTCCAGTTTTTGATGTTTAAGCAATTAAAAACTCTTCCAGGTGTTTCTACACTATAAGAAGTATTCGGATCATCAAAATTCTTTAGTTAAACGTACCTGATCCTTTTGAATTCTTCTTTCTTGAGATTGAGGTATACGATCCAAAGTTTCTTCATCTTCAATCTTCAAGACTTAATACATTCACGAAATACGCCAACTCAAATTCCGTAACAGCCAATCCCAGGAAGCTTCGAATTTTCGTCACCGTGGTCGGTCGGGGCCAGTCTGTCACCGAATCTATCTTCTTCGGATCCACCGCGACTCCAGCCGCCGAGATTACTTGCCCCAAGAAACCGACCTCTCGGAGCCAAAACTCACACTTTTTGAGTTTGGCGTAGAGTTTCCGTTCCCGAAGGGTCTGGAGGACTGTGCGCAGATGTTCTTCATGTTCCTCGTCCGTACGCGAGTAGATGAGGATATCGTCGATGAAGACAACCACGAACAAGTCTAGAAAGGGTTTGAATACCCTGTTCATCATATCCATGAACACTGCCGGGGCATTTGTGAGCCCGAACGGCATTACCGTAAACTCGTAATGGCCATAACGAGTACGGAAAGCCGTTTTGGGGATGTCCTCCCCCTTGACCCGGACCTGATGATAGCCCGACTGCAGGTCAATTTTTGAGAACACCGTCGCCCCCCGTAACTGGTCAAAAAGGTCGTCGATTCTTGGCAGGGGGTACTTATTCTTGATAGTGACCTTGTTTATCTCCCGGTAGTCGATGCACAACCGGAGACTTCCGTCCTTCTTTCTCACAAACAGGACGGGCGCGCCCCAAGGTGACGCGCTTGGTCTGATGAAACCTTTGTCCAAAAGGTCCTCCAACTGCGCCTTGAGTTCCTTCAGTTCCGCGAAGGCCATCCTGTACGGTGCTTTGGTGATGGGCTTGGTGCCGGGAGCAACTCAAATAGGAAAATCGACCTCTCGCTCCGGTGGCATTCCGGGGAGCTCTGTCGGAAACACATCCGGAAATTCCCTTACGACGGGAATTTCGGACGGCGAGGGAATGGGTCGGGTGGCCAAATCCACCGAGGCTAGGTAGGCCACGCACCCTCCTTCTATCAGCTTCCTAGCTCGCGACGCGAAGATGACGGCTAAAAAGGAAGTACTTTTACATGCCAAGTACACGTTTTCCGAGAATCCCGGCCTCTGTAGCTGCACCTGGCGCTTCTCGCAGTTGATGACCGCCTGATACTCGGTAAGCCCATCCCTTCCGAGTATTCCCTCGAATTTCTCTTACCACTAAGTCTCAAACATCGGATCGTTGGTGCTAACCATTAACCCCAAACGCCTGAGCTTTTAGAGGTGCACGTCCGATTCACTTAAAGCGGCATACACCGCACCACAGATCTCGACCGGAGCCAACCCACCTGGACGTTGGGTCTATTGTTGGGCCTCTTGCCGTTAGGTCTATTGCGGACCGCAGCCCACCCAACCTATTGGGCTCACCCAACCCAGCTCACTAGTCCCCTGGACCTATTGTCTCAAAGTAGGAAGTTGGACCTATTTGACCCATAAATAAAGGGCCAGCACCAAAGACAACTAAGTCTTCGCATCCTTATTGGGTAGGAAGGTACAGAGTATTTGCTCCTAAGGGTTCTCCTGGGGTCAAGACCAGCATTACTCTTCGTAAGGGGTCTTTCCTGCTACTACTTCCCTCGGGTAGTGCGTCCTTTGTCGATGATGCATGCCCGGTCTCCGCTAGAAAATTCCTTTCCTGAGAAGGGCTGGGGTCGTTTCTTGTCCATGTCGTACTCCGAGTCCTCTTGTCGGGCGTGCGTCACCTCGAATCCGCGCTCCACTATGGTGGCCCTATCCATCTCTTTCTGGAAGGTGTGGAGTTCACTACTCGCACGACTTCGAAAGTATTGCTCCGCAATCCGTCTACGAAGAGGCGGGCTTTGTGTGCTTCATCCCTTATGTCAACGGAAACACATTTGGCCAACCTTACATATTCTTGTCGATACCCCATGACGTATCGATTCCCCTGTTTGATGTGTTTCAGGTTCCTTGCGGTGTCTTCGGATATTGGGGTGGTCTGCCCCCGTCGAAAAGTCATTCCCGGGTTATGGCTGTGGTCGTTTCGGCCCCGGCAGACTCAAGATCCTTCTGCCGGTGCGTGGAACGGCCAATGCCCGCCCCACCATAGTGGTCCTATCGATCACTTCTCGATAAGCGGGTAGACCCACCGTCGGTATTATCCGATTAGTGTCGTTATGTGGACCACGCTTGTGAAGGCGAGCCTGGTGGGGTTCGTCTTCCCTAACAAAAGGGGAGAGCGCTATGCCATGTCGCGTAATCCGTTGTTGGAGTAGCCGATTCTCCACTGTTGCCGGAACCGTCGTATCCTCTTCTGCACCATCGATTGAAGAGCGGCTTCGAGCCATTAACCGTGCAAACAAAGAAACCAAGTTAGCCCTAAGGTTATAACCCTAGCACCCCATCTCACGATTACACCTATATTACGTTCCCGTTTCCCCGTACTCTCACGTACTACGCACCTATACCTTGGTTATCTCATGTCCAATTTGCTTGTGGCACCTTACACTGTGGATGTGGATCACGTCTACTATGGTTGTGGTTGCATTTCTCTGATACCATTTAATCTGTCACGCCCCCGGGGGTTTTTGAGTCATTTAAAGCGGAAAATTGCGTGTCTATTTTTTTTTTCTTAATAAGGTGATATAAACCTCAACCCCGGTGCGTGCCAGACCGCCACATACACAAATTCACTCTGTCCACGGACAGAGTCTCCTTTGTATATGCACGGCGTCTCATTTACAACATACAATTCATCACACATTAATCACCAACCAACAACCATACCGTAGACATTCATCACCAATTAAAGCAAGTTTATAAAGCGGCGTCAGTGTTTGGAAAGGATAAAACCCAGCGTTTGCAAAACCCGTGCCCACACGGCACTTCGTTTTGAGAAAACATTTTCGCAATCCTTTAATTTATCATGAAAACATGCCGCATAAAAGGAACGCCACTAAACGTAATTAAAACATAAGAATACACCTCATCCACAGAGCTAATTAATACATGTTCACAACTAAAGCCATCCACAAGCAAACTAAGTATTTATACGAAAAAGGAAATGAGATATAATCATAATAACCAAGTGTCCGACTACGGTCCTCACGACGCAGCCCCACCGTCACCCCGGCTGACGCACCTAGTAGCAGTACCTGTCACGGAGTGGGTAACGTCAGTGACAAACAAAGTAGATGTCTAATAGTATCAAGGAAGGAAAAACGAACCGAATACACCGAGTACACCGTAACCTTTCGTTAAACCCCTGTGCATATTTTAAACTGGGCACCAACCCCAGATTATTTATTAATTAAGCTGGGCACCAACCCCAGAGTACCTGTCGGGGAGACTAAAGTCCCCCCTCGTGCACAAACACCTTTTGATGCTTTTAACCTCTTCACGGGGCTAGTGCGGCCCCTATAGCTGCCGTGAAGGGGTCCTCACGGCTCCCACCCCTTTGTGAGGCACACGGGTCAAAAAGACCACTTTTCCGGAAAAGTACACCATGCGGTGGCCCGATCCGCCGGTGTACGTGCAGCATCCGAAACCGGATTGCCAAGATTGGCGTGTGGTGAGCACCGCGACCGCAGCCGCTTAAATTGTTAGATAAAACATCATTAAGCGAAAGGTTAAACTGTCCATCTACTTTGTTAGGTAAATTTAAGAGTACTTTAATGGCGATAAATGCACTTACTGCACTTGTTGCACTTATAGCAACCCTACCCACCTGGTTGGAGAGAAGACGGGTCACCCGAGCCCTCTGCACTCTCCCGCTGCGCACCTGGACCTATAAAAAGTCCGCACGGATACTAAGATCAGAATACATACTAACATATTGCAACAGAAATACCCCACTCTATTATGTACGAAGAGTCCGGCACCGTCCCGCTGTCCGGCGGGACACCCTTGCCTTGAGCGGCCGTCGCCGTCCGTCGGAGCCGCGCGCGGCGTGGCTCCGCGGACGGCGCCCGCATAGTGCCCCGCGCGGCGTCCGCGCGGTGCCCGTGCGGACACGGGCCCGCGCGGCGCCCGCGCGGCCGCCCGTGCGGCGCCCGCGCGGGTGCCCGCGCGGCGCCCGCGCGGGGGCCGCCCGTGCGGCGCCAGCGCGGGTGCCCGCGCGGCTCCCGCGCGGGGCCGCCCGCGCGGCACCCCGCGCGGTGCCCGCGCGGCGCCCGCGCGGGTCCGCCCGCGCGGCACCCGCGCGGGTGCCCGCGCGGCGCCCGCGCGGGGCCGCCCGCGCGGGGTGCCCGCGCGGTGCCCGCGCGGCACCCCGCGCGGGTGACCGCGCGGCGCCCGCGCGGCACCCCGCGCGGCGCCCCGCGCGGCGGCCGCGCGGGTGCGACCCGCGCGGCGCCGTCGCCGCTTGCGGCGGCGTCCGGTCGTCCGCGATCGTTTTCCCCCTCCCTGCGCGATGCCCTAGCGGCACCGCGCGTCTCCGCCGTCCGTTCCGTCCGTCTAGCACAATTACGATGACGGCGACGGAAACGGGGACGGCGGAGAAACTCAAGAAATTGACGAAAAGGCGACAGGAAAAATCCGGAAAAATTACTAAAAAATGTTCTACTAACCGGAGATCGTCGGGAAGGTGTCCGGTCGTGTTTCTTGCCTTCGGGTCGGCGTTTGGGACGATCGGCTCCTTCTCTTTTCCTTCTCCTTCCTCCGGTTAGGGTTCCGTTCTCTCTTTTCTTTCCTTTTCCTCACCGGTTGGGGTTTCGGTACGCACGAAAGAGGAGGGTTTGAGGAGGCGGTGTTTTAAAAATAGGGTTTCGTTCGGTAAACGGGGGAATAAATAGATCTCATTATCTATTTATCCAATTTCACGCATACGCACCGTCAAAATCCTTTCGGATATTTTGACTCCGATTAATTAATTTATTAATTGATTAGTCCTTACCGATAACCCTATTACTTAATTATTTAATTAATATCCGCTTTATCTTACACGTGCGTAACTAGGAAAACCCAAAACATCCTGTTTCTATTTCTCAAATAAATATCTGACTTACGAGATAAAATCTTCACCCTTTTAAATCCTGGCCACCGATTATTTAATCATCTGCATTAAATAATCATGGGGGATAAATTCCCACTTGGATTTAAATCATCGGTTATTTAAATTTCCAATTTTCAAATCCCGGTCACCGATTATTTAATCCCCTTCATTAAATAATCTTGGAAAGATAAATTTCCAAATTTAAGTATCTGGATTTTATCTCTTATCCAATCCGCGAGATAAAATCCCCCCTTTTATTCGTACGTAGGAGGATTTAAATTTCCGTCACCGGATAATTGATTAATTAATTAATTAATTATCCCCTACGAGATAACCCACCTTATCTCTAACGGGTGCAAGATATTTTTGCACGGTTTCCGATGCGTGACTAATTACCGCGTCGCTAAGGATCCCGTTCCGGGAGATCCCGACATCGGATTTCGAATCCGATCGCACCGTCGGTCATCGTTTTTCGCGCTCTATCGCAGAAAAATACACACACCTTGTCCCGGCCGACTTTTGAAAATTAAATAATTTTATTTCGCTTAAGGCTTAAGCGATTACATGTGAGTTCAAAAATACCCCTAAGGGTCGGGTCACTACACTAGATGTCCATACAAGCATACATTTGTCCTCAAAGCAGAATAAAGAAAAATAAACCTCATGCCAACTTATCAATGACCATACCTGTCCATAGTTTCCGATCCATAATCGCTCCTCAGAGTAGAACCTGCACATAACTACATAATCCTATCCCATTGCATAACCCACCCTCATAAAAGGGGTTATGTGCTAACATGGCATGATAATCAACCATATAGGGTAACCTTGCCTTAGGTAAGCTTCCACTAATCATCAACATGAATGTTTGATTAATACCATTTTCATACAATGAATAATTCACTTGCAATTCCCATAAAATCCACATTGTTAAGCTTACCGATCAATCCCAGCTATTGTACCATACACCTGCATACAATTCTAACATATAAAAATTTAGAGAACCGTCCACCGGTTCTGGGAATAAGGCACCCACCTGAAACGCATTCCGCAGGCAAAGCCGAAGTCGGTGAAGTACGCAGCCACACTAAATCCAAAATCTGCCAAAATCGCACCCTCGGTAACAGCCGCACAGACCTCTGATCCAAACAACAACATCACCAACAATTAATAATCAATCACTATAATTCCTAAAAACAGTATACGCTGTTTTTAGCAACCACCAGAGTGGGGAAGCCTTTCCACCTATATGCAGACCTCCAAAAATTCCAAAAAAAAAATATGGTTGCGATCCTCGCGACGAGTAGACCCAAATCGACTGTTTAAACGCCCCGTTCCGATACCTGTAGGCCAAGAAACAATTCGGACAACGTTGGAAGCCATTCCCTCAAGAACACCATTCTGCTGGAAAAACAGCAGAAAAGAAACTTAATTCTCACCCTCGAAATGACCTCATAAAAATCCAATAAAAATACGGGTGCATTCCTCTCGAAGAGTAGATATCAATCGACACCTTAAACACCTCATTCCGATGTTCGTAGGCTGAGAAATAAATCCAACAAGCTCATGCTGTCCAAAATCACCACAGAAAAATAGTGGCTCAGAGATGCCTCGGGAACTGTGCCAAAAACTCAAAATGCGGAGAAGTAATCAACGAAAAACGAAGCCTTACCTCTCGTGAACGCGCTGCCGCAAAAATCATCGAAAAATATGGTCTGAGTGAGCCAAGGGAGCCTGCGCACCGAAACGTGACGAAGGGGATCACCGGTGAAGGAAAGTCGCACTGCGTCGAAATGCCGCATACCTCGAAGTGCATGCCACCAAAAATTCCCAAACTTCTCCACGAGATGCTCCACAGGAAGATGAACAACTTTGCTTGAGGTTGCAGCGAGAGAGGAGCTCGGGAAAAGCCTCAAACCGCAGGCCAAAGGGAGGTATTTATAGTCAAAACTGAACAAATCCAATAATTACCTCTGTGTCCCCACTTCCGGGCGCCCGAAAATTTCGGGTTGCTACAGTAATGGGCCCGGCCCATTACTGTGCAGGCCCGAAACTGCCACGACCCGCCACGCGGCCCACTGCGCAGCCCACCCGCGCTCCGCTGCGCCCGGTGCACGTGCGCCCGCCAATGACGGCGCGCCACGTGGCACCGGCAACCCTGCACCGCGCACGTCGCGCGCCTGCCCCCGCGCGTACGGCCACCTGCCCCGGTCAACTGCTCCGCTCCCTGCGTGGACCGCACGCACAGCACTGATCCAATAACCAGCCACCACGTGTCCCTCCCCTGGTGCACGCCTCGCCCGTGGACCGCGCGCCTGCCCGCGCGCCCGCGCGCCTGCCCGCCGCCGCTCCGCCGCCTGCCCGAGCCCGCGCCGCCGTGCTCCGCCGCTGCCCGCCGCCGGCCGGTCGCCGGAATCACTGTTCCGGCAGTGAACAGTAACTTTACTGTTCCAAAATCCGAAAAATGCAAATAAATAGCCCATTTTAACCGTTTTCGCGCGCTGAATCCAAATCCGCTGTCTGTTTTGCCAAATTCCAATTCCAAAATTTGCCGAAGGCATCCGAAAAGGTGTTCCTTGGTCCAAACTTCGCGCTGAGTCCATTTTTGATATCCTCTTCGCGCGAAACTACTTATAAACACCCAACGGGGTCCTCCGATCACTCACGTGATCTAAATGAAGTCCAGAGTCCATCACTTAGGTCCAATTGGTGCAGAAACACCCCAAAACACACTACAGGTCCCCAGAAGCTGCCAAACACACCGCAGAAGCTCAGCGGAGATCCAGGTCATCACAAGATGACACTGATGTCTGAGGCTGTTCGGCGCCAGGAGGAGACTTCACAGCGCTAGGAGGAGGCTGTTCGACGCCAGGAGGAGACTTTACGACGCCAGGAGCAGGCTTCACGGCGCCAGGAGGAGGCTTCACGGCGTGAGGAGGAGGCCTTGGGTCGGATGATGCTCATGCTGGAGCAGAGGGCGCAGCCAGTTGTAGCACCCCCAAATAGTTCACCTGTACCTTCTTCGCTAGTTGTGGCACCCCCTATTGTTCAGACAGCACCGGCAGTTCCTATTGAGCTGGTTTCCAGCAGACCGCCGTCTGGGTCGACGGGACCTTTGACCCCAGCTGAGCAGCGTGAGGTGGTTGATCTGTTGATGAGGTTCCGTCAGTTCGATCCGCCTCATTTTTCGGGACTGAGTGCGGAGCCGTGGGAGGTTGAGTCATGGATCACGGCTATGGAGCGACATTTTGAGAGTTTGTTCATTAAGGAGCGGTTTCGGGTTCTCTTGGCGACAAACTTCTTGGAGCGCAACGCCGAGGCTTGGTGGCGGCGTGTGCGACCTGCTGGTCCGCCTTGGACGCAGCTTCTCACTTGGGCGGAGTTCCGCAGTCTTCTTCTTGGGGCATTCTTTTCGGAGAGCGTTCGTCAGAGGTTGGAAGAGCAGCTGAAGAATCTCCGCCAGGGAGATCGGCCCATGCATGAGTACATTGCAGACTTCAACCAGCTGCTGGCTTGTGTACCTCACGTGGCCAGGGATGAGGCTCACCGGATTTACATGTTTGGGCGAGGGTTGCGCCGGGATATTTATCAGTTTGTTCGTTCGCTCAGATTACAGACTCTGGAGGCCTCTATGGAGCAGTCACTCTATATTGAGCACGGGAAGGTGATGATGGAGGAGGTGGCTCCAGCCCCCGCAGTGATTCCAGGGGCGAAGTGCCCAGCACTGGTGGACGAGGGGCAGTCGAGTCGGCAGGGACCCCCGATGTGGTGACCTGGATCTCTGCAGGGCTTCTACAGTATGACCAGCAGCTTCTGGAGGCTTACGTGGTGTGTCGGTGGTGTTTGTGCACAAATTGGACACAAGTGTTGGACTTCGGGCTTAAAATGGATCACGTGAGTGATCGGGGACCCCGTCGGATGTTTAGAATTGGTTTCGCACGAAACAGATATTAAAATTGGGCTCAGCGCGAAGTTTGGACAAAAGAACACCTTTCCGGATGCCTTAGGCAATTTTTAGAGTTGGAATTTGGCAAAACGGACAGCGGATTTGGATTCAGCGCGCGAAAACGATGAAAATGGACTACTTGTACTTTTCGGAGCTCGGATGCCGCGCACGGATTTCGAGGCAAGGGGGCACTGTTCTGGCACCGGTGGGCGGCGGCGGGCAGCGGCGGAGCGCGGCGGCGCGGGCTCGGGCAGGCGGCGGAGCGACCGAGGGCGCGTGCAGGCGCGCGGTCCACGGGCCGGCGTGCACCGGAGGGCAGGACACGTGGCAGGATTGTACTGGTCGGTGCTGTGGACCCGGTTCACGGAAGGAGTGTGGTCGGCCTCGGGGCGCATGCGTACAGGGTTGGCAGGCGCACAGGTGGGCGCGCTGACCGCGGTTTCCCGCGCGTTGGGCGCGCCACGTGTCGGCAGCGGAGTGGACCACGTGTCGTGCGGCGGGTGGACTCTTCGGCTATTCCCTGTTCTGTGATGACGTGGCACCATCTCAGCGTTTCGGACGCGTGATGGACGGCCAGATCTGAGCTACTGTTTGAGCCCGAAATATTCGGGCGCCCGGAAATGTACCCCAAAGTGTATTTTTGGACCCGGATTTCAGCCTATAAATAGATTTTGAGGGCCCTTTTGTGCGGGTTTTGGAGTTTTTGGAGCTCCCTCTTCTGCAAGAGACCTTCTACACTGTATCTTCTACCCTCCCTTGGATCTTGGGCATTTTTGGAGACTCCGGCTTCGGCATTATCTGCGACGCGCCGCACAGCGACGCACTTTGGATTTTTGGCTATTACCGTCGCTCTTCAGTCCGCGAGGCACACCGGATCACCCCGATGGAATTTTGAGCCGATTTTCACGGCAGCGCGTTCACGAGAGGTAAGGCTTCGTTTTTTGTTGTTCACTTCTCCTTTTTTCGAGTTTTCGGCACTGTTCCCGAGGTGTTTCTGTGACCCCTTTTCCTGCTATGAGATTTTGGACAGCGAAGGCTTGTCGATTTTCTATCTCCACGCTCGGACATCGGATGGAGACGTGCCTGTACACTTTTTGCATCTACACATCGCAAGGAACGTCCTCGAATTTTCCTGGATTTTTCTTAGTTTTTTCCGAAGGTGAAAACCCCCTTTTTCCAGAGCTATGTGCTATAATTTTTGTACAGGATTCTTTTGAGAGGGTCACTTTGTCGGATTTTTATCTTGATGTACAAGACTCGGATTGGGACGTACAGGTACTCGTTTCGAAGGGCTTGACGCGATGCTCGCGACAGTATTTTTATTGGATTTTTCTGTGAACTCTACGAAGGTGGGATTTAAGCTTCTTTGGGGTTGTATCCCGCAGATTTCGCAGTTTTGTGCATTACCGGCGCCCCGCATTGTTTAATTTGTATCTTGGTCTACAGGTATCGGAACGGGGCGTATGAGTACTCGTTTTGGGGCTACTCGTCGTGAGGATCGCAACCGTGAATTTTCTGGAATTTTTGGAGCACTGCTGGAGGTGAGAATTGCCTATCTCTGTGCTGTTTTGGAAAAATAGCAAGTGTATGTTTGGGGGGTATTGATTAGTGAGTTGTGTTGTTTGTTGTGGTGTTGCATGTTGGGGTGATGTTGTTTGGAGCCGAGACTTGCGCGACATGTATCGAGGGTGCGGGTTCAGTGGATTTTGTTAGTAGGTGGCCACGCTCTTCACCGACTTCAGCTTTGCCTGCGGGAAGCGTTTCAGGTGGGTGCTTTGTTTCCAGAACCGGTGGACGGTTCTCTAATTCTTTATGTTAGGATGCATGCATGTCTAGGGTACATGTTTTGTGATTGTGATGTAGGTAAGCTTGGTAATAATAATCGTGTAAATAATTGCAAGAATAGTATTTATGAGGTATACTGAGGACTTGCATGATTTGGATAACTATGTTGGTGATTAGTGTAAGCTTACCTAGGATAATGTTACTCTATGTGATTATGTAGCATGCCATGTTAGCACATAGCCGTTTATGCGATTGATTTATGCGATGGGGCAGGATTATGTAGCTATGTGTGGATTTTACTCTGAGGAGTTGTTATGGATCGAGGATTATGGACAGGTGTAGGCATTGGTGATTGTTGGCATGTGGTTTACTTTCTTCTATCTTTCTTGATGACAATGCATGCTTGTATGGACATATAGTTAGGACACCTTTTACTGCTACACTACTTATTGGAACTTGACTTAGGAGAAACCATGTTATCCTTTTCTCCTTCTTTGTTAGTCAGGCGGTCTGTGTTGCTCGGGTGCGAGCAGGGGTCTGGGGTAGTGTAGCCGGGACATTAGTGTCACGCCCCGAGTTCAAAAATCAGCGTCTAAATTTTATTTTTTTTATTTTTTTATTTTATATCAGAGGTTTTAAAACCAAGCCAGGGCATGACAGACCGCCATATATAAAGAAAAGTCCCAATCCCCCTTGGGATTGAGCCTTTTCTATATATGCACGGCTAAGCTTTACAACATCATCAGAGTAGACTAACTACGTACAACTAAATGAATAAATATCACCATTACAATTAAATTACAATTTCTCTTTGACAATTGCTAATATAAAAATAACGGCTGTCCAGGGTCAACTGCTAACACGGAACCTCACCAACACGTCCCGACATCCCAGCACCCGATCGACCTGGAAAATGGTCACCCAGGGGGTGTGAGATACACTGTACATGTATCCCAGTGGGCACGACGAGCCGAGAAATAGCAGATCGTACCTACTGGTATACAATACTAGAGGATAGTAATAATCACATTAGGGAAGCATGATTCTGTAGCAATTGAATAATCAACCAAGAATAATCATATGTCAGGTAGGGCAGATATATTGGTAAAGCTGTAAACTGAAGCAACTTGCAAAATCTTGAAGCTGTAATCAAAAGCAATTTAGACAAGCAATGTTGATAATAGGTAATCATGATTGGAAAGCATTTATAAATCTCAACAGGAGTATACTGAAGAAGCGAAATAATCCATCAATATGTAAGCAAGTAACGATTTAGTCAAGAGTATACTGAAGAAGCGGATAAGTAATCAGCAGGTTGTCTGATAATCAAAATACTGAGATAGGCATGCTGAGTAACTGTATATGCAATTATCAACCAAGAACTGACGGTAAATGACTGTAATCAAGCAGGAATAGAACCAAGCAATCAGGAGATAGATAAAAGCAGGCTAAACAGGTAACACATGCATCAACAACTGAAATAAAACAAGATACCCAATCACAAGCCACCATATTGGTCTACAAGACCTCAGGCAAAACTGCCCACCTGGCACCACCTGGTTGACATTCCCCCCCCCTGGGGGTCACGGGTCGCTACTACTGACCACTTTACTGGTAAAGTACACCGCTGCGGGCGATCAATCCGCTAGTGTACGTGAAGAACAACGGTGCTGTAACGACCCGGCCCACTAGCAATAATAACTCGTTGGGCCCAAATCACAGCCCAAAGTGCTTAAGCCCAGTTAATATTGCTAGTGTCCATGTCTCATATAAACACAATCACAATGCCATCCACATCCGATGTGGGACTATTGGGGGCGTCACAGACTCTCCCCGTTTAGGCCTGACGTCCTCGTCAGCCCAAACACACACACAGCAGCCCAAGATCACCAGGCGATGTGAGACTCGTCTCGCTAGTCCTGTCATCTAGACCCAGACTCAGCCGAGACTCGCCGCACACTTCCGGCTGGTTATTGGCTCTGATACCAAATGTAACGACTCGGCCCACTAGCAATAATATCTCGTTGGGCCCAAATCACAGCCCAAAGTGCTTAAGCCCAGTTAATATTGCTAGTGTCCATGTCTCATATAAACACAATCACAATGCCATCCACATCCGATGTGGGACTATTGGGGGCGTCACAGGTGCGGGCGATCATAATGCAAATGCTCAAGCTCTCGGTCCACTGACCGTGTAATCAGCAACAAGCCGGAAAATCCCCACTGGGATGCGATAATAATATGTCAATAGATATCTCAACTCATATGCAAGAACAATCATACCAACTAAACACATGTTGTTTTTAAGAAAAATCATTTTGAAAACAGGTTTTATGTCCAAACCTCGAAGAGCTATGCCTTTGTCCTATCAAACAAGAACAGACTCAGGCGACTGCGCGACGCTTGGGTAAAACATGTTTTATTTCCAAACCTCGTAGAGCTATGCCTTTGTCCTATCAAACAAGAACAAACTCAGGCGACTCCACGATGCTTGGGTAAAACAGGTTTTATAAAATCATGTGTTTAGCAGTATAATACTTGATCAACAACAAGCCGAAACAAATCCAATCAAGGATGCAATATCAGAATCAACTGAATCTCAACTCATATGCAGGAATAATCATCAACTAGTGCAATGAAGGATGCAATATCAGAATCAACTGGATCTCAACTCATATGCAGGAATAATCATCAACTAGTCCAATCAAGGATGCAATATCAGAATCAACTGGATCTCAACTCATATGCAGGAATAATCATCAACTAGTCCAATCAAGGATGCAATATCAGAATCAACTGGATCTCAACTCATATGCAGGAATAATCAGAGATACTAACAATCAGGTATAGCAATTATCCCGGAATAAAGTCCCAATATTTGGAAGCAACTAAGGATCAATCATTCCAGACTAAACACACATTGTTTTAAGAAAAATCATTTTGAAAACAGGTTTTATGTCCAAACCTCGCAGAGCTATGCCTTTGTCCTATCAAACAAGAACAGACTCAGGCGACTCCGCGATGCTTGGGTAAATTTCCAAACCTCGTAGAGCTATGCCTTTGTCCTATCAAACAAGAACAGACTCAGGCGACTCCACGATGCTTGGGTAAAACATTTGTTGAATAAAAATCATGTGTTTAGCGGTACAGGCTCAAACATCTAATGACCAAACAGGTATGGCAATGTCCAGAATAAGGATATAAATACTGGAAACAACTAAGATCAATCATGTAAGGCATTATATATTCAGGCAACTGATAAAGATCATAAATCAGGCATATAGCAGCATAAAATTAATCAAAAGGAAGACAGGCTCAAATATCATCTTAGGCGAACAAGAATAGGGGTCCAACCAATACTATACCCAGAAGGCCGAAATGATAAAGCCCGGACCGAAGATAAACCTACCTGTCGTTTTGCAGGCGAACTTTTGACTCCAAAGGAAAGCTCGAAAACTGTGCCAACCTGAATTAAAAATACTGATCAGGGAACAACTCAACCACTCTAACCCCCAACTTAATTTAAACTCAAATCTTTTCCAAAAATCGCACTTTTAGTGCCTTTAGATAGCCGTTTTCGCTCGTTCTCTTAACTGGAATAACATTTTTACGAACCGTCACTTCCAGTAGGTGACAAATAACTTGCTGAACACCGTACTCACCAATTTACGGCAGCATGGAACCCGAGGAAAACTTCAGGTCATAAAATACTTCTCTAACCTAGCCTTAAGCCATTTTTGTTTCTCCGGTTTATCAAAATCAATTTTTAACGCGAGCATCGCGTCCAGTGACCCCAAATTAGTCAGGAGCTCACTGTCGCGGCTTCGCAAACAGCCTAGAATAGACTTTGGGCTAAAACTTTAACCTAGAGCTTGTTTATACCATAACTTAACTTCTACTGATCCAAAATAAATTCTGTTTGAAACATAAGCTCAAAATACTTCAAAAATCACAGGGCTTGACCTATTTGCAGCCCTGCATTGATGGATCAACAAGATCCAACACCTTGCTTACTAACAACATACATAATGCCCCAAACACTTTCCACACAGATCCTGTTTGATATGAAGTGAGCATCAAGCTCAGGGAATGATTTGAAGCATCTTTCATATTTTGATCAAAGTCCAATTCCAAACTTTCCTTCTGTGTGGCATTTCATCAAACACCTGATATGCATCTTATACACAACACACAACAAACAAAATCCCGAGTTGGTTCTCTGCAACCATTGCACCAGAAACTCTCTAACTTGGATAGAAATGCTTCTATGAGTTTATTCTTCCTCTCATGCAAGGCCGCGGCTTGAGGAAGAAGATGAAGTGAAGGCCTCGAATTTTGTGACCTTTCAACCTGAGCATCTGGGGCTCAACAACTTGGCCAAATGGATGCTAAATAACTCCACGAACTTACCTGATCCCATGCCCGACGACAGGACACGGCGGCGGCGCGGCGGAGCAAAGCTCGGTTTGAGCTTCACCTTCGTTAATGGCGGATTTTCCTTGAGGCAGCATGGGCCTCATGCAAGGGCTTGGCTGGGATCAACTTGATCCCAGGAAGCTTCCCGACCATTTGGCCGGAGGCGGGGAGGCTCGCCGGCGCCGGAGCAAGTAGCTCAGCCGTGGTGCAATTTCCACCAAAACTAGGGCTTAGATTTTCTTCGTGAATACTCCACCATATTTTCTCAAACTTTGCAGAATTAATATATAGGTCCTACAGTCCTTGCATACCAATTTTGACCCGTTTTGGTCCATTGGTTGAAGAGAACGACCGCGGCGAAGCTTATGCTAGGTTTCCGGCGAGACTTGCTCCCGCCGGCCATGCAACGTGCATGGGACCCTGGGGCTTGGCAGAGTGTCACGCCCCGGGTGTAAACCAGAACCCGGGCCCGTCTACAGATCCGCCGTGCACACAGTATTTCCCGTGTACACGAAGCGTCAACAACCTGCTCAGATAAAAAGATATAATAAAAGAGCAATAAAACAGAGCTGAACTAAAACTAATACATCTCAGACTGAAGCTGGAAATAAAATACAATACATCTGTATAAATGATACATCAGTCTCTCCCAGCTCACAAAATAATAAATACAACCTGCTGGCAGAGCCAGTCCCAAAGGTGAAAGTACAACCGTCTGAGGAAAACATGGGTACACCAACAGTCCAGCTAACACGCTCATCCTGCCTCGAGATCTATCTACTCAGCCGTCCTCTCGCCTCGACCCGCCGCTGAAAGCCCAGCAGCACCCACAGAAGACACTGCAAAACAAGGGAGAAGAAAAAGAGAAAGAAGAATGGGGGTGAGAACTACTAGTAAACCAGTAGCCTCCCCTAGTGGGTAAAACCTCAAACTCTGACGCACCCACTAGGTCTACCAGAGGCGAAAAGGAAAGAAGAGTGGTAAGAAATGAGACTGCTGAAAAAGGGAAATCTACCACTACTATGCCTCTAAAATGCAGTCCTAGACTGGAATAACCGTAAGAAACAATAACCAACCGTCCCAGATGAACCCAATCTGTAGCGCCCTCATCATCGGGCAAGAAAGCCGCGCCGATGTGATAGCAAAACTCCTGCTGCCGCCCTCATCATCGGGCAAATAAGCCGCGCCGATGTGATAGCAAAACCGTCAATAACTGTCTGACCCCGGCCTCCGGAGGGGAACTCGAGGGGAGCGACCCACTCGAGGAAAGCACTACCGGGCAATAACCGCGCCGGTAAAATCCATATCAAAACACTACCGGGCAATAACCGCGCCGGTAAGATAAGTACCAAAAGCAGGAGTAGATCACAACTGCAAAGCCCCAGTGGAACACACCCTCCACTAAAAGAAACACAGATCCCCAATCTGATGCACAAATGAACATCCGGTCGATCGCCCAAAATCCGCGATCGCCGCAATACCCACAATCACAATCATGTCCCACATCCGACATCCGGTCAACCGCCTACTGTCCGCGGTAGCCGCTATAATCCCGCAACCCATAATCAAACACAACCTGTCACTAACCCTCAGGTCCTCGCTACACTATCCCAAACCCCTGCTCGAACCCGAGCAACCAGACTCAAAGGTCTAAATAAGAAGGAGAAAAGAAATCAAACATGGTTTCTCCTATGTCAATTCCAGCATGATAGTGTAGCAGAAAAAGGTGGCCTATCTAGGTGTCCAAACAAGCATGCAAGTGTTCTCAAGGAAATAAAGGAAAAGGTGTTCAATAGTGGTTCCACATGTGTAACAATTAATAACTCCGCATAGATATAACCATCATGCTAAAACATTATCCAACCACACATGTCTATAATCCATGTTCCATGATAAAGCATCACTATCCACCTATGCATGTCATAAAATCCTCAAATAGTACCAACCACTAACAGGATAATCATAGAGTCCAAAATAAATAATCCAATCCATATGCAAGGTTAAACGCTAACATTCCATCCATACCAACATGTATAAGTCCCAACCACTATCAAATATCCACTACAGTGTTTTCCAGATGAAGGCTCATAATTATTTTATTAAACATGCATGTCTACTAAGTGAGCATTCAAAATGTCCAATAGAGAAGATCTCTCTAATATTCCTAGTGGGCATGTCAAAAAGAGGAGTAAAGCAACCACCCACCTGAAGTGCAACTGTCCCAATCCGTACCGCTGAAAATACCAAAAACTCCAAATCCTTGCTCCCACAATTTTAGCACACCCGTAATATTCCTGATACAATACAAAGCTCACTAATTACACTTAGGCTCCCAATTAATGCTCTTATAACCACATACAACCTCGGATTCGAAACTGTTAAATTATCACCTGCAGAAAGTGCCCAGAAAATTCCAACAAAAATATCACAGCGATCCTTGCGTCGCTAGCTTCGCAACGGTACCTTGCACGCCCAAATCAGAGTTCGGTAAGTCAAGATAAAAATCCGGCAAGGTGGTGATCCAAACAACAAACTGTGGAAAAAGACTGCGCACTGTACACAGAGAAGACAGTGATTTTCACCTCGAAATAAATCTCATAAAATTCCAATAAAAATACGAGCGCGTTCCTTGCGATCTGTAGATGAAAAAGTTGTATAAGCTCGTCTCCGTCTGATGCTCGTGCGCGAAGATATGGCCAAAATACTCCGATGCTGTCCTCACATTCCTCACAGAAAAAGGGGGACCATTGTTACCTCGGGATCCGAGCCAAAGAAGCAAAATCAGAATGCGCGATCAAAATCAAAGTTGAATCCCTACCTGTTAGGAGTCTTTTGGCGCAAGAATCACAGAAGAAGGAGCTCGGGGTAGACCAGGGGAGCTAAAACACTGCAGCTGCGCCGAAGAAGAACACAGGAAATGCAACGTCGCACCGCGCCGTAAAATCAAAATCTCGAAATCCGTGTCGCCCGAAAATCTGAAACTTGGTAGGTGTAATCTCCTCTTCATGGAGAAGATTTCTTCTTCTCAGGCCACAGGGAGATAGGAGCTCGAAGAAGGTGGAAATGGCCCAGCAAGCTCTCTCGGATTGCCAAAGAAGGAAATCCAACACAAAATGTCCCCAGAAAATTCGCTGCGCCCGGTGCACGTGAACCCTCCAATAGTGGCGCGCCACGTGGCCCAACTACCGTGCACCGCCCGTGGACCGCGCACGCCGCACCAGCCCGCACGTCGCGTACGGCACCTGCTCCACCCATTGCGTGGACCGAGCGCACAAAGCCGCACCAATCAACAGCCGCCACGTGTCCGTCGGTCCACCGTGCACCACAACTACTCCGTGGACCGGGTGCACAACACCAACGAATCACATTACGCCACGTGTCCCACCGTCGGTCCACCGTGCACCCGAAAGATTCTGTGGACCGCGCACTGTGAGCCCTCCACTCACCAACCGCCACGTGGCACCGCCCAGGTGCACGGCCGCCGCCGTGGACCGCGCGCCTGCCCGCGCCCCTGCGCGCTGCCCGCGCCCTGCCCGCGCCGCGCGCCGCCGCTGTGCCGCCTGCCCGAGGCCGCGCCGCCGCCGCCGGCCCGAGGCCGCGCCGCCGCCGCCGGCGATCGCCGGAGCTACTGTTCCGGCATGAACAGTAACCGCCAGCCCAAAAATCACCCGTGGATAGTCCGTTTTGACCGTTTTCGCGCGCTGAATCCGAATTCGCCGTCCGTTTCGCCAAATTCCAATCCGATAAATCACCGGAGGCTCCCGAAAAGGTATTCTTAGTCCAAACTTCGCGCTGAGCCCAATCTGAAAATCCGTTTCGCCCGAGAACACTTCCAGAGATCCGACGGAGTCACCCGATCACCCATGTGATCCATTTAAGTCCGAAATCCAACACTTGTGTCCAATCGTGCCCCGAACACCTCTAGCACACAGCGTAGGCCTCCAATGGCCACCCCAATGCACCGCAACAGCTCTGCGGAGATCCAGGTCATCACATCCTCCCCCACTAAAAGAAAGTTTCGTCCTCGAAACTAAAGTCATTCCTCAACACGGAATCTCAACTGACAGAGGGGTAAATATCCAGTCATCCACCACTCAAGCTCCCAAAACTACCAAATACCTCATCCAGAGACGCGATGCAATCCTTGGGTCTCTAACCAGAACGAAACAAAGGAGAACACTCCAGAGGACCACGCCACCTCAACTAGGTACAGCTGGGCTAACTGCTCGGCCATCAGGTAGTCTGCATCGGTACAAGCATCTGTCCCCGCTAAGGCCTCAGAAAATCCAACCACAAGTCCAACAACACCCAGCTCGATCCAAGTACCTCGGTACTCCCGAGGCACCCGATATAAGTCCCCCAACTGGTCCCGTAACCTCAGATCTCCAATCCAAAACCGTCGGGATGTAGAAGCAATTCCCTAACCCTCCGGCATCAACACTTAGCCATGAGCAGTCGAGAGAACCAGATTGCAAATCCAACATGCTCGACAAGGGTGGTAGCTCCAGATGGTCACTTCATCTAATTCCCGGGGATCCATGCAAAGCCGAAGTGAACCAACCTTCCATAACTCGAATAGCACCGGCGCCCCAAAGGCGACACACTTGATCTGACAAACTTCCAAAACATCAAATCCTGGAGTTGTGTCCTCAACTCCCAAACTAGTGACATGCAAGACCACTCCAATAGGAGAACAGCTGGGAACTCGCAACCAAAGGGGGTATCCCCGAGTCCCAGCGCCGCCGTAGGTCCCTCAACCACACCAGCCAAGAGTCTACTCATCCACTGTGAAACACCCGCCTCACTCCCGAAGTCAAAACTATAGAGGCGAAGATAACCCTCAAGTAACCCACGTGCACCAACACCTCCGGGCCTGGCTCCCCAAGAAAACTGTCCTTGCGGCATAATCAGCCGCCGCGAAAGAAAAACCGAACCAGCCAGCCCAACAGGTACCACAACAACATCCCGCAGCTGAGTCAAGACCCTCAGGTCTACCGGCAAAATCCAGGACTCAAGCTGCACCGGGCAGGACCAACAACTCTCCCCCACGTGCCGCAGATCGGGAATATGACCTCCCGAACACCCGGTAACCGTCCTACCCCTAACCCAAGCAATGAAGCAAAAGCACTACCCACCACGGAGGGAAATCCTCTCGTATCAAAAGATACGAACCCAAGAGCCCGGAACAACTCAAACCTACCACCACACTGACCGCTGGAACCCATGTGATCTGACGGTCTCAAAATCCACTATCCTGGAACAAGAGATCGGGAATGCCTCATCCGACTGACCTGTCCTCCAACACCCGGCGCCAAGCGCCTCAATCCGAACTCACCTCAGGCGGCAGATCCCCCCAATCCAAAGGATCTACAATGCCACGCTCCATACCCGGCGCCTACTCCAATGAGGCGTCCCTAGTACTCTCAATCCCCCACCGAACAAGACCCTGCCTCCAAAGGCTCCATTCTCAATCCCACAAATCGGGGCGACTCATCCGCCAAAATTGGCTCACTCTTTCAATGCAATCCCACAGCTTTCCCTGCTGTCAACGGTCCACCCTTCCTCAGTGCCCCAGCACTAAACATCGGCACGGAGGGGCTACTCACTACTCCGACAACTGTGCCACTGCTCCGACAACTGTGCCACTGCTCCGACAACTGTGCCACTGCGCTGCTCCGACAACGGTGTCACTGCCCCGAGAACTGTGCCACTGCAATGCTGATCTGCCTCCAACACACCTACCTTTCGGGTCCGGAGCTCTCAGACTCAAATCTGGGTATCCGGCCCGAAACAACCAGCTCAGACCCAACTGCCGCACCAAGGTGCACCCGGGTCAGGGCCCAACGCCGGGGAGACACCGCTCACCACGACAAAACCGCAAATCAGCACACCCCAACACTCGACCCAATCTAGCGAAAGTCAAAGACATCCCTCTATTTTTGTAACTTTATGTTGTCTGCAGCCAACATACTGTCCCACAAAAATAGGATATGTCGATCCCTCTTCACTCACAGGAAGAGTCAAACAAACAAATCACCGACTTTCGCAAAATGTCGCGTCTCTCACGCACTAACATCCTAGGGTCCGCCGAAAAGCCTAGGGTTTCCTAAGTCCCAACTGACCTATCCCTAAGCTCTGATACCAACTTAATCTGTCACGCCCCGGGTGTAAACCAGAACCCGGGCCCGTCTACAGATCCGCCGTGCACACAGTATTTCCCGTGTACACGAAGCGTCAACAACCTGCTCAGATAAAAAAGATATAATAAAAGAGCAATAAAAACAGAGCTGAACTAAAACTAATACATCTCAGACTGAAGCTGGAAATAAAATACAATACATCTGTATAAATGATACATCAGTCTCTCCCAGCTCACAAAAAATAAATACAACCTGCTGGCAAAAGCCAGTCCCAAAGGTGAAAGTACAACCGTCTGAGGAAAACATGGGTACACCAACAGTCCAGCTAACACGCTCATCCTGCCTCGAGATCTATCTACTCAGCCGTCCTCTCTCCTCGACCCGCCGCTGAAAGCCCAGCAGCACCCACAGAAGACACTGCAAAACAAGGGAGAAGAAAAAGAGGAAAGAAGAATGGGGGTGAGAACTACTAGTAAACCAGTAGCCTCCCCTAGTGGGTAAAACCTCAAACTCTGACGCACCCACTAGGTCTACCAGAGGCGAAAAGGAAAGAAGAGTGGTAAGAAATGAGACTGCTGAAAAAGGGAAATCTACCACTACTATGCCTCTAAAATGCAGTCCTAGACTGGAATAACCGTAAGAAACAATAACCAACCGTCCCAGATGAACCCAATCTGTACCGCCCTCATCATCGGGCAAGAAAGCCGCGCCGATGTGATAGCAAAACTCCTGCTGCCGCCCTCATCATCGGGCAAATAAGCCGCGCCGATGTGATAGCAAAACCGTCAATAACTGTCTGACCCCGGCCTCCGGAGGGGAACTCGAGGGGAGCGACCCACTCGAGGAAAGCACTACCGGGCAATAACCGCGCCGGTAAAATCCATATCAAAACACTACCGGGCAATAACCGCGCCGGTAAGATAAGTACCAAAAGCAGGAGTAGATCACAACTGCAAAGCCCCAGTGGAACACACCCTCCACTAAAAGAAACACAGATCCCCCAATCTGATGCACAAATGAACATCCGGTCGATCGCCCAAAATCCGCGATCGCCGCAATACCCACAATCACAATCATGTCCCACATCCGACATCCGGTCAACCGCCTACTGTCCGCGGTAGCCGCTATAATCCCGCAACCCATAATCAAACACAACCTGTCACTAACCCTCAGGTCCTCGCTACACTATCCCAAACCCCTGCTCGAACCCGAGCAACCAGACTCAAAGGTCTAAATAAGAAGGAGAAAAGAAATCAAACATGGTTTCTCCTATGTCAATTCCAGCATGATAGTGTAGCAGAAAAAGGTGGCCTATCTAGGTGTCCAAACAAGCATGCAAGTGTTCTCAAGGAAATAAAGGAAAAGGTGTTCAATAGTGGTTCCACATGTGTAACAATTAATAACTCCGCATAGATATAACCATCATGCTAAAACATTATCCAACCACACATGTCTATAATCCATGTTCCATGATAAAGCATCACTATCCACCTATGCATGTCATAAAATCCTCAAATAGTACCAACCACTAACAGGATAATCATATAGTCCAAAATAAATAATCCAATCCACATGCAAGGTTAAACGCTAACATTCCATCCATACCAACATGTATAAGTCCCAACCACTATCAAATATCCACAATAGTGTTTTCCATATGATAGGCTCACAATTATTTTATTACATGCATGTCTAAGTGAGCATTCATGTCCAATAGAGGGATCTCTCTAATATTCCTAGTGGCATGTCAAAAAGAGGTAAAACAACCACCCACCTGAAGTGCAACTGTCCCAATCCGTACAGCTGAAAATACCAAAAACTCCAAATCCTTGCTCCCACAATTTTAGCACACCCGTAATATTCCTGATACAATACAAAGCTCACTAATTACACTTAGGCTCCCAATTAATGCTCTTATAACCACATACAACCTCGGATTCGAAACTGTTAAATTATCACCTGCAGAAAGTGCCCAGAAAATTCCAACAAAAATATCACAGCGATCCTTGCGTCGATAGCTTCGCAACGGTACCTTGCACGCCCAAATCAGAGTTCGGTAAGTCAAGATAAAAATCCGGCAAGGTGGTGATCCAAACAACAAACTGTGGAAAAAGACTGCGCACTGTACACTGAGAAAACAGTGATTTTCACCTCGAAATAAATCTCATAAAATTCCAATAAAAATACGAGCGCGTTCCTTGCGATCTGTAGATGAAAAAGTTGTACAAGCTCGTCTCCGTCTGATGCTCGTGCGCGAAGATATGGCCAAAATACTCCGATGCTGTCCTCACATTCCTCACAGAAAAAGGGGGATCATTGTTACCTAGGGATCCGAGACAAAGAAGCAAAATCAGAATGCGCGATCAAAATCAAAGTTGAAGCCCTACCTGTTAGGAGTCTTTCGGCGCAAGAATCACAGAAGAAAGAGCTCGGGGTAGACCAGGGGAGCTAAAACACTGCAGCTGCGCCGAAGAAGAACACAGGAAATGCAACGTCGCACCGCGCCGTAAAATCAAAATCTCGAAATCCGTGCCACCCGAAAATCTGAAACTTGGTAGGTGTAATCTCCTCTTCATGGAGAAGATTTCTTCTTCTCAGGCCACAGGGAGATAGGAGCTCGAAGAAGGTGGAAATGGCCCAGCAAGCTCTCTCGGATTGCCAAAGAAGGAAATCCAACACAAAAGTCCCCAGAAAATTCGCTGCGCCCGGTGCACGTGAACCCTCCAATAGTGGCGCGCCACGTGGCCCAACTACCGTGCACCGCCCGTGGACCGCGCACGCCGCACCAGCCCGCACGTCGCGTACGGCACCTGCTCCACCCATTGCGTGGACCGAGCGCACAAAGCCGCACCAATCAACAGCCGCCACGTGTCCGTCGGTCCACCGTGCACCACAACTACTCCGTGGACCGGGTGCACAACACCAACGAATCACATTACGCCACGTGTCCCACCGTCGGTCCACCGTGCACCCGAAAGATTCCGTGGACCGCGCACTGTGAGCCCTCCACTCACCAACCGCCACGTGGCACCGCCCAGGTGCACGGCCGCCGCCGTGGACCGCGCGCCTGCCCGCGCCCCTGCGCGCTGCCCGCGCCCTGCCCGCGCCGCGCGCCGCCGCTGTGCCGCCTGCCCGAGGCCGCGCCGCCGCCCGCCGGTGCTGCCCGCCGCCGCCGGCGATCGCCGGAGCTACTGTTCCGGCGTGAACAGTAACCGCCAGCCCAAAAAATCACCGTAAATAGTCCGTTTTGACCGTTTTCGCGCGCTGAATCCGAATTCGACGTCCGTTTCGCCAAATTCCAATCCGATAAAATCCGGAGGCTCCCGGAAAGGTATTCTTAGTCCAAACTTCGCGCTGAGCCCAATCTGAAAATCCGTTTCGCCCGAGAACACTTCCAGAGATCCGACGGAGTCACCCGATCACCCACGTGATCCATTTAAGTCCGAAATCCAACACTTGTGTCCAATCGTGCCCCGAACACCTCTAGCACACAGCGTAGGCCTCCAATGGCCACCCCAATGCACCGCAACAGCTCTGCGGAGATCCAGGTCATCACATCCTCCCCCACTAAAAGAAAGTTTCGTCCTCGAAACTAAAGTCATTCCTCAACACGGAATCTCAACTGACAGAGGGGTAAATATCCAGTCATCCACCACTCAAGCTCCCAAAACTACCAAATACCTCATCCAGAGACGCGATGCAATCCTTGGGTCTCTAACCAGAACGAAACAAAGGAGAACACTCCAGAGGACCACGCCACCTCAACTAGGTACAGCTGGGCTAACTGCTCGGCCATCAGGTAGTCTGCATCGGTACAAGCATCTGTCCCCGCTAAGGCCTCAGAAAATCCAACCACAAGTCCAACAACACCCAGCTCGATCCAAGTACCTCGGTACTCCCGAGGCACCCGATATAAGTCCCCCAACTGGTCCCGTAACCTCAGATCTCCAATCCAAAACCGTCGGGATGTAGAAGCAATTCCCTAACCCTCCGGCATCAACACTTAGCCATGAGCAGTCGAGAGAACCAGATTGCAAATCCAACATGCTCGACAAGGGTGGTAGCTCCAGATGGTCACTTCATCTAATTCCCGGGGATCCATGCAAAGCCGAAGTGAACCAACCTTCCATAACTCGAATAGCACCAGCGCCCCAAAGGCGACACACTTGATCTGACAAACTTCCAAAACATCAAATCCTGGAGTTGTGTCCTCAACTCCCAAACTAGTGACATGCAAGACCACTCCAATAGGAGAACAGCTGGGAACTCGCAACCAAAGGGGGTATCCCGAGTCCCAGCGCCGCCGTAGGTCCCTCAACCACACCAGCCAAGAGTCTACTCATCCACTGTGAAACACCCGCCTCACTCCCGAAGTCAAAACTATAGAGGCGAAGATAACCCTCAAGTAACCCACGTGCACCAACACCTCCGGGCCTGGCTCCCCAAGAAAACTGTCCTTGCGGCATAATCAGCCGCCGCGAAAGAAAAACCGAACCAGCCAGCCCAACAGGTACCACAACAACATCCCGCAGCTGAGTCAAGACCCTCAGATCTACCGGCAAAATCCAGGACTCAAGCTGCACCGGGCAGGACCAACAACTCTCCCCCACGTGCCGCAGATCGGGAATATGACCTCCCGAACACCCGGTAACCGTCCTACCCCTAACCCAAGCAATGAAGCAAAAGCACTACCCACCACGGAGGGAAATCCTCTCGTATCAAAAGATACGAACCCAAGAGCCCGGAACAACTCAAACCTGCAAAGCCCCAGTGGAACACACCCTCCACTAAAAGAAACACAGATCCCCCAATCTGATGCACAAATGAACATCCGGTCGATCGCCCAAAATCCGCGATCGCCGCAATACCCACAATCACAATCATGTCCCACATCCGACATCCGGTCAACCGCCTACTGTCCGCGGTAGCCGCTATAATCCCGCAACCCATAATCAAACACAACCTGTCACTAACCCTCAGGTCCTCGCTACACTATCCCAAACCCCTGCTCGAACCCGAGCAACCAGACTCAAAGGTCTAAATAAGAAGGAGAAAAGAAATCAAACATGGTTTCTCCTATGTCAATTCCAGCATGATAGTGTAGCAGAAAAAGGTGGCCTATCTAGGTGTCCAAACAAGCATGCAAGTGTTCTCAAGGAAATAAAGGAAAAGGTGTTCAATAGTGATTCCACATGTGTAACAATTAATAACTCCGCATAGATATAACCATCATGCTAAAACATTATCCAACCACACAGGTCTATAATCCATGTCCCATGATAAGGCATCATTATCCACCTATGCATGTCATAAAATCCTCAAATAGTACCAACCACTAACAGGATAATCATAGAGTCCAAAATAAATAATCCAACCCATATGCAAGGTTAAACGCTAACATTCCATCCATACCAACATGTATAAGTCCCAACCACTATCAAATATCCACTACAGTGTTTTCCAGATGATAGGCTCATAATTATTTTAGTTAAACATGCATGTCTACTAAGTGAGCATTCAAAATGTCCAATAGAGAAGACCTCTCTAATATTCCTAGTGGGTATATCAGAAAAGAGGAGTAAAGCAACCACCCACCTGAAGTGCAACTGTCCCAATCCGTACCGCTGAAAATACCAAAAACTCCAAATCCTTGCTCCCACAATTTTAGCACACCCGTAAATTCCTGATACAATACAAAGCTCACTAATTACACTTAGGCTCCCAATTAATGCTCTTATAACCACATACAACCTCGGATTCGAAACTGTTAAATTATCACCTGCAGAAAGTGCCCAGAAAATTCCAACAAAAATATCACAGCGATCCTTGCGTCGCTAGCTTCGCAACGGTACCTTGCACGCCCAAATCAGAGTTCGGTAAGTCAAGATAAAAATCCGGCAAGGTGGTGATCCAAACAACAAACTGTGGAAAAAGACTGCGCACTGTACACAGAGAAGACAGTGATTTTCACCTCGAAATAAATCTCATAAAATTCCAATAAAAATACGAGCGCGTTCCTTGCGATCTGTAGATGAAAAAGTTGTATAAGCTCGTCTCCGTCTGATGCTCGTGCGCGAAGATATGGCCAAAATACTCCGATGCTGTCCTCACATTCCTCACAAAAAAGGGGGACCATTGTTACCTCGGGATCCGAGCCAAGAAGCAAAATCAGAATGCGCGATCAAAATCAAAGTTGAATCCCTACCTGTTAGGAGTCTTTCGGCGCAAGAATCACAGAAGAAGGAGCTCGGGGTAGACCAGGGGAGCTAAAACACTGCAGCTGCGCCGAAGAAGAACACAGGAAATGCAACGTCGCACCGCGCCGTAAAATCAAAATCTCGAAATCCGTGTCCGCCCGAAAATCTGAAACTTGGTAGGTGTAATCTCCTCTTCATGGAGAAGATTTCTTCTTTCAGGCCACAGGGAGATAGGAGCTCGAAGAAGGTGGAAATGGCCCAGCAAGCTCTCTCGGATTGCCAAAGAAGGAATCCAACACAAAATGTCCCCAGAAAATTCGCTGCGCCCGGTGCACGTGAACCCTCCAATAGTGGGCGCCACGTGGCCCAAAACTACCGTGCACCGCCCGTGGACCGCGCACGCCGCACCAGCCCGCACGTCGCGTACGGCACCTGCTCCACCCATTGCGTGGACCGAGCGCACAAAGCCGCACCAATCAACAGCCGCCACGTGTCCGTCGGTCCACCGTGCACCACAACTACTCCGTGGACCGGGTGCACAACACCAACGAATCACATTACGCCACGTGTCCCACCGTCGGTCCACCGTGCACGAAAGATTTCGTGGACCGCGCACTGTGAGCCTCCACTCACCAACGCCACGTGGCACCGCCCAGGTGCACGGCCGCCGCCGTGGACCTCGCGCCTGCCCGCGCCCCTGCGCCTGCCCGCGCCCTGCCCGCGCGCGCCGCGCCGCCGCTGTGCCGCCTGCCCGAGCCGCGCCGCCGCCGCCGGTGCTGCCCGCCGCCGCCGGCGATCGCCGGAGCTACTGTTCCGGCATGAACAGTAACCGCCAGCCCAAAAATCACCCGTGGATAGTCCGTTTTGACCGTTTTCGCGCGCTGAATCCGAATTCGCCGTCCGTTTCGCCAAATTCCAATCCGATAAATCACCGGAGGCTCCCGAAAAGGTTTCTTAGTCCAAACTTCGCGCTGAGCCCAATCTGAAAATCCGTTTCGCCCGAGAACACTTCCAGAGATCCGACGGAGTCACCCGATCACCCATGTGATCCATTTAAGTCCGAAATCCAACACTTGTGTCCAATCGTGCCCCGAACACCTCTAGCACACAGCGTAGGCCTCCAATGGCCACCCAATGCACCGCAACAGCTCTGCGGAGATCCAGGTCATCACATCCTCCCCACTAAAAAAAGTTTCGTCCTCGAAACTAAAGTCATTCCTCAACACGGAATCTCAACTGAAGAGGGTAAATATCCAGTCATCCACCACTCAAGCTCCC
This sequence comes from Tillandsia fasciculata, assembly GCA_029168755.2. Lineage (NCBI taxonomy): Eukaryota > Viridiplantae > Streptophyta > Magnoliopsida > Poales > Bromeliaceae > Tillandsia > Tillandsia fasciculata. Next base: position 11,964 of record JAQOTM010001020.1, on the reverse strand, counting down.
AAAACTACCAAATACCTCATCCAGAGACGCGATGCAATCCTTGGGTCTCTAACCAGAACGAAACAAAGGAGAACACTCCAGAGGACCACGCCACCTCAACTACTAGGTACAGCTGGCTAACTGCTCGGCCATCAGGTAGTCTGCATCGGTACAAGCATCTGTCCCCGCTAAGGCCTCAGAAAATCCAACCACAAGTTCCAACAACACCCAGCTCGATCCAAGTACCTCGGTACTCCCAGGCACCCGATATAAGTCCCCCAACTGTCCCGTAACCTCAGATCTCAATCCAAAACCGTCGGGATGTAGAAGCAATTCCCTAACCCTCCGGCATCAACACTTAGCCATGAGCAGTCGAGAGAACCAGATTGCAAATCCAACATGCTCGACAAGGGTGGTAGCTCCATGGTCACTTCATCTAATTCCCGGGGATCCATGCAAAGCCGAAGTGAACCAACCTTCCATAACTCGAATAGCACCGGCGCCCCAAAGGCGACACACTTGATCTGACAAACTTCCAAAACATCAAATCCTGGAGTTGTGTCCTCAACTCCCAAACTAGTGACATGCAAGACCACTCCAATAGGAGAACAGCTGGGAACTCGCAACCAAAGGGGGTATCCCCGAGTCCCAGCGCCGCCGTAGGTCCCTCAACCACACCAGCCAAGAGTCTACTCATCCACTGTGAAACACCCGCCTCACTCCCGAAGTCAAAACTATAGAGGCGAAGATACCCTCAAGTAACCCACGTGCACCAACACCTCCGGGCCTGGCTCCCCCAAGAAAACTGTCCTTGCGGCATAATCAGCCGCCGCGAAAGAAAAACCGAACCAGCCAGCCCAACAGGTACCACAACAACATCCCGCAGCTGAGTCAAGACCCTCAGGTCTACCGCAAAATCCAGGACTCAAGCTGCACCGGGCAGGACCAACAACTCTCCCCCACGTGCCGCAGATCGGGAATATGACCTCCGAACACCCGGTAACCGTCCTACCCCTAACCCAAGCAATGAAGCAAAAGCACTACCCACCACGGAGGGAAATCCTCTCGTATCAAAAGATACGAACCCAAGAGCCCGGAACAACTCAAACCTGCCAAAGCCCCAGTGGAACACACCCTCCACTAAAAAAACACAGATCCCCCAATCTGATGCACAAATGAACATCCGGTCGATCGCCCAAAATCCGCGATCGCCGCAATACCCACAATCACAATCATGTCCCACATCCGACATCCGGTCAACCGCCTACTGTCCGCGGTAGCCGCTATAATCCCGCAACCCATAATCAAACACAACCTGTCACTAACCCTCAGGTCCTCGCTACACTATCCCAAACCCCTGCTCGAACCCGAGCAACCAGACTCAAAGGTCTAAATAAGAAGGAGAAAAGAAATCAACATGGTTTCTCCTATGTCAATTCCAGCATGATAGTGTAGCAGAAAAAGGTGGCCTATCTAGGTGTCCAAACAAGCATGCAAGTGTTCTCAAGGAAATAAAGAAAAGGTGTTCAATAGTGGTTCCACATGTGTAACAATTAATAACTCCGCATAGATATAACCATCATGCTAAAACATTATCCAACCACACAGGTCTATAATCCATGTCCCATGATAAAGCATCATTATCCACCTATGCATGTCATAAAATCCTCAAATAGTACCAACCACTAACAGGATAATCATAGAGTCCAAAATAAATAATCCAACCCATATGCAAGGTTAAACGCTAACATTCCATCCATACCAACATGTATAAGTCCCAACCACTATCAAATATCCACTACAGTGTTTTCCAGATGATAGGCTCATAATTATTTTAGTTAAACATGCATGTCTACTAAGTGAGCATTCAAAATGTCCAATAGAGAAGACCTCTCTAATATTCCTAGTGGGTATATCAGAAAAGAGGAGTAAAGCAACCACCCACCTGAAGTGCAACTGTCCCAATCCGTACCGCTGAAAATACCAAAAACTCCAAATCCTTGCTCCCACAATTTTAGCACACCCGTAATATTCCTGATACAATACAAAGCTCACTAATTACACTTAGGCTCCCAATTAATGCTCTTATAACCTCATACAACCTCGGATTCGAAACTGTTAAATTATCACCTGCAGAAAGTGCCCAGAAAATTCCAACAAAAATATCACAGCGATCCTTGCGTCGCTAGCTTCGCAACGGTACCTTGCACGCCCAAATCAGAGTTCGGTAAGTCAAGATAAAAATCCGGCAAGGTGGTGATCCAAACAAACAACTGTGGAAAAAGACTGCGCACTGTACACAGAGAAGACAGTGATTTTCACCTCGAAATAAATCTCATAAAATTCCAATAAAAATACGAGCGCGTTCCTTGCGATCTGTAGATGAAAAAGTTGTATAAGCTCGTCTCGTCTGATGCTCGTGCGCGAAGATATGGCCAAATACTCCGATGCTGTCCTCACATTCCTCACAGAAAAAGGGGGACCATTGTTACCTCGGGATCCGAGCCAAAGAAGCAAAATCAGAATGCGCAATCAAAATCAAAGTTGAAGCCCTACCTGTTAGGAGTCTTTCGGCGCAAGAATCACAGAAGAAGGAGCTCGGGGTAGACCAGGGGAGCTAAAACACTGCAGCTGCGCCGAAGAAGAACACAGGAAATGCAACGTCGCACCGCGCCGTAAAATCAAATCTCGAAATCCGTGTCGCCCGAAAATCTGAAACTTGGTAGGTGTAATCTCCTCTTCATGGAGAAGATTTCTTCTTCTCAGGCCACAGGGAGATAGGAGCTCGAAGAAGGTGGAAATGGCCCAGCAAGCTCTCTCGGATTGCCAAAGAAGGAAATCCAACACAAAATGTCCCCAGAAAATTCGCTGCGCCCGGTGCACGTGAACCCTCCAATAGTGGCGCGCCACGTGGCCCAACTACCGTGCACCGCCCGTGGACCGCGCACGCCGCACCAGCCCGCACGTCGCGTACGGCACCTGCTCCACCCATTGCGTGGACCGAGCGCACAAAGCCGCACCAATCAACAGCCGCCACGTGTCCGTCGGTCCACCGTGCACCACAACTACTCCGTGGACCGGGGTGCACAACACCAACGAATCACATTACGCCACGTGTCCCACCGTCGGTCCACCGTGCACCCGAAAGATTTCGTGGACCGCGCACTGTGAGCCCTCCACTCACCAACCGCCACGTGGCACCGCCCAGGTGCACGGCCGCCGCCGCGTGGACCGCGCGCTTGCCTGCGCCCCTGCGCGCTGCCCGCGCCCTGCCGCGCGCGCGCGCCGCCGCTGTGCCGCCTGCCCGAGGCCGCGCCGCCGCCCGCCGGTGCTGCCCGCCGCCGCCGGCGATCGCCGGAGCTACTGTTCCGGCATGAACAGTAACCGCCAGCCCAAAAATCACCCGTGGATAGTCCGTTTTGACCGTTTTCGCGCGGCTGAATCCGAATTCGCCGTCCGTTTCGCCAAATTCCAATCGATAAATCACCGGAGGCTCCCGAAAAGGTATTCTTAGTCCAAACTTCGCGCTGAGCCCAATCTGAAAATCCGTTTCGCCCGAGAACACTTCCAGAGATCCGACGGAGTCACCCGATCACCCATGTGATCCATTTAAGTCCGAAATCCAACACTTGTGTCCAATCGTGCCCCGAACACCTCTAGCACACAACGTAGGCCTCCAATGGCCACCCCAATGCACCGCAACAGCTCTGCGGAGATCCAGGTCATCACACAGAGAGTATCCTAGGAACCTAAGGAGTCTACTGCTAGGGGTCTCAGGTCCATGCAACCAGTGGTTTAGAGCCACTCACCTTGCCGGAGTTGATGAAGAAGGAAGAAGCCGGTCACACTCCTCCCACTTCGCGCGGCCCCGGCAACCTCCAAGATGGTCCTCCAGACACAGGAGATCACCACAGGAACTTCAAAAATCCAACTTGATCAACTTTGTTCCAAGCTTCTACTTCTCCCTCTTTCTCGGTTTGGATTCCTTGGAGGAGTCTCTTCAGCCAACCCTCTTACCCAGGGCTTTGTGTGGAGAATGCAGAGGGGATGTGATGCTTCGGGATCAACCCAGACCCCTCGTGCATGCACCCAAGAAGCCTAAGAGCCAACTTTGGATTTAATGCATTATTTTGCAAATTTTTAAAGAACCCCCTCTACAATGGTTCCTAAACTTCGGGGTCCCTGCTGTAGATCTATTAGACTGACAGGACCCTATCCTAAACACCTCATAATTTTTGGTCCACAAAAATTCAAAGTTTCTTTAGATATACACCCTTTTTTGGTGTTTTTCACGTATTTTGAGACAAACGGCTCGTCGAGTTGAGAAACGGACTTCGCCACGACGTCCGGCTCGTCGAGACCTGTCAAGTAACATATCTGCTTGCTTGATTTGGCGCTCGTATAAAATCTCGGGCCATCTAGTTCGACAAGTTGCAGTCTGATGCACGCACTTCGATGCACCCGGATTGCCAAACGCGAATTCTGCCAGTGCCATTGTGCTCAGAACGTCAAAAATAGCTAGGATTGACTACTCATACCCTTATGTTTGGTGTCCAGACGGCGAAACGGCCGACGATGATCAAAAGGGGAATTAAAATAGGGGTTACTATTCACAACTTAAGTTGTGGGGCCCACTTCTTCTTCGCTGTTTTGCGGAAGATCCGACCGTCGGATCGAAAATATATGTATATCAATTTTTCATATTTCGACGAGACGGTCGCAATGGTGATCTCGGATTTTCGAGATCAGGCTCCGATCAAAAGTCAGTATTTTATGGCCACTATTGTCCTATTAACTCCGTATTTTTGCCTTTTAAATAATTCAGGGAATTATTTAAACTCAAATTTTGTATTTTAAAAAATCACGGTTACTACAATTGGTGTCAGGGATGGGTTGTGCTGGATTGAGGCTGGCAGGGTTTTGCGGTGACCGCGGACTTTGGGCGGTTAACCAGAGGTCGGTTATAGGCTTGATTATAGACGGCAGGGTATTGCGGCAACCGCGGATATTGGGCGGGTGACCGGATATTTATTTATGCATCAGATTGGATATCAGTTTTCTCTAGTGGATGGAGATTCCCACTATTTGTGTACTTTTACATCCGATTGAGGACCGAGGATTTCTTTAAGTGTTGAGCTTTCCCATTTTGATCAGAGTCATGATCCAGTCCTGCTGATTTATACTACTTATTATACTTATCACTGAGATACTTTACTTGTGTGGATCGCTCCCCTCGAGTTCCACTCCGGAGTGTACATGTTACAGACAGGCTTTGAGTCCTTGAGACTCCTTTTCATCGGTGCTATGCGTTGGCCAGCATACCCGATACAGGCAGGCACAGCAGGCAGTACCAGTTTTACTGGTGGCACTAGATTGGGTTTACTACAGATATTTGCTTTATTGCTCCACTCGTGTCAGGGGGACCGAGTGGAGCCTAGTAGCTGTGTTTAGACCAGTGCTAGTGTTGTTGGGAACCGTTTGGGGATTGGCGGTGGTCCCGAGGTCGTTGTGAGTTAGTCGACCGTTGTGCGAGAGGTTTGGTGATCTTGAGGCTATCCGTTCTGAGAGAGAGCGTGGATTTTGACTATAGCCTGCATGAGCCACTACTCGATAGCGAGTTAGTCTGTTTGGACGCCCTACATAATTCCTGCCTGTCAGCGGGAGGTGGTTGTAGGTGGGCGCAGGTTTGACTGGACCAAATGTGGCAGTCAGCTCGATTGGGTCGATTGTGCACTTCATGTGCTAGTGGTTGCATACTATTCTTTGGTTCTCCCCTTTTGAGCATTTGGATAGAGGCATGGTAGCTGTTGAGAGTCTCCAACTTTCTTTTTTCAGTCTTTACTGCTTTGGTTGTCTTATGCCTCTAGTGGACGTAGTCGGCAGATCGTCGGGCCTGGTGGCGGTACCCACTAAGAACTCCCTTTTTGGTGTAGTTCTCACACCCGTTGGGGGTTTTCCCCCTCCCTTTCTTTTCTCTCCTGTGTTTTGTAGAGTCTTAGCAGGTGTTGCTGATTCTGCGGTTGTTGATCGAGGCGAGGGAGTCGTGTGCTAGATCCATACCCGTCGTTGGAGAGAAGCGGTACCCCTTCAGAGGAGAGCTTCAGTAGATTAGCTACTTATTTTTCTCCTTTGAGAGACTGATGTAGTGAGGACATGATTTGTATTGAGAGCCTGTACACTGATGTATTTATTGGAGATACCTCCCTGTTGAGTTATTAATTTTGTATATGAGGATATTGTAGGGTTACCATTTTTGGGAGATGGACATTGTTGTATTATTTCCAGTTGTACAGTGATTGATTTTAGTTTACAGCAGATTTTTATTTATAGCTCTGATATCTGTTTAGCTGTAGTACTTTTCTTGCAGGTAGTATAAGAAAAATACGGATATGCGCAGCGGAAGAAAAAACGCAATTAAAATTTTTCTTAAACCAAGATCACCTCATGTTTTGTTTTAGATCGTAAAAAGGTAATCTAATTGATCTCATCAATTAGGATTTAATTTTTACCTTGCGCGGGTCGAGATCACCGCGAAGCCGACGATCGTTGGTAAAAATTGTTCGTCCTTGATAGCCGCGCACGCACCCGGCCTCTACTTGTGTCCACACGGAATCACGCCCTTGATCGAAAAATCGATCGCCTTGATTCGCGATCCGATCACGAATTAATTCTTGTGTCGATGTAAGGAGGATGAATCAATCTTCTAATTGTGCTAGCAATCTTCCGAAGATCGAGAACGATTAATTATGGAGGACTTTAGGAAGAGGGAGAGGATAGGCGGCTAGGGTTTTCTTATTCCTTTTCTCTTATTTTTCAATATGTCACATATGACATATATTATAATGAGAAAACCCTAATCCTAATCGAATCCTAATCCGATTGGATTATCCATTATCCTTAATCGAATCTAATCCGATTGGATTATCCATTATCCTTAATCGAATTCTAATCCGATTGGATAATCCATTATCCTAATCGAATCCTAATCCGATTGGATTATCCATTATCCTTATCGAATCCTAATCCGATTGGATTATCTATTATCCTTAATCGAATCCTAATCCGATTGGATATCCATTATCCTTCGTGTGTAACATTTACACATAAGTCCTCCAATATTTACTAACGATTAGCAAATACACCATGCAACTTTTGCACTTAAATACCTCTAATTTACAATAATTGCAAATTAGTCCTTTTACTAATAAATTAGTAAACTTTAGTATTGTGATTATAATTAATCCATTCTATAAACTTCTTTATCATCTCCTTGATATCGATCATGCGCGATTCCTTATGTGTGTGACCTAATAGGTTCAATTCTGTCTGGTAGTGAGATATGATGCGATCCCCATCGACATCATCATCGAAACTCCTTTTGATGGATCAAACACTTTTGATTCTTCCATCGTATAATAATTATTCGCCTATAATTATTCTTATTGGTTCCCACAATCCACCAGTGACGCCTAGCAGCATATGGTGGCAATCCAGTCAGAAGTGAATATTGGACTGAACCTCAAGGTGCAGTTACCGTACAATACAATCCTTCTATCGCATAGTCCCAACTGAGTGGAGGTCATGGAATACTCGTCAAACCCCATCACCCGTTATATGACAAATTTGATAGGACAGAAGCTCATATGGTTACTCTTGGAAACACCTTTCCATGAACCATATTACCCCGGCCGAGGATTTCTGAGCTTTGCCTTACAAATAGCATAGGACTAATTATCTCTCTACCGAGAGCGATAGATCCCCTGTAAACAAACACCCATTCCTAATATGAACCGACTGCAGCCAACATATACTACTAAGACCCGTGACTAGGATCAGAGTTTGCATAGTCAAACTACAGTAGCCTCATACTGAATGGCCGTGGTGTCGCAGGTCTAAGGATCAGTTGTACCACTGCAACATCGAATCAGTTACTGACGAAAGAGTAGACATCCAAGTAACTATTCGTAATTGGTCACGCTCAGTGCCCTTGTTCTATAACAACCACCTGCACGTTCGCTCCAGTGTCCCCACACTAATGACTTGAGACTCGTCATCCTAAAAGAGAGCGACACATACATCAATCTTGCCGGATCAATCATCGTCCCCATGATGATCCTCCGATTGAGAGCATTTATGACTTAATCACTAATAATATGTATCTCAAATTCTTAACTCTTAAGAATATACATTATCATCTCATTAATTCAAAGGACGATTCATGGACACATCAAACATGAATGGCATAAAATGCCCAAATTATAATAAAGATCAAGTACAAATATGTCCCATATAAAAAATGCGTCAGCCTGATAGGCTTTTGGGGCATACAACTAACAATCTCCCACTTGCACTAAAGCCAATCAGTCATATATCTAATGCCCATCTTCTCAAGATGAGTCTCTAGTTTTTGCTGAGTCAAAGCCTTAGTTAGCGGGTCCGCCACGTTATCTGCGGAGGCAACCTTCTGCACTTCAATATGTTTATCTTTGATGTACTCTCTGATCTTGTGATACCGCCGCTCGATATGTTTGGATTTCTGATGAGATCTCGGCTCCTTAGCTAATGCTACGGCGCCATTATTATCACAATATAGTGGCAGGGGATCCCTACTAGAGGGAACCACGCCAAGCTCAGTGATAAATTTCTTGATCCAAACAGCTTCCTTGGCAGCTTCAGATGCAGCGATGTACTCTGCCTCCATAGTAGAATCAGCAATCGTCTCTTGTTTAGAACTCTTCCAAACTATTGACCCACCATTGCAAATAAATAGATACCCAGACGTAGACTTTCTATCGTCTATATCAGACATAAAGTCTGAATCTGTATAGCCATTAACTTTGAGTTCTCCACCTCCAAGAACCAAGAACATATCCTTTGTTCTTCTCAAGTACTTAAGGATATTCTTCACCGCTACCCAATGCTCTTCGCCTGGGTTCGACTGATATCGACTAGTGACGCTCACAGCCTGTGCTATATCAGGTCGAGTACATAGCATCGCATACATTAAACTCCCTATTGCGGAAGCATAAGGGATCCTGCTCATGCGACTTCTCTCTTCAGGTGTCTTAGGAGACATAGTCTTAGAGAGGTGAATTCCATGTCTTAGAGGTACCATACCCCTTTTGGAATTCTCCATGCTGAACCTTTTCAACACTTCATCTATGTACATAGCTTGCGATAAACCAAGCAACTTCTTAGGTCTATCCCTATAGACCTTTATCCCTAGGATATAAGATGCTTCTCCAAGGTCTTTCATAGAAAACTCTTTGGATAACCATAACTTCACCGATGTTAACATAGGAATGTCATTCCCTATTAGGAGTATGTCATCCACGTACAATACGAGGAAGGTAACAGCACTCCCACTAACCTTTTTATACACACACGGCTCTTCCTCATTTCTGATGAAATCGAACGATTCGACTGCATCATTGAAACGAGTGTTCCAACTCCGAGAAGCTTGCTTCAACCCATAAATGGATCGTTGAAGCTTGCACACTTTATGACTTCTATCTTTGGTAGTGAAACCCAAAGGCTGCTCCATATAGATTTCTTCTTCAAGATATCCATTCAGGAAAGCAGTTTTTACATCCATTTGCCAGATCTCGTAGTCATAATGTGCAGCAATAGCAAGCAGAGTTCTGATAGATTTAAGCATGGCTACAGGTGAAAAGGTATCCTGATAGTCAATGCCTTCGCGTTGACTATAACCTTTTGCTACCAGCCTAGCTTTATAGGTCTCTACCTTTCCATCAGAACCAATCTTTCTCTTGAAGATCCATTTGCATCCAACGGGTACAATACCCTCCGGTGGATCAACCAAAGTCCAAACTTGATTGGAGTACATTGAGTCTATTTCAGACTTCATAGCTTCCAACCATTTTCGGAGTCGATGTCTAACATCGCCTCGCTATAAGTCTTAGGATCATCTCTATGATCCTTGTCTCCCACTAGGAACATTTCCTCCATGTCCTCAATAAATAATCCCATGTATCTATCAGGAGGATGAGAGATTCTACTAGACTTGCGAGGTGGCAACGTAATCTCTGGTATCACAGAGTTATCAGGAAGGGCTCTTGGAATGCTCGATTCTAAAGAGACTTTCTCCTCTAGTTCTATTTTTCTCCCACTGCCTCCTGCTAAAATAAATTCATTTTCAAGAAAGAAGGCATGTCGGCTCACAATCACATTGTGACTTTCTGGGAGATAAAAATTGTATCCAAGTGATTCCTTGGGATAACCAATGAATCTTCCCTTGACTGATCTGCTTTCCAATTTGTCCGTCTTTAATTTCTTAATATAAGCCGGACACCCCCAAGTCTTAATGTGAGTAAAACTTGGCTTCCTACCGTGCCACATCTCATATGGTGTGGTGGGAACAGATTTGGAAGGTACTCTGTTCAAAATATAAATAGCCGTAAGAAGTGCATAACCCCAAAGTGACGTAGGTAAATCTGTAAAACTCATCATAGATCGAACCATATCTAATAAAGTTCGATTCCTCCGTTCAGACACCCCATTCAGTTCTGGTGTTCCAGGAGGAGTCCATTGAGAGACAATACCATTATTCTTGAGGTAGGTTAAGAAATCCGTGCTAAGGTATTCCCCTCCTCGATCGGATCGAAGAGCCTAATCGGTTTTTCCATTTGCTTTTCTACTTCTTGTCTAAACTCTTTAAACTTTTCAAAGACTTCAGACTTGTGTTTAATTAAATACACGTACCCATACCGTGAATAATCATCAGTAAAGGTAATAAAGTAGAGATAGCCGCCCCAAGCAGACACATCGAATGGGCCACATACATCAGTATGTATCAGGGCGAGTACTTCGGTAGCTCTCTGTCCTTGTCCAACAAAGGGAGACTTAGTCATTTTTCCTTGAAGACATGATTCACAAGCTGGGTATGGTTCAGGGAGTAAGGATCCTAAGATACCATCCTTAGCCAGCTTGTTAACCCTATCTTCTCCAATGTGACCAAGCCTCAGATGCCACAAGTATGTTTTGTTTACCTCCTCTCTAGGTCTTTTAAAACCAATAGTATTCTCATTCATGCCATTGTGAACTGTATTCATACTAACATCCATATGTAAGTAATAGAGATTGTCTATTAAAGAACCACAACCTATCAAATTATTCCTCAAATAAATTGAACAAATGTTTGATTCAAAATAAACTTATAACCGTCCAATACCAAACGTGAAACAGAAATAAGGTTTCTAGTCGCACTAGGAACATAAAGACAATCTCTAAGTTCTAAAACTACTCCTGTCGGTAGACATAAAGGATAAGTCCCTACAGCAACAGCAGCAACTCTTGCTCCGTTTCCAACGCGTAGGGTAAGCTCTCCATCCCTAAGTCGTCTACTTTTCTTTAGCGCCTGCATTGAAATACACAAATGCGAGGTGCATCCCGAGTCAATGACCCATGTAAGAGTAGAACAAACCGATAAGCTAGTAGTTTCAATGATATGAATCTCGGACATACCTTCCAAAGTTTTATTCTTCACCTTGTCCTTCAGGCTAGCCAAATAGTCCGGGCATTCCTCTTCCAGTGGCCATCCTTTTGACAGTGGAAGCAAGTTCCTTTGGCGGCCTTCTTTTTGGGATTTGCCTTGACAGGTGTCACGCCCCGGGGTCGAAACTGCGACCCGGGCTCGCCAACAGATCCGCCACCTATGCTAAAACCCGCATAGGCGAAGCGTCTAACCTGCAAAAGATAGTACTTGGCTACACAAATATCAGACTGAAATAAAATGCTGTAAAATAAAAAATCCAATCACTGAACAACATGAAACACAGTACAATCTCCATCTCCTCAAATACAGATAATCATCATACAATGTCCTCAGTACAGCATCTCAACTATAAAAGGAGATAAACTAAAACTATAATACATCAGTCTCTCCAAATAAAACAGTATAAATCAGCCAAAGTACAGAAACATCTCCAACAGGAGGATACAGCAACACTCCTCGGGTGGTAAAGA
>JAQOTM010000715.1:61696-107472 GCA_029168755.2 Tillandsia fasciculata | reverse complement strand
TTTACTTGGCTCGAGGCTGCAGCACGCGCACCCACGGTTTGGCCACCGCAAGGGTGCGCTTTTCCGAAAAAGTGGTCTATGACCCGTGTATACCCACGAGGTGACGTAGTGGGGCCCCTTATTAGTTGTGGGGTTTGAGGCGCCGAGGTGCGAGCGGTGCGACCCGTCGGTTTAGTTGTCCGACGTGGTCGGGTTTGTGCAGGTACGGTATGGGCCGTCGGTTTAGTTGTCCGACGTGGCCGGGTATGAGCAGGATACAGGTGTACAGGTTATCGCTTCTTCCCTCCTGAGAGGGTGGTTGCTCCGGTTATCTTCACGGTTTGTTTTACTGCATTTTCCTGCTTTACTATTATTCGTCACTGACTTCCCATTTCGTGACAGGGACCAGACGGGGGAGAGGTAGGCGACGGTGAGGACGGGGCAGGAGCTTCTGGGTTGCTGGGAACCCTGGACTGTATTTTTTATTCCTGCATTTCATACTTTTGTAGTTACGTGTGAGGTTCTCGATACCCTCGTGGGGTCGACGTGGATGTCGGTACTTGGTTATACTGTGATGCATTACTTTTCCTTTCATTTCTGTTGGCCATTTGAAAAAGAAAAGCAAAACCAAAGAAGAATTTCGAAAACCATTTTTTAAAATCTAAGTGTCGGGTGGGCACTGATTTCAAAACCCTGTGGATTTATGGATTTCGAAAATCATTTTCAAAACAAATGTCGTGTGGGCACCATTTTCAAAAACCCTGTGGATCTTATGTTGGTTTCAAACTCCTTTTTCAAAACATAAGTGTCCGGGTGGGCACTCTTTTAAATGGTGGATTTATCCTTTCCAAATTGAATCGGCCATACGCTTAAATACTTAGATGCTGGTTGTATGTTGATGAATGTTGTGATTGAATGGTTATGCTTGTTTGGAAGATGTACTCAACCACACGCCGTGCACGTACAGGGGAGACTCTGCCCGTTTGTAGAGAGATCCTGTATGTGCGGCGGGTCTGGGCACGCGTCGGGGAAGAGAGGCCTTTCAAAAAAAAAAAAAAAAAAAAAACATGCCGTTTCCGCTAAAACAAACCCCCGGGCGTGACAGATTAAGATGGTATCAGGACGTTCATTCAATCACAACAGTTAATGCCGACATCCGTGGGAATGCCTCACATATCTACAAGTGAATGAAATGGGTAGGGCATAGGACTGTAGAACGTGAGTGATCGGTGGGGGGGGGGAAAGTTGGAGTCTTTTCTCGAGCTAAGTGGTTCGTGGTTGTAGGTAAAGTCTGACGTTGACCCCATGTTGCGTGTGACAGCCATGGTTCGTACCAGATCGTCGGCGGAGACGCCGAGGCAGACGCGACAACATCGACGGCCGCAGGAGAACCAGCTCCTGCGGCAGCAATTGCGGGAAATGGCGGGGCAATTGGCCACCCTCAGCCGATCATGTGCGTCAGTTGACGCATCAGCAGCAGGCCGCGCCAGTGACGGCCGCCCCGGTCCCTCCGCCGGGGCCGACAGCACCGGCCGCGGCACCACCGCCAGCGCCACCAGCCAGCGGCGACTACGGGACCGGGCGCCACGGACAACTAGCCGGGTTACTCTGGAGGAAACATGGTCACGCCTACCCCTATCGCTGTTGCCGCCGCCAACGAGTGGAGGGGGGTTGTGATGACCGAGCGGATCGAGTGCGTGCCAACTTGAAGGCTTTAAGAAACACGACCCGCCCACGTTCGAAGGGGACACGACTGATCCGTGGGTCGTTGAGAAATGGGTGGGGTCGATGGAGAAACTTTTTGAAGACCTACTCATGGAGATGATGAGCGGGTTCCCCTGGCAGTCCATTGCCTGGAGGGAATGCCCGTTTGTGGTGGAAGACGGTACGTCCCGATTCTGCTAAGGGTACCGCTTTCCCGTCCTGGGAACATTCAAAAAGAGCTGTTCGAGGCCTTCTTCACCAGCAGCGTCAAGAAGAAGTTGGAAGATGATCTGAACCATATCCAGCAGGGAAACCGGACGGTCATGGAGTACCAACGAGAGTTCGTCCGCCTAGCGAACTGCGTCCCGTTCGTCATAAGGGACGAGGCTCACAAGGCGCAACTCTTTGTGGATGGCTTGCGGAGCAATATCTTTGAGGTGGTGCAAGCAGCTGACCTGCACACCTTCCAGAAAGTGGTCGACAGGGCCACTACGGTAGAGCGGGGCTTTGCGATCACCCGCGCCAGAAGGGAAACTTCGGCGCGGCTGGAGGACAGGAAGCCAACAGCAGAACCGCGGGAGGAGGCTCTTGGAGTGGGGGCGGAGCCTCAAACGGTGGAGACCGCAGGCGGGGCCCCGGGGCGCGCCAGCAGGAGGGCCGAGGCCGGGAAATAGGCCTTGCGTGATTTGCGGGGGAGGGCACATTGCGGGAGAGTGCCCCCAAAGAAGCGACCACTGCTTCAGGTGCGGCAAGCGGGGGCACTTCCGTCGCAACTGTCCCTTAGGCGGGGGATCGGCACCCTCGGGAGCTTATACGCCCGCGCCACAGCTCTCAGGGCGGGGGAAAGCTCCTATGGCGTCAACTCCCAGACCCCCCGCACCACGGCGTGAGGAGGATCGGCAGCCACAACCAGGCGGGAGGGTTTTCTCAATGACCAGCCAAGGGACTAATCCACCGGAGGACGCTCTTGCAGGTACTACTTCCGTTTCGAATTCCCGTGCTAGAACTCTTTTCGATACCGGAGCAACACACTCGTTCATTTCCTGTGATTTCGTTTTATGCATGATCTCGAGGAGACCCCCCTTCAAAATCACTTGACGGTGCAAACGGCGGGGGGGACTTTGGAGGCGGTCAGCTTAGTGGCCGCCTGCTCGATTAAGCTTGGGCGACTGGCTTGCCCATGGGATTTGTGGTAATCCCCTTGAAGGAGTACGACGCGGTGTGTGGGCATGGACTGGCTCACGAGGTACCAGGCGCTCATTGACTGTGACAAGCGACAAGTGCGACTGCAAGAACCGGGTTTTCCTGAACATGTGTATATGGCGGGCAAGAGCATCACCTTCCCGCGGTCATCTCGGCGGCGCGAGCCAGAAGGTTGGTAGAGGGTGGATGCGTGGCCTATTTAGCATCGGTGGATCTGGCCACCCGACCCTCGTCGACGCCCTCAGACATCCCGGTGGTGAGGGACTTCCCCGACGTTTTCCCTGCAGAACTGCCCGGGATGCCTCCGGAGCGGGGGAAGTGGAGTTCCCTATCGAGCTATTACCAGGCACGCAGCCAATTACGAAGGCGCCTTACCGAATGGCCTTCACGGAGCTAAAGGAGCTTAAAGCCACAGTTGGGAAGACCTCTTGGATAAAGGGTTCATCAGACCGAGTGTGTCACCCTGGGGCGCACCGGTACTCTTCGTGCGAAGAAAGACGGAAGCCTGCGTCTCTGCATCGACTACAGAGGGATAAACAAAGTACGGTGAAGAATAAGTACCCCCTGCCCAGAATCGACGACCTCTTCGATCAGTTACGGGGAGCGACAGTCTTCTCCAAAATTGACCTACAGTCGGGCTATCATCAACTCCGAGTTCGAAATGAAGACGTCCCCAAGACCGCCTTCCGGACTCGGTACGGCCACTACGAGTTCACGGTGATGCCGTTCGGGCTTACGAACGCCCCCGCAGTCTTCATGGACATGATGAACCGGATCTTTAGACCCTTCCTGGATCGGTTCGTGGTAGTCTTCATCGACGACATTTGATCTACTCCACTACCGACGAGGAGCACGAGGACCATCTGCGAACGATCCTGCAAACCCTCAGAGAACAGAAGCTGTTCGCTAAACTCAAGAAGTGCGAGTTCTGGCTGCGCGAAGTCGGTTTTCTGGGACATGTGATCTCGGCACAGGGAATCGCCGTGGATCCCAAGAAGGTAGAAGCAGTGGTGGACTGGCAGCCGCCGACGTCGGTGACAGAGGTCCGTAGTTTCCTAGGACTGGCGGGATACTACAGGCGCTTCGTTGAGGGTTTCGCGAAGATTGCTACCCCTTTAAATCGCTTGACCAGAAAAGGGGAAAAGTTCATATGGACGGCCAAGTGTCAGGAGAGCTTTGAGGAACTCAAGAGGAGGTTAACTAGGGCACCAATACTTGTGCTGCCGACACCCGGAGAGATTATGAAGTGTACTGCGACGCATCAAGGATCGGTCTTGGAGGTGTTCTGATGCAACAGGGGAAGGTGATCGCCTACGCGTCCAGGCAGCTGAAGGACTACGAAAAGAACTACCCGATACACGACTTGGAATTGGCCGCCGTAGTCTTCGTTTTGAAACTGTGGAGGCATTATCTCTTCGGAGTCCACTGCAACGTCTTCTCAGATCATCAAAGTCTTAAGTACATCTTTACCCAAAAAGAGTTAAACTTGCGGCAGAGGCGGTGGCTCGAGTTGTTGAAGGATTACGACTTGACGATTCAATACCACCCCGGGAAGGCAAACGTGGTAGCAGACGCACTGAGCAGGAAAGGGCATCAAGAAGGGGCATCGGAGAGCGCGCTAACGAAGCAGGACCACCTGATCGCGGAGTTCGCGCGAATGCAGTTGGAGGTGGTGCCGGCGGGCACGGTTATGCGACTTCTAACCTTGGTGGTCAAGCCGACGTTATTCGAGAAGATCCAGGAGGGACAGCAGACCGACCCACACCTACAGCGCATACGAGACAAGATTCCCCTGGGCCAAGAGAGCGATTTTGCGGTGGATGACGACGGCACCTTACGGTTCCGCGGACGGATCTGCGTGCCGGACTCAGCAGAGTTGAAGGAAGAGATCTTAGCAGGAGGCACACCGAGCCCCTTATGCGGCACATCCGGGGGCACGAAGATGTACAGGGATCTCAAACAGACGTTCTGGTGGCCTAAGCTAAAAGAAGACGTGACGCGACACGTAGCCCACTGCCTAGTATGCCAACAGATAAAGGCCGAGCATCAGCGACCAGCAGGGAAGCTACAGCCCTTACCGGTACCAGAGTGGAAATGGGACCAGATCACCATGGATTTTGTCACTGGATTCCCACGTTCACAACAGGGCCACGACGCGATCTGGGTCGTAGTCGACCGGTTAACCAAGTCAGCACACTTCCTGCCGATTCTTACAACTTGGACCCGCGAACGGTTAGCTCAAGTCTACATCAGCGAGATCGTGAGACTACATGGGGTACCGGCATCGATCACCTCGGACAGAGACACGCGCTTTGTCTCGAAGTTTTGGCAAAGCCTTCAGCGGGCATGGGGACCAGACTACAGTTCAGCACAGCCTTCCACCCTCAGACGGACGGACAGTCGGAGCGCACGATACAAACCCTTGAAGACCTGCTTCGCGCCTGTGTGCTGGATTGGGGGACCGGTTGGTCACGCTACCTACCCCTCGTGGAATTCGCCTACAACAACAGCTACCAGGCCAGCATTCAGATGGCGCCCTACGAAGCCTTATACGGAAGGCGCTGCCGATCCCCGAATGTTGTTGGGACGACTTGGGAGAACGGAAACTCTTGGGACCCGACTTAGTGGAGGAAACCGAAGAGAAGGTACGCCTTATCAGACAGCGCCTGCTGACCGCCCAGAGTCGACAGAAGAGCTACGCAGACCAGAGGCGCCGTGACTTGGAGTTTCAAGTGGGGGAACACGTGTTTTTGCGGGTCTCGCCATCCAGAGGAATCAAGCGTTTCGGACTTAAGGGCAAGCTGAGCCCACGGTTTGTGGGGCCATTCGAGATCCTAGAGCGTATTGGCCCAGTAGCTTACCGCCTCGCCCTACCACCAAACCTCGACCGAGTTCACGACGTGTTCCACGTCTCGATGCTTCGGAAGTATCTTCCCGACCCATCACACGTTCTGGACGCCTCAGCACTCGAACTTAAGGAGGACCTAAGCTTCGAAGAAACCCCGGTGAGAATCTTGGCAAGGGAAAACAGATCACTGCGAAACCGAACTATCCCCTACGTGAAGGTACTTTGGAACAACCATGAGGAGCGGGAAGCAACTTGGGAACTGGAGTCTAAGATGAGGGAGTGCTACCCCGACCTTTTCACTCCCACCCGGGCTTGAGTTTCGAGGACGAAACTCGTTTTTAGAGGTGAGTGGTGTAATAACCGCGGGTTTATTTCCCTTTTTGGTCTTACCTGTGAATTTATTTCGAACCGCTTTTCGGCTAAGGGGTCCGGGGTACAATCTTTCTCGTGTTGTTTTGGGCAGGCCGTCGGGGCTCGCGGGTATTTTTAGAGAATAAAGCCCGCGAAACGAAGACCGGCGGCGCGATCGGATCAGTGTTCCGACCCCGGAATCTCCCGGAATAAATTCCTGAAGTTGTGCTGTTCGAGGGGTAAGCCAGGCCCTGGTTTAATTTAAATTGGTTTAATTTAACTAAATTGGATTTAATCAAATTTTAATCCGTTGCAAATTAATGGAATTTAATCGATGTTAATCTAACTTAATTTGGTCTAGGTGGTGTTACGTTTGCTGGACCTTGGATTCAGACCCAACTGCGCCTAAACAGCAAATTAAATAAGGGTTGGGGGATTAGGGTTCCCATTCCTTTCTTTCCCCTTTCGTACGCGTGAAAACCCAAGCCGTTCCCCCACCCGCATCGAGGCGACGCGAGAGCCGGGATCCCGACGAGGAGAAGGAGGAGATCGATCGCCTCCCCGCAAGATCCGACGAACCCGAATAGGACGACCACTCTTCTTCGCCGGTGCCGACGAGGACAAGGTGAGCGCGATTCGTTTCTTCCTTCCTCGTTCTTGGAAAAAAAAAGGATAATGAAAAAAAAAAAAAGGGAGGACTTTTCTTGGACGGATCGGAGGGGGGAACACGGGACGGGGCGAGCCACCCGCCGGCAGGGCACCCGCGCGAGGTCGATACCGCGCGGGGTTGCCCGTGCCTGCGGGCAGCTCCCCCCCGAGCGGGGCTGCGCGCGGGGCAGCCCGCATGGAGGGCTGGCCGCTGCCGCCGCGCGGAGCCCGCGCATGCGGGGCCGCCGCGCGGGGCAGCCCGCCATGCAGGGGCCTGCCGCGGCGGGGAGCCCGCGCATGCGGCGGCCGCGCGCGGGCCAGCCCGCATGCGGGGCTGCCGCGCGGGAGCCGCGCATGCGGCACGGCCGCGCGGGGCCACCCGCGCATGCCGGGAGGCGGGGCCGGTTGTCGCCGACAAGAGCCGGCCGGGTTTTCGGGCTCTTCACGGATTTGCGTTTTTGGGTCTTGACCTCCCCGCCCGGGGAATCCGTTGTGCAGCTTCGAGGAGCGCGCCGGGACGCGGAGAAGTCGAACGCGGAACACTATTGGCAACAGGTGGGCTCTATTCCTAAGTCTTCGGTTTTATTCCATCTTGTTGGACGAGGGTAATCGCATGTGCTCTTGGGTTAAACGTTGGGGGGGAAATATAAATAAATCGTATATGGGGTTTTATACAGCTTTCGTGCATGAAAATATATATGTTGTCTGATATACTGACTCACAGGGTACGATTACTAGTAGGTGTATATGTCGCATATGTTGTTTTATATCATTCTCATGCATAGATGTATATATATACATGTCGCTTCATATGTTGGTTCTTACGATACTCATACATGGGCATATATGTATCATTTCGTGGTTACTTGGCTCGAGGCTGCAGCACGCGCACCCGCGGTTTGGCCACCGCAAGGGTGCGCTTTTCCGAAAAAGTGGTCTATGACCCGTGTATACCCACGAGGTGACGTAGTGGGGCCCCTTATTAGTTGTGGGGTTTGAGGCGCCGAGGTGCGAGCGGTGCGACCCGTCGGTTTAGTTGTCCGACGTGGTCGGGTTTGTGCAGGTACGGTATGGGCCGTCGGTTTAGTTGTCCGACGTGGCCGGGTATGAGCAGGATACAGGTGTACAGGTTATCGCTTCCCTCCTGAGAGGGTAGTTGCTCCGGTTATCTTCACGGTTTGTTTTACTGCATTTTCCTGCTTTACTATTATCGTCACTGACTTCCCATTTCGTGACAGGGACCAGACGGGGAGAGAGGTAGGCGACGGTGAGGACGGGGCAGGAGCTTCTGGGTTGCTGGGAACCCTGGACTGTATTTTTTATTCCTGCATTTCATACATTTTGTAGTTATGTGTGAGGTTCTCGATACCCTCGTGGGGTCGACGTGGATGTCGGTATTTGGTTATACTGTGATGCATTACTTTTCCTTTCATTTCTGTTGGCCATTTGAAAAAGAAAAGAAAAGGCAAAACCAAAGAAAGAATTTCGAAAATCATTTTTTAAAATCTAAGTGTCGTGTGGGCACTGGTTTCAAAACCCTGTGGATTTATGGATTTCGAAACTCATTTCAAAACTTGGGTGTCGTGTGGGCACCATTTTCAAAACCCTGTGGTTTTATGTTGGTTTCGAAAACTCCTTTTCAAAACATAAGTGCCGGGTGGGCACTCTTTTAAAATGGTGGATTTATCCTTTCCAAATTGAATCGGCCATACGCTTAAATACTTAGAATGCTGGTTGTATGTTGTGAATGTTGTGATTGAATGGTCATGCTTGTTTGGAAGATGTACTCAACCACACGCCGTGCACGTACAGGGGAGACTCTGCCCGTTTGTAGAGAGATCCTGTATGTGCGGCGGGTCTGGGCACGCGTCGGGGAAGAGAGGCCTTTTCAAAAAAAAAAAAAAAAAAAAAAACGTGCCGTTTCCGCTAAAACAAACCCCCGGGGCGTGACACACCACTACAAACCGATCCAGGTAGGGCCGGAAGATTCGGTTCATCATATCCATAAACACCGCTGGGGCGTTGGTGAGCCGAACGGCATAACCGTGAATTCGTAGTGGCCGTACCGGGTCCGGAAGGCCGTCTTCGGGATGTCCTCATCCCGCACTCTGAGCTGGTGATAGCCAGACTGTAAGTCGATCCTCGAAAAGACGGTCGCTCCCCTCAGCTGGTCGAAGAGGTCGTCTATTCTTGGCAAAGGGTACTTGTTCTTCACCGTGACCTTGTTAATCTCCCGGTAGTCGATGCACAGTCGCAGGCTTCCGTCCTTCTTACGCACAAAGAGCACCGGCGCGCCCCAAGGCGACGCACTCGGCCTGATAAATCCTTGTCTAGGAGGTCCTCAAGTTGTGCCTTTAGTCCTTTAGTTCTGCGAAGGCCATCCTGTACGGCGCTTTCGTGATCGGCCGAGTGTCAGGTTGGAGCTCGATTGGGAACGTGACCTCCTGCTTGGGAGGCATCCCGGGTAACTCGGTGGGGAAAACGTCAGGGAAGTCCCTCACCACCGGAATGTCGGAAAGTGCCTCAGAGGGTTTCGTGGCCAAGTCTACCGACGCCAAAAAGGCCACGCACCCTCCCTCGATTAGCTTCCGTGCACGCGACGCGGAAATGACGGGGGAGAAGGTGACACTTTTGCATGCCAGGTACACGTTTTCGGGAACTCGGGGTACATTAGTCGTACCTGGCGTTTTTCACAGTCTATCACTGCCTGGTACCACGTGAGCCAGTCCATCCCTAGGACGACATCGTACTCCTTCAAAGGGATAACCACTAAGTCCCAGGGGCAGGACAGCCTCCCTATCTTTATTGGGCAGGAGGGTATGAAGGTGCAAGCCTCTAAAGATCCCCCGCGGTTTGGACAGACAACACACTAGGGAGGGGTCTCCCCTCGATACCATGAGTCAAGGCAAAATCACGCGATATAAACGAGAGGGTTGCTCCGGTATCGAAAAGGGTTCTAGCACGGTAAAGAGAAGCGCGAGTGATACCTGCGACAATGTGCTCCGATGGGTACGCCTCCTGGGGGTTCATCGTGTAGACTCGTCCTCCTGATTGGGGTGGTCGATCCCCTGCCGGCCGTGGCGCTGGTGGGCTGGGGGCCGGTGACACCGGGGCCTTGCCTCGTCCTGCGGGCTGAGGTGCTGGCGCGGATGCTGCAGAGGATGCGGCGCCCTGGTTCAGGGGGCAGTTGTAACGAAAGTGCCCCCGTTGGCCGCATCGGAAGCAGTGGTCTTGACGCTTGGCACAGTCCGTCACCCGATGCGCCCCGCCGCAGATGACGCAGGGCCGATCGTCTGCTCTCTGTCCTCCTGTGGGTGCGCTCCGGCCCCTTTGTTGGGGCCTCCACCGCTTGGAGGGGCGGGATCCCACCGGACGAACCGCCCTCCAGAAGGCGGCTGGGATCGCTTCCTGTCCTCCTGCTGGGTGGGGCCCTCCTTCCGCGCGCGCGTGACAGCGAAGCCGCGCTCCACGATGGTGGCCCGGTCGACCACCTTCTGAAAGGTGTGTAGATCAGCTGCTTCAACGACTTGGAAAATGTCGTTTCGTAGTCCGTCCACGAACAACTGTGCCTTGTGAGACTCATCCCGTATGACGAAGGGGACGCAGTTGACCAGTCTCACGAACTCTCTTTGGTACTCCATAACCGTTCGGTTGCCTTGCTGGATGTGGTTTAAATTATCCTCTAGTTGCTTCTTGACACTATTAGTGAAGAATGCCCCGAACAATTCTCGTTTGAAGGTGGCCCAAGAGGGGAGGGCGGCACCCTTCGCGGAGTCGGGCCGCATGTCTTCCACCAAATGCGGGCATTACCTCCAGGAAGTGGATGGCTAGGGGTACTCGCTCGTGATCTTCCATCAGCAGGTCTTCGAATAATTTTTCATCGTGTCGACCCAATTTCTACGACCCAGGGGTCCGTCGATTCCCCTCGAACACAGGTGGTTCATACTTCATGAAATCAGCCAGGTTGGCTCGAACCCGCTCCCGCTCAGTCGGCTGGGCGGTCCTTTCCCCCGCGGACGCGACGACCACGGCAGGAGGGGGTGCCGACCAAGGTCTCTCCCGCCTGCACCTCCGGTCGAGGGCTCCGGTGTCGTCCCCAACACACCGTCGGCATAGGGCCCATTTCTGGCACCTTCGGCTGGGGTGGTGCCGTGGGCACCTCGCCCCGGCCTGGGGCGGCCCGTCTCTGCCTCTGGCCTTGGCGGCTCCATTGCCCGCAGCTGGTTGCCTTGGGGAAGGGCCCTGGGTCACCACCACCGTCGCGGCTGGCTGCTGCTGTCGTTCGGTCAGCTGTCGTACTTGGCTGGTGAGGGCTGCCATCTGTTCGGCCATATCCGTAATTGTTGTCTCAGGAGCTGGTTTTCTGCGGCCGCCGTCGCCGCTGCGTCCGCCCTTGCTTCCTCCGTGGTAGACCTGGTTCTAGCCATGATCTGACACATGCATAAATCCAGTTACTTCTAGGCTGGCCTATAGTAACACTTTGATTCAGACGTACAGAGATCACTAGCTACCCCTCCCCACGAACAGTCACGTTCTATACTACTCGCGCGACGCTTACTTTATTGTTCGTTAGCTAGAGTGCTTGCGCCCCGTGGATGCTGGGCCCTGGCTATCGTGGTTAAGGTTCATTTCTCTGATACCATTTTAATCTGTCACGGCCCGGGGGTTCTATCGCGCGGAAGTTTTGAGCCCCTATGCTCCCAAAATGGTGTATATTTTTTTTTTCTTTTTGTCTTTCTTTGGTTTGGGAATTCGCCCCGGTGCGCGCACAGACCCGCCACATACGCAAATTCACCCGCTGACGGGCGGAGTCTCCTTTGCATATGCACGGCGCCCCGACTACTGTTTCAACACATATGACATTAACCACAATAGTACAAGGCACAAGCGCATTCATCATACAATCACATCGCCCATATGCTAGTCTATTTGAAAAGAGGCCAACTGTTTGTAAAGGATAAAACATCGCAGGGTTTTGAAAGCGGTGTCCACCCGACGCCCATATTTCTTGAAAGCATTTTCGCAAACGATTTAAGCTTTTATTTTAAAACGTGCCAAAGTAAGTGAGGAAGAAAGTCCACACTCATGCATCAGTCATAAAAGAAAAAGGGCAACATCCACGTCGATCCCACAGGGGTATCGCTACCGCATCTAGCTAGCATAACTAATAAAGTAAAAGGAATAGATGAGTCCACCAAGTCTGTGCTACTCAAGGTCCTCTGAACGTCACGCGTGCGGCCTCACTAGCGTCCCTACGCTCACCCCCTGACGGACCTGTCACAGAGTGGGAAGTCAGTGACTATAAAAGGTACAGAATGCAATAAGGGCAAAAATAACTCAAACCACAACATCCGGAGCAACCCCTCTTTGACTCGCGCGTATGGTCGACGCCATGGTTGACCTACCCTGAATCAAACAAAACCGGGCACCTTCCCCGACCCCCACACCGGGCGCCTACCCCGGTGTCCCCTGCCGAGCCCCTGCCTCGGCCGCCGGGCACCCGCCCCGGCATCACCGCTCACACCCCCCACCCGTGGGGGCCCCCATTCCTAACGCCACCTCTGCGTGGGGTACACGGGTCACCCTTACCACTTTTCCAGAAAAGCACACCCTTGTGGTGGCCAAACCGCCGGTGTGCGTGTAGCTACAAGAGCCTCATATTGATTAAATTATCACGAGTATGTATACAGTATATAAATGGGGTTAGTATCATAAACCGCAGTTATATAAGCTCCGTACTTGCCCGACATGCATAATGTATGACTTACACCTTTTCCTGCACCCCTATGGAAATTTTCCCACCTGAAGGAAAGTCTGAAGGTTGGTTCGTCCCGTCCTTCACACCCGTCGATCGTAAGTCGTCCAGCTCTCCTGATGGAACACAGAAAGCTCAGACTAAGTAACCGAAATTAAAAGCTGTCTTTAAATTGTAAGAACCGCGGGAGACCTGACGCGGCCCTCGGACTTCGTGCGGCTTCCACCGTTGCCCGGCACCGACCCGTGCGTTGCGCGTACATTCGCGGACCTTCCTGCGCGGTCCCCCGACCACATGCCGTGGCATCGCGTCGCCCGTGTCACGGCGGCCCCGCACGCGATGCGCCGCGCGGCACACGGCCTCGTGCGGCGACGGCCCGCGCGGGCGCCTGCCCGCGTGGCCCCGCGCGGCGGTGCGACGCGCGGGAGGGTCGGCGGCGGTGGCGGCGTCCGTCGTTGTCGTCGCCCGACCCCACCCCGCGGTGGCGGCCCGGCGATCCGACGCCCCCTCCCCGTTTATCTAAAAATAAAATAAATTTTCGTGGTTACCTTGGATCGCGAGGGGAGGTGTACGGGATCGCGGATTCCGAGCGGACGTGAAAGAGGTTGGGTTGCTGTTCTCCCTCTTCTCGTTCCCTGGAAACCTTAGCCGCTCGATCGAGGAGGAGGAAGGGGAAAAATAAAAGGGTGTGTGGGAAACCCTAATTCCGAGCGGGTATTTATAGCTCATGTCCAACATAAGACTAATAAATCCCTAATCGTACGAATCCTAATAGGGGGAAATCTAGCGGCTAATAGATGCTCAGAAAAGCGTGCAGATTGATCGCACGGATCCCGGAGCGTCGAGCGAGGGTCCAAACTTCGGAATTTAAATCTGGGAGCTCCTGGAGTCGGAATTCAGATCCGATCGCACCGCCGTTCTCGGCTCCGCGAGCTCTACCCACTAAAATTTCCGCAGCCCATGACGGATCACACCAAAAATAATTTAAAATTAAATAACTCAATTTACAATGTTTTGGTTTCGCTGGATGCCCCATTAGAAAAACTAAGCGGGTCTTACAGTGCACCCGGTGCGCGCCATCGCGCTCTGCGCCGTGAACCCGGTGCGCGCTGCAGCTCGTGCGCGGCCCGGCCCAGGACGCTGCGGTCTACCGCATAGTGTGCGCCTGGTCTGCGCCGCCGCTGCGTTGTCGCTGTGAGCCCGGTCCACGCCTGGAACCGTGCACCAACTATCGGCCTAAGTGTCCAGACGCTCCGTTTTTGGCCCGTTTCGCCCCGTTTTTGAGTGTTTTTGACCGCGACGATGTTTTTAACAATAATTCTTACTATAGCTTTTTCGGGCACAGGATGGGAGTGTTTTAGCGGGAGTTTCAGCACACCTTCTTCTTCGCGTTTCAGGTGGGTACCCCCTTAGAACCCCTTTGTGCATATTCTTGTTACTATTATGTTTCATTGTCATCATTTTATAGCGACCAAGTGTCGCGGTGTCCTATATTATGTATACGTTTGTGGGTACTCGTTCTGAGGTTTAGTGTCAGGATTTGAAAACTGTAATTATATTTCAATTGCTCAACTAACTGTGTTAATCATTAACGATCTCTATGGTGCATTATCATTGGTTTTGTTCTGTGTACTTGGTTACGATGCTCGAGGCTGCAGCACGCGCACCCGCGGTTTGGCCACCGCAAAGGGTGTGCTTTTCCGAAAAAGTGGTCGATGCCCCGTGTATACCCACGAGGTGACATAGTGGGGGCCCCCGTAGGTGTGGGGTTTGAGGCGCCAAGGTGTGAGCGGTGCGACCCGTCGAGGTAGATGCTCGGCGTGGTTTACCGAGGTAGGTGCTCTGTCTGGTTTCCCGAGGTTGGTGCTCGGTCGGGGTTGCCGGGGCAGGTGCCCGGTTCAGGTTATGCAGGGGGAGGGGACACCGTCGATCGCACGAGGCGGTGGGCGGTTACTCTGGTTTTCTTACGGTTTGCTTTAGTTACAGTCTTCCTACATTGCATCTTTTATATTTTGTGTTGCTGACTCCCCACTCTGTGACAGGTTCCTTCGGGGGTGAGAGCTAGGGCGACGGTGAGGCCGTGGCAGGAGTACTTCTGGTCCTTCGAGGCCATAGACTGCATTTACTTTTTATTTTGCTCAGTTTATTACCTGTTAGTAGTTTACTATGTGGATTGCGATACCCTTGTGGGGTCAATGTGGATGTTGGAATGTCGTTTATTATCCTTGTGAATGGTTGTTTTGCTTTTCCCGATCGGCCGCTTTCAAACTACAAAAGAAAAGAAAAAGAAAATATTTCGAAAACTATTTTAAAAATGTGGGTGTCGGGTGGGCACCATTTTAAAACCCTGTGGATTTATGGATTGCGAAAACCATTTTGAAAATCTGGGTGTCGTGTGGGCACCACTTTAAAACCCTGTGGATTTAGGGATTTTGAAAACCGTTTTGAAAAACCTGGGTGCCGTGTGGGCACCGTTTTTAAGACTTGTGGATTTATCCTTTCAAAATTAGTCGGCCTCTTTAATACTTATGGAAAATGGTTGTATGTATCCGACTGTTGAACTAATGTGGTTAAAGTGATAGTTGTATGGTTGTTGTAGTCAGGATGCCGTGCATATACAAAGGAGACTCTGCCCGTTCGCAGAGTGAATTTGTATATGCGGCGGGTCTGGGCACGCACCAGGGGAGTTTGGTTTCAAAAAAAAAAAAAAAAAACGTATACGCAAATTCAATCTTTTCGTTGGTCGTCTTCCGCTTAATGAAACCCCCGGGGCGTGACAGATTAAGATGGTATCAGAGAGAAACAATTTTAACCACAGTAGTCGCTGTCCAACATCCACAGGAGCACATTACCACTGGCTACTAACTAATGAAATGATCAGGGTATAATTGCGTAGAGATGCGAGAGTGCGGGACTGTTGAGTTTTGTTTTCCGGTTTAGCTCGGGTGTTGTGCTAGTGTAGTCGGGTTGATTTGGATGTTGCGGTCGAGGCCGGCTGCCACTGGGGCCTTGATGGTTGCTATGAGTAATTGGATTAGGCAACCAGCATAGGACACGGTGGGTCTGCTGACGGTGTTTATGCACTTGGTGCAGCTGTTGGCACGGCAGATCGTTGCGCCGGCTTTTGTTTTTTTTTTTGTTTCCGAACCCCTTCCTCTGTCGACGTTCGGGTCGTCGTCTGTAACAGTGACGGGTGTTGGTGCAACCCACCGGTGTTTGTTAGTGTGTCGGCCGGTTGTCGGTCGTGGGTAACTGGACAGCCGTTTGTCTAAACTTGTACCTTCTGGGTCTTCTGGTTTTAGGTTATAGCAAGTAGTTAGCCGATTCTTTTTGCACCTTGGGCAAGGTATGGGTGGGAATGAGGATTCTTCCCCTATGGTTGTACCCATAGTTCGGCTTTTACCGTAGACACGGCGATGGTTGTAGGGATCGTCGTGATGGGGTCTCGGGGTGCTCCTTTCGGTTAGGGAGGGGGACCACCGGGGCTAGTAAACCTTATTCGTTGGGCTCATTTTCGGTTAGAGAGGTCGTGCCTTGTTCCGCACAAGTGTGCGTAAGTGGCGACTTTTATTGGTGGGTTGGCGCGAGATCCCTCGAGTGCGTTTAGCGAACCTGGGCAACTTTTGACAAGGTTCTTCTCGCTATTTTCGTTGCTTGTCCTCTTCCGACCCTTTAGGTCTCAGATGGATAGTCTACAGTACCCGAAGGTCATTTTTGAGTGGACCTAGAGCTTAGGTTTTTTTTCTCCTAGTTGGGAGTGTCGCGGTTGGTCTGGAGGCTTACCGCTCGATTCAATGCCCGGTACTTGGAGGGCCAACGGATTGGGACCGAGAGTTAGTGACTATTTAGAGCGTTGCACCCCGTCGGTGCCAGGACGGATGTAGGACTTTACCTTGTGGGTTTTGTCGCCGGCTTCCCATGACTAAGGCATAACCTTGAGGCTTAGTTTGGGTGCGTTTTGGGTTGTTGACCTTTTGGGGCAGGTGTGAGTCAAGAGGGAATCTGGCGACTACTTGGAGTTTGTCACTGGCCACTTTCGGCTAGAATGCTCTGTACGCAGCTCTTTCTGTGGGGTAGACCTTGTGGTCAGTCTTAGAGCTAAAACCTAATGTTAGTCTTGACCGTCGCCTCGGTAGGACGGGCAGTCGGAACGGGTGGTCCGGGATGGTGGTTATGCTCCGAGCTTGTGGCCCATGTTGGTGACGGGTGGAAGTGGCCCGTGTTGGTGACGGTGGGGAGCGGTCCGTGTTGGTGACAGGTGAGTTCATTGTTTTCAGGAAAAAATTTTGGGTAGTTAGTAACCCAGCCTGTTTTGTTGGCACCTCTTGGAGCCTTGTGAGGGCGTTAGTGTGATTTATTTTCCTTGTCGTCGGGTTAGCTGTTTTGGACTTTTAAGGGTTCATCAGACCGAGTGTGTCGCCTTGGGGCGCACCCGTGCTCTTCGTGCGAAAAAAGAACGGAAGACTACGTCTACGCATCGACTACAGGGAGATAAACAAGGTTACAGTGAAGAACAAGTCCGGGATTGATGACCACTACGATCAACTACGAGGGGCACTTGCAGATTATTCTCCGGACTCTCAGGGACCAGAGGTTGTTTGCTAAGTTTGAGAAATGTGAGTTCTAACTTCGTGAAGTGGGCTTGTCGGGGCACACAGTTTCAACAACGGGAATCGCAGAGAATATGAGCGGAACTACCCGACACACGATTAGGAACGGGCAGCAGTCGCCTTCATTTTAAAGCTTTGGGAGACATCACATTTTCTTTGGAGTTCATCATAATGTGTCTTCGGATCGCCAGAGTCTTAAGTTTTGTTCACATAGAAGGATTTGATTTTGCGGCAGAGGCATTGGTTGGAGTTGCTAAAGGGCTCGGCTTGTCCATTCAGTATCACCCCAGGAAAAAGCAAGTGTGGTAGCGGATGTTTTGAACAGGAAGGGTCAAATCAAGGGGGAAACCGATGAGCGCGACTACTCAGCAGGACCGGTACTATCGCGCGACTTTTGCCCTTGATGGTCAAGCCAACCCTTTTAGAGAAACCCTAGAAGGTCAGAAAACGGGCGCACAGATACAGCTTATCTGAGACAAGACCCCCCGGACCACGCGAGCGACTTTTCGGCGAGTGCGAACGACGCAATACGTTTCGAGGGCGGAATTGCGTGCCCGAGCCGCCAGAGTTGAAGAAAGAGATACTGTCAGAGGCGCACTGCGCTCCCTATGCGGCGCATCCAGGTGACACGAAGATGTACAAGGACCTCAAGCAAAATTTTTTTTGGTGGACTAAACCAAAGGGGGATGTAACACAGTTCACTGCTCGTTGTTTAGATGGTTAACAAGTAAAGTTCGAACATCAGCGCCCAGCGGGGAAAACTACAATCTCTACCTGTACCAGAGTGGAAATGGGAGCGAATCAGCATGGAATTCGTCACGGGTTTTCTGCATCACATCAAGGGCACGATGCAGTTTGAGTCACAGTGGATCGACTGACGAAGTCGGCTCTTTTTCCACCCATCCCTACGACGTGGACTAGAGACACTCGGCTCGTGTCGAACCTTTGGCAAAGTCTACAATGAACTCTAGAGACTAAACCACACTTCAGCACGGCGTTTCACCCCCAGGCCGACGGACGGTCCGAGAGAGTGATCCGGATTTTCGAGGATATGCTTCGAGCCGGCGTACTTGATTCGGGTGGTGGATGGTTACTACTTTTGAGCTTAGAGAGGACCTGAG
Source organism: Tillandsia fasciculata (assembly GCA_029168755.2). Classification (NCBI taxonomy): domain Eukaryota; kingdom Viridiplantae; phylum Streptophyta; class Magnoliopsida; order Poales; family Bromeliaceae; genus Tillandsia; species Tillandsia fasciculata. Next base: position 89,253 of record JAQOTM010000715.1, on the reverse strand, counting down.
CTTCGACGAAACACCCGTGCGGATCTTAGCACGGGAGGACAAAAAGGTTGCGCCACCGGATGATTCCCTATGTGAAGGTGCTGTGGAGCCACCAGGAAGAACGTGAGGCGACTTGGGAACTGGAATCAAAGATGAGGGAGTGCTACCCAGTTTTATTCGTTGCGAACCAGGGTTAAGTTTCGAGAACGAAACTTATTTTTAAGAGGTGAGTGATGTAGTATTCTAGCGTTCTGATATCTTTGTATACCTTCGTTTTATGACGGGTAGTTGGTGAGACTTTTCACTGTGTTTTCTGTATTGGACTGGCCTGGACCGCGAATATATTTTTCTGCAATTGAGCTCGGAAATTGAAGGACGGCAAAGCGAACGGATTCGGATTCCGATTTACGGATCTTCCGGAATGGGGGTCAAAGCGTTTGCCTTTGAGTTGCGCACCAGAATCCGTGCTAGGTGGCCAGCACGCTTTTCGAGGCGATCGGACGAGACCCTTCTACGATCGGACTTTTTCACGTTAGTTATGTTAGTGGTTTATTTTAACCTTTTTGTAATACCTCGACCTTCCGGTTTTCCGTTTTGGTCTTAATTGAATCTTTTTAGTTGTTAGGGGGGGGGTTGAAAGTTCGAGAATTTCTGAGCTGACCGTCGGAGTTTGCGGGAATTTTTAGGTGGTAGAGCCCGCAAAATGATGAGCGGCGGTGCGATCGGATTTGAAATCGGACTTACGGATCTCCCGAAATGGGGTTCGAAGCTCCAGGTGACCGTAAAGTGCACCGAGATGCGTGCATTGTAATTTGCACGACTTTCAAGCAAGTCTGAGTCAAATCTGGGCCTAGGGTTTGGAGGAAATTTTATTCTTTTACAGCACCCTTCAGTACGAGCCTTTTTTTTTTTTTTTTTTTTTTTTATCTTTTTCCCTTTGAGAACGTGAACGGAGAGGGGGGACTTTCGAATTTCGAAGATTCGAATTAGGGAAGCGATCGAGGAAGGAGAAGGAAGAACGGGGGAATCCATCTTTCGGGGAGCTTTACGTTGGAGACGAGAGGGATGATCCTTTTTCCCCTTCCTCGTAGGATCGGTAAGTGACCGCGTCGTTTTCTGTTTGCAATTTCTGTGGGGCCGAGGGTTTGGGTGGTGGTTGTTCGGTTGTCGCGCGATGTGGGTTTTGTGGTAACGGGAAGCCGCCGCCGCCGTTGTTAAACGGGAGGCCGCCGCCGCCGTTATCGTACTCACGGGGTCGCCGCCGCAGTCGTCGTGTTCACGGGGTCATCACCGGAGCTGCGAAGAGCGAAAACGGAGAAGAAAACACTTTTCCGGAGATTACTGTTCATCCCGTACGACCTCAGCCCGCGCGGTCCACGGGACGGCGTACACCCGGCGCAGGAAACGGCGACCTGGACTAGTGCACCCGGCGCGTCTCAGCCATGCACTGGCCCGGCCCAGCAGCGTGGTGCACGCACTGGGCATGCACCCGGTGCGCGCCACCGCGCTCTGTGGCGTGAGCCCGGTGCGCGCCTGCGGCTCGTGCGCGGCCCGGCCCAGCAGCGTGGTGCACGCGCTAGGCGTGCACCGGGTGCGCGCCACCGTGCTCTGCGGCGTGAACCCGGTGCGCGCCTGCAGCTCGTGCGCGGCCCAGCCCAGGACGCTGCGGTCTACCGCATAGTGTGCGCCTAGTCCTCGCCGCCGCTGCGTTGTCGCCATGAGCCCGGTCCACGCCTGGACCCGTGCACCAACTCTCAGCCTAAGTGTCCAGAAGCTCCGTTTTTGGCCCGTTTCGCCCCCTTTTTGAGTGTTTTTGACCGCGACGACGTTTTTAACAATAATTCTTACTGTAGCTTTTTCAGGCACAGTGTGGGAGTGTTTTAGCGAGAGTTTCCGAACACCTTCTTCTTCGCGTTTTAGGTGGGTACCCCCTTAGAACCCCTTTGTGCATATTCTTGTTACTATTATGTTTCATTGTCATCATTTTATAGAGACCAAGTGTCGCGGTGTCCTATATTATGTATACGTCTGTGGGTACTCGTTTTGAGGTTTAGTGTCGGGATTTGAAAACTGTAATTATATTTCAATTGCTCAACTAACTTTGTTAATCCTTAACGATCTCTATGGTGCATTATCATTGGTTTTGTTCTCTATACTTGGTTACGATGCTCGAGGCTGCAGCACGCGCACCTGCGGTTTGGCCACCACAAAGGGTGTGCTTTTCCGGAAAAGTGGTCGATGACCTGTGTATACCCACGAGGTGACGTAGTGGGGGCCCCCGTAGGTGTGGGGTTTGAGGCGCCAAGGTGTGAGCGGTGCGACCCGTCGAGGTAGGTGCTCGGCGTGGTTTACCGAGGTAGGTGCTCGGTCTGGTTTCCCGAGGTTGGTGCTCGGTCGGGGTTGTCGGGGCAGGTGCCCGGTTCAGGTTATGCAGGGGGAAGGGACACCGTCGATCGCACGAGGCGGAGGGCGGTTACTCTGGTTTACTTACGGTTTGCTTTAGTTACAGTCTTCCTGCATTGCATCTTTTATATCTTGTGTCGCTGATTTCTCACTCTGTGACAGGTTCCTTCGGGGGTGAGAGCTAGGGCGACGGTGAGGTCGTGGCAGGAGTACTTCTGGTCCTTCGAGGCCATAGACTGCATTTACTTTTTATTTTGCTTAGTTCATTACCTGTTAGTAGTTTACTATGTGGATTGCGATGTTACGGAATTTGAGTTGGCGTATTTCGTGAAAAGTATTAAGTCTTGAAGATTGAAGATGAAAGAACTTTGGATCATATACCTCAATCTCAAGAAAGAAGAATTCAAAAGGATCAGGTATGTTTAACTAAAGTTTTTTGGTGATCCGAATACTTCTTGTAGTGTAGAAACACCTGGAAGAATGTTTAATTGCATATTTATCAAAAACTGGACATGGGACATGTTCAGGATCCGGATCGGACCCTGCAATCCGGATCCCGAAGGGTGTTGTTCATGGCAATTTCAATCCGGATCCTAGAGCATCACGATCCGGATCCCGAACAGGAATGTTTGGTGAAACTGTATGAACGATCCGGATCGGACTTTGTGATCCGGATCCCGAACATGGATTTCTGGAATCGTCATTTTGTTACGACGATCCGGATCGCCAAATCCGATCCGGATCGCCGTCGGTAAAATTTCCAGAAAAGGTTTGTTTTTGATCCTTATATTCTTCCAATGGTTTCTAACCTATAAATAGACCCTATGATTCATTTTTCTAGGGTAATAAATAGAGCCGTCATAAAAAATATCATATACGGAAAGATCCACATATAGAGAAGAAAGGAAATCAATAGATTTATTCTATGTTTCTTCATCTATATTGATTGATTTGATTCTAGGTTTTCCATACTCACATTTTGAGTAGAATCAAATCAATGAATACTTAGATGGTATTTCCGATCTATTTCTAATCTAAGTATTCGGCGGATCATCACCACCCAAAAAAACAACGATTTACCCCAAATCGGCGCGTGGACTCGCGTGGCCTTGTGGATTCAAGGTGCAACCGCTCTCGTGGATTCGGAGCGAGGTACGTTCGTGGATTCGAAGCGTGCTACTGGGTGAAGACCGTGGATTCGGTCGGACGTCGTGGACTCGACGTTGGACGCTGTGGATTCAGCGTTGGGCGCGGATCGTGGATTCGAGAAGCGTCGTGGAGCGAGCGGAGAAGATCTACTAGGAGCGTATGGTAAAAGGTTGAGTCGTCTGTGAGTACGTTATATCACCTTGTACGTGTGTTAATTCTAGTGGATTTCGCCGTGTTATCGGTCCCGTGGTTTTTTACTCCGGTTTGGAGTTTTTCCACGTAAAAATCTTGCGTGTTCTTTTATTTTTCCGCATTGGGTTTTATTGCGCAATGATTTTTTGAGTGTTTATTGTTTACACCTATTCACCCCCCTCTAGGTGTTTTTTCCCCTATTTAGATCCTTATTATATAACCCAACAAGTGGTATCAGAGCGGGAATAGGGTTGTAAACAATGGTTGAAGGTGGAAACATCAATCGACCCCCTTTCTTTGATGGAACAAATTATGCGTACTGGAAAGTGCGGATGAAAGCCTTTTTAATTTCCATCGACGAAAGGGTGTGGCAATCAATTGAATTAGGATGGTCTAATCCAACTGAAATATTTAGATGATGTTCGCACCTTAAAACCTAGGTCGAAATGGACCAAGGAAGAGATAGATTATCTTCTTACAATGGCAAAGGAATTAATGCTCTATTTAATGCTTTGTCACAAACTGAGTTCTCTCGCGTCTCGGCATGTGAGACTGCGAAAGAAATCTGGGATGTTCTTCAAGTTACGCATGAGGGAACTAACCTTGTGAAGATTCAGAAACTGCAAATGCTTACGAGCAAGTTTGACTCTATCTCTATGGCAGAGAATGAATCTTTCACTGACTATTACACACGATTGCAAGACATCGTAAACTCATGTGCTAACTTGGGAGAGAAGATTCCAGAATTTAAAGTTGTAAGAAAAATTCTAAGAACTCTTCCTGAACGATTTCGCCCGAAGGTCGCAGCCATTGAAACAATTAAACACCCGGACGAAATGCGTGTAGAAGAATTAGTAGGTGCTTTACAAACTTATGAAATGACATTTCCTACTAACTATTCTTCTGGAAAGGCATCCTCTTCTAAGTCTTCAGGTTACGCATTGAAATCAACTAAAGAAGAAGACGCGGATTCATCCTCCTCGGACGACGACGAGAACCTTTCTATGGAGGACTTTGAGAAGCAGCTCGCTCTCTTGACAAGGAAGTTTCGCCGCAACTTTCGAAGGGGAAATTCAAGCAAAACTCCATCCTTCGGAAAGTCGAAGAAAGGCAAGGGTTCTTCAAGCTACAAGTCAAGAAAGCAAGAGAACTTCTCAAAGGATAAGAAAAGTTCAGAGGGACAAGTTCAGTGCTTCAAATGTCGAGGCTACGGCCACATTGCAACGGAGTGTCCCAACAAGAATCCGGCAAAGAAGAAGGCGATGCAAGTCGTTACTTGGGATGACAACTCCACGTCAAATGAGTCATCCTCAAGTGATGAAGAAGACAACGCGACAGCTTTCCACGCGTCCACTACATCTTCACCCTTCATGTGCTTAATGGCAAGTACATCCGATTCCTTGTCCAACTCCTCCCTGTTGAAAAGATTGCAACGGACGATGAATCGATGATTCTGAAGGTGAAGATTTTGCTCTAGCCTACCACAGACTTTTGAGGGATTCAAAGAAACTGGCTAAGCAAAACAAGGGGTTGAAAGGGAGATTGCAGGATCTCGAAGAAGAAGTAAAAAGGGTAACCTCTCTCTCAACCGATCTTGAAGTGGAAAGGGATAATCTGATTAAAACAAATGTTTCCCTTCAAGAGTCCAATGAGCAACTCGAGAAGAATTATATGGATATGGTGAACAAAGCGAATTACTTCTTGAAGCTCAACGGCGAGGCTCGACAGGAAAAATTGGAAATGACGGAGACCATACGCCAACTGAAGGATGACTTAAAGAGATTTTCTTCTGGAAGGAGTAAGTTGGACAGACTTCTTGGTCTTGGTCAAACAAATAAGTTCGGCCTCGGATACACTCAAACTGGAGACATTCCAAGTTCGAGTGGGACAGTATTTGTGCCTCAGTCGGTATCTCCTCCTCCGACACCGGAATTCACGACAAGCAACGACAACAAGCCTACTTCATCCTCCTCGGGATCGTCAAGAACTAAGGTATGTTTTCGTTGTGGCATTTCAGGGCACATAAGGAGAAATTGCAAGACGGGAGCCAAACGCACACCTCAAGCACCTCTTGCAATGACTACCAAAAAGGTGATTCCTCAAAAATCAAATGCAATTCATTGAAGGAAAAGAGCCTTGGTAGTTCACCGCTCAAGACGACATCATCAAGGAGCAGCAATCTTCAACAAGACGCTTTCACCTAGGAAATCAACTTCACGACCATTACCGACGCATTCCAAAAAGGTTTGGGTGCGCAAAGGTGAAATTTTCCCTTGTCTTGTTACCAATGTTTCCTTGCATGCATATGATAGTTCGTCTTGGTATCTGGATAGCGGGTGTTCCCGTCATATGACCGGTGACAAAAACTGTTTTCAAACATTTGAGAAAAACTCCGGAGGACTTGTTGTTTTCGGAGATGGTCGGTCTTCCAAAATTGTTGGAAAGGGAACGGTAGCTATTCCAGATGGCCCGGTTCTAAATAATGTGTTATTTGTTCATGGCCTTAAGACTAACCTCATAAGCATAAGTCAACTTTGTGATAATGGTTATTCAGTTAATTTTTCATCTGATAAATGCACTGTAACTGACATGAACCATGCTTTCTTTTTAAAGGGGGTTAGATCAGAAAACAATTGTTATGTAGTTCCTCATAGATTTCTGAAAAATGTAACCTAGCATCTTTGAAAAATGAAACACTTTGGCATGAAAGGCTAGGTCACATAAACTTTAAGGAACTTGTTAGAATTTCGAACAAAGATGTGGTCAAGGGGGTTCCGAAACTTTCTTTTGACAAAACATTGTGTGTGGCGGTTGCCAAAAGGGAAAACAGTCTAGGACTGCACACAAGAACTTGAACCACATAGGTACAAAACGGCCTTTGGAACTTTTGCATATGGACTTAATGGGGCCAACTCGTCAACCATCTTTGGGAGGTAAATGGTATATTTTCTTATTGGTTGATGATTTCTCTAGATATACTTGGGTAGCATTTTTAAAAGAAAAAGCTGATACTTTTGATTCTTTTCACGAAATCTGCAATCGTATTATGATTGAAAAGAATGAAAGGATTACTCGAGTTAGGAGTGATAGAGGTGGAGAATTCATAAATTCCAAATTCATTGATTTTTGCACTTCTAACGGCATTAAACATGAATTCTCCGCACCTTACACACCTCAACAAAATGGTGTAGTCGAGCGCAAAAACAGGGTCGTACAGGAGATGGCACGTGTTATGCTTCATAGCCGGAACTTACCTTTATATTTTTGGGCTGAAGCGGTGAACACTGCTGTCTATGTTATTAATCGAGTGTATTTGCGCCCGGGGACTTTGAATACACCATATGAACTATGGTTTTGTAGAAAACCTAACATCAAATATTTTCGTATCTTTGGGAGTCGGTGTTTTATTTTACGTGATCGCGAAAATCTTGGAAAATTTGACTCTCGAAGTGACGAAGGGATTTTCTTAGGTTATTCTACAAACAGCAGAGCATATCGAGTTTTTAACTTAGAATCTAAGACGATCGTAGAATCGATAAATGTTAAGGTAGATGAAGCTTTTCACTTTGAATCTGAAAAATCTACCCTCGATATCTCTCTTGATGATGATACACCTGCTAATGCATCTTCTTCTAACAATTCTTTCGATAATAATGATGCATCTAACGGTTCTTCAAGTTTATCTGATGTGCAGGAATCATCTCGTGTACCTCCGTCTACTCCTCTACCTCAAACGTTACGCATCTCCAAGGATCACCCTGAATCGAACATCATTGGAGATCCACAAGAAGGAGTTAGAACACGGAGACAATTGGTTTGCGGATTTGCATGCTATGTATCTCAAATCGAACCAAAGAATGTTGATGAAGCTCTCCAAGATGACTACTGGATTAAAGCAATGCAGGAAGAGCTCCATCAATTTGAGCGAAACAAAGTCTGGGAATTAACGAAGCCTCCGAAGCAACACAATGTGATAGGTACCAAATGGATCTTCAAGAACAAGAAAAATGAAGAAGGTACTATCATCAGGAACAAAGCAAGGTTAGTTGCTCAAGGCTACTCTCAAGTAGAAGGTATAGACTTTGATGAAACTTTCGCCCCTGTAGCTAGACTCGAGTCCATTCGTATATTGTTTGCGATTGCTTGTCATTTTAAAATCAAATTATTTCAAATGGACGTTAAGAGCGCCTTTTTAAATGGGTTTTTAAATGAGGAAGTTTATGTGGCTCAACCGAAAGGTTTTGTGGATCATAAACTACCTAACCATGTTTTTCGTCTGAAAAAGGCTCTTTACGGTCTGAAACAAGCACCGCGAGCATGGTACGAAAGGTTGACAAAGCACCTTTTGGAAAAGGGCTATACTCGAGGGGGAGCTGACAGGACTCTCTTTGTGAAGCATTATCAAAACAATTTCATAGTTGCACAAATCTATGTCGATGACATTGTATTTGGCGCAACAAGAGATAATGATGCTTCTAAATTCGCGGAGACCATGGAAAGCGAATTTGAGATGTCCATGATGGGCGAATTGACTTATTTTCTTGGATTACAAGTTAAACAAAACGATGAAGGAATTCACTTGTGTCAATCCAAGTATGCACTGGAGTTGGTCAAAAAGTTTGATTTAGAAAATTCTAAGGATTTTCCGACTCCAATGGGAACTAGCCATAAGGGACTTGGAAGTGAATCACATAGTGAGAATGTAGACGAGAAACTGTATCGCAGTATGATTGGAAGTCTACTATATCTCACGGCTAGTCGCCCGGATATATCCTTCAGTGTTGGGATTTGTGCGAGATATCAATCAGCACCGAAGGAGGTTCACCTGAAAGCGGTGAAACGGATCATCCGGTATATCAAAGGTACAATCAATTTCGGAATTTGGTATCCTATGGGAACAACTTTGGATATTGTTGGATACTCAGATGCCGATTGGGCTGGATCGGTGGATGATCGGAAAAGCACGAGTGGTGCATGCTTCTATCTTGGCCATTGCCTTGTTGCATGGCACAGTAAAAAGCAGAATTGCATAGCACTCTCGACTGCCGAAGCGGAGTACATTTCTGCAGGAAGTTGTTCAACCCAATTGATTTGGATGAAAAGCGTGTTGAGCGATTTCCGGATTTCAGCATCTTCGGTAACCATTTTATGTGACAACACTAGTGCTATTAACATTTCAAAAAACCCTGTGTTGCACTCTAGAACAAAACATATTGAACTTAGATATCATTTTCTTAGAGAGCTAGTTGAATCAAATATTCTTCAACTGTCATATATTTCAACTGAGGATCAATTAGCTGATATCTTAACAAAACCTTTGGATCAAAAACGTTTTATTCACTTGCGTAAAGCAATTGGCATGCTTTCCTTGAAATAACTCTTTTGAAACCTTTGCTTAGGTTAGGTTTTGTTTTTGTTTTTGTTTTGTTCTTTATCTATGTTTGTACATAGGACATTAATTGAGCATAAATCATAATTGACTTTAATTGCATCCTTTTCATGCATTTAGAAATTTATTATGCTTTTGATATCATAATATTTCAATGTTGCAATGATCATTTATGTTAATTAAGTCATCTTTTAAGTGATCAAAGTCAATTTCTCTCTCAATGATCTCTTGGTATAGTCATTATCATATTTGATTGCTTAGTCGAGTATGAATGCGAGATCAATTTTTGGTTGAATACCTTATATATTAAATAATTGATAGCCAATTGAGGGGGAGTCAAAGAAATGTAAAATGCTCAAAAGATGTGGAAAGAGTTACATCCCAATGAGGAGTGTGAAAACTACCACCACATGGAGAAAATGAAAGAAAAAGAAAAAGATACTCCATGAATGCAAAGCAAATTTTTGTTTTAAAAATTGTTGATGAAATGCATATTGAAATACTTGACTCAGTCATATTTCATGGTTGGTATAAGGTGGGATTTTTGATAAAAGATGCTCAAAGAGCCACTCCTTCAACAGATTGTCTAGATATATTATCTAACTTATCTGGGATTTCAAACATCTATTGATCTTGGTATTTCATTTTCTTTACCAAAATTGATGATTTGATAAAGGCATTACGCATAAGATCAGGATAGATGTAATTGAAGTTGTTCAACTTTAAGTGTTTTAATTTTCATAAATTTTCGTTTCATTTTTGAGTATTTTTGATAGATTTTGTATAATCTATTTCTTGTTGTATGAAACGATGATTTTTGTTTAAAGTTGATATGGTAAAGTGCTTACATACTTTTTCTGGATTTTATGGAATTTTTCTAAATTTTTCTGGAGAAAAAGTTGAAGCCGATCCGGATCGGGGTAAGTGATCCGGATCCCGAACGCAGGATTTTCCTGCGGGTAGCCGATCCGGATCACATTCTCGATCCGATCCGGATCACGGCTAGGGTTTTAATAGAACAAAGGGATTTGATTTCTTTTACCCTAATCTTTTGTTCTCAAGTCTCTAGAGCTTCTCTCTCTAGATTTCTTGCATCTTGGAGCTTCCAAACTCAAGTTCTTCGAATCCAAGTAAGTTTTATTGATCAAAATCTCGGTTTTTCACAGTTTTCTTGTTTTCTCAAACGTGAGTTGAAATCTTGGATCTTTTTCGTTTGTGAATGGTTTTTGGTCAAATTTCTTTTGAAATAAGAACTTTGGGTAGATTAGTTTTGTTTTTATGCTGGGTTTTCACCTGATTAACGAATTTTTGGGCTTCGATTTCAAAAATTTCGGTTTTAGGGCATAAAAGAGGAATTTTTGAAAATCATGCGATTGATCCACTTTTAAAATTCTTTTTGCAAAACTAATTTGATTCTTAGCTTCTCTATATGATTATGATTCTTTGGGTACAATTTTTATCAAATTTTTAAAAACTGAAAATTTTCATGTTCTTGAGTTGGTCTTCACAGGAACTTCAATTTTCTTAAAGCACTTGGATCAATGAATTTCTCTTGGATAATCTTGCTGTTGGTCACTATGGTGCATACTCGGGCCACAAACAAATTAAAGAGAGCTAAGCAAACACAACGAAAGGGTGAGTTTGTTCAGGTCAGTGACACACAAGTAGATTGTCATGAGGTAGATTGGACTGCATTGACAGATGATGATGACTCATTGCCTGAACAAAGAGAATCTGATGATTCAAAAGGAAAAGCAACCATGGACACAGGAAAAGCACCTATGGCTGCACCAACCATCTCTGTGAAAAGAAAACGATTGGCTAAACGCTTCGGACTACAACAGGACATTAATGTTGACACGCCGATAGCTCCTGACTCCCCACCTCGTGTGGAAGAAGTGTTCGTTAACGCTGATCGTCTTAGAGCTTTTGCACATCGCGAATGCATTGGCGAAAGGCATGTTAACATTGAAGCTCTACGAGGTCACTCCCCTGAGTTTGGTGTTCTGATTGAACAAGCGAATCTCATTCAAGTATGCCGATTCCCAGAAACGCTTGGCTACTGTCTGCATCACGTGAGGACCTTCTATACAAATGCACGGCACCTTCGAGAGTTTGAAAACGGTCCAATGGAGTTTTACACGAATGTCGAAGGGACAAGATTTAAGATTACTCCACATTTGATTGGCGAGGTTTTGGGAATGCAAGCCAGCAAGACAGGAATTCATTACTTAAAGGGAGTAAGTTTGACAAACATGATGTGGCAAAAAGTTATAGAGGGAATTTGTTTGGAGGGTACACAATCAACTGAAAAATCTGTCAAATCTAAAGAACTTCGTCTTGAGTACAGGTTCCTAAACTTCATCACATGCTACAATATCCTTCCAAATATGCAGACAAAGGTAGTGAGATGGGATCGGTTGCTGTTTTTGTATCTCATAGGACATCCATCAGAGGCAACGGCATTAAATATCAACATTCCATACATTATTTGGAATAGAATGACGAGATATGTTGAGCATCCTCATCCCACTGAAAGAATTCCATTTCCTTGATTATAATGAGGATCTTAAAGAAATTTCAGGTTGATACTAGTTCAACAACTTATCATCAATGTTTGAGCATGATCGATGAGTCTACCATTGTCAAGTCCCTCCATAGGTTGCCACATGTCACTCCAGTTCCTGCATCCGGAACGATACCCAGTACAAGCACTGCCGCATCACCATCTCAACCAGCACCCGCACCAGCAAATGAAGAATCAGTCTCATCCATTTACAAGGAACAACGACGACTATCCGATAAACAAGAACAGATTTCGAAGGAACAGCAAAGAATTTCCAATGAGCTTGAACTCATCACGGCAGCTCACATTACCATAACTAAGAGGGTCAATTCAATGAACAAGCGTTTGAAAAAGATGTTCTCTAAAATGGGTTGCACGAGCTCTGAAGACTCGGATTCTGATGATTGATTACTTTTTGACTCATTTTCCTTCTTTCCTTTTTGTGCAGGATTTTATCTTTTAGGATTTAGTTTTGTTCTTACTTTGCGTTAGTTTTAGTTCTCAGGTTTTTCATGTTAATGAAACTTTTAACTCTCCTTACATTTTGTAGTTTTAACTACGTTTTGGCTTTGTTTTGTGACAAAAAGGGGGAGAGAGTTTAGAGAGAACTTTGAACAATGATGATGTGAAAACTGTGTGAATATGTGAACATTAAGGTAAGTATGACTTCAACTCAACTTTGTTTTTATCTTGTGATTTGTGCATGCTCCTACTAACTATTCGACTAACTATTTGGGCATGTAATATGACTAACAAGTTGATGTTGGACTAACATACTGTGACATTTGGTTTTGAATGCTTAGAAGATATGTTGGTTTTAACTATGATTCTCTTACATATCTGAATTCTCAAATGTCATGATGAGAATAAACTCTATCTCTGCTTGGTTTTGTATGTTTCAATTCTTGAGGTATCTAACGATTCTTTTGTCAAGAATGATTTCTTTGTGCAGAGAGTACAGATGTCTAAGTCTAGAGTCTGTTTTAGGAGTTTATCTCATGTTTTTAATTTTTGGATCTCCATTGTAAATTTTTGTTGTATGGTGATAGCAACAAAAATATCTTTTTGAATTTTCTTTTGTGGATTTGTGTTTTGTCACGAAACCGCCAAAGGGGGAGATTGTTACGGAATTTGAGTTGGCGTATTTCGTGAAAGTATTAAGTCTTGAAGATTGAAGATGAAAGAACTTTGGATCATATACCTCAATCTCAAGAAAGAAGAATTCAAAAGGATCAGGTATGTTTAACTAAAGATTTTTGGTGATCCGAATACTTCTTATAGTGTAGAAACACCTGGAAGAATGTTTAATTGCATAAACATCAAAAACTGGACATGGGACATGTTCAGGATCCGGATCGGACTTGCAATCCGGATCCCGAAGGGTGATTGTTCATTGGCAATTTCAATCCGGATCCTAGAGCATCACGATCCGGATCCCGAACATGAATGTTTGGTGAACTGTATGAACGATCCGGATCGGACTTTGTGATCCGGATCCCGAACCATGGATTTCTGGAATCGTCATTTTGTTACGCGATCCGGATCGCACTAATCCGATCCGGATCGCCGTCCGTAAAATTTCCAGAAAAGGTTTGTTTTTGATCCTTATATTCTTCCAATGGTTTCTAACCTATAAATAGACCCTATGATTCATTTTTCTAGGGCATGAAATAGAGCCGTCATAATCAAATATCCGAACGGAAAAATCCACATATAGAGAAGAAAGGAAATCAATAGATTTATTCTATGTTTCTTCATCTATATTGATTGATTTGATTCTAGGTTTTCCATACTCAGATTTTGAGTAGAATCAAATCAATGAATACTTAGATGGTATTTCCGATCTATTTCTAATCTAAGTATTCGGCGGATCATCACCACCCAAAAACAACGATTTACCCCAAATCGGCGCGTGGACTCGCGTGGCCTTGTGGATTCAAGGTGCAACCGCTCTCGTGGATTCGGAGCGAGGTACGTTCGTGGATTCGAAGCGTGCTACTAGGTGAAGACCGTGGATTCAGTCGGACGTCGTGGACTCGACGTTGGACGCTGTGGATTCAGCGTTGGGCGCGGATCGTGGATTCGAGAAGCGTCGTGGAACGAGCGGGGAAGATCTACTAGGAGCGTATGGTAAAAGGTTGAGTCGTCTGTGAGTACGTTATATCACCTTGTACGTGTGTTAATTCTAGTGGATTTCGCCGTGTTATCGGTCCCGTGGTTTTTTACTCCGGTTTGGAGTTTTTCCACGTAAAAATCTTGCGTGTTATTTATTTTTCCGCATTGGGTTTTATTGCGCAATGATTTTTTGAGTGTTTATTGTTTACACCTATTCACCCCCCCTCTAGGTGTTTTTTCCCCTATTTAGATCCTTATTAGTACAACCCAACATGCGATACCCTTGTGGGGTCGATGTGGATGTTGGAATGTCGTTTATTATCCTTGTGAATGGTTGTTTTGCTTTTCCTGATCGGCCGCTTTCAAACTACAAAAGAAAAGAAAAAGAAAATATTTCGAAAACTATTTTAAAAATGTGGGTGTCGGGTGGGCACCATTTTAAAATCCTGTGGATTTATGGATTGCGAAAACCGTTTTGAAAATCTGGGTGTCGTGTGGGCACCACTTTAAAACCCTGTGGATTTAGAGATTTCGAAAACCGTTTTGAAAAACCTGGGTGCCGTGTGGGCACCGTTTTTAAGACTTGTGGATTTATCCTTTCAAAATTAGTCGGTCTCTTTAATACTTATGGAAAATGGTTGTATGTATCCGACAGTTGAACTAATATGGTTAAAGTGATAGTTGTATGGTTGTTGTAGTCAGGACGCCGTGCATATACAAAGGAGACTCTGCCCGTTCGCAGAGTGAATTTGTATATATGCGGCGGGTCTGGGCACGCACCGGGGGAGTTTGGTTTCAAAAAAAAAAAAAAAAATGTATACGCAAATTCAATCTTTTCGTTGGTCGTCTTCCGCTTAACGAAACCCCCGGGGCGTGACAGGGCTCCCCCGAGCTAAGTTCGTAGAGTTTTTCGCCGATTTTTGTGGCGACGTTTCCATAAAAGATAGACCTTTGATTTTGCGCATTGATCTTCTCCATTTCAAGTTTTTATGAGAGTTCTCACAACATCTTTAGACCCTATTTTGTGCTGTGGATATTCTGGATAGCGGAGGAGTGATATTGCTCTTTCTCGACCTATGGGTGGCGGAATTTGGTGTTTAAGGGCTTGATTTTTATCTAAACTTTGCGAGGATCGCAGCCGTACTTTTCTTGGAATTTTTGGAGGGCATCTCGTAGGAGGTAATTTGCTATTTTTTGGACAAACTTGCGGCGGTGTTACTGTTTAGGGTGATTTGGACTTACAGTGGTGTTTGGCTTGTATCTCAGTGACTGGGAGGAGTTTTATGGCGATTTTTGGTTCGTTAGAACAATGGGAACCTAAGGATCGCGCACGTCAAGTTTCAGCTCATTTAGATTGTCACGCCCCGGGTGTAAACCAGAACCCGGTCCCGTCAATAGATTTGCCGTGTACACGGAATTTCCCGCGTACACGAAGCACCGGCAACCTGCCCAGATATAAGATATACAATAAAAAAGCACAAACACAGAGTTGAACTAAGACTACTATATCTCGGATTGAAACTAGAAGTAAAATAAAGTACAACTGTACAAATAATACAAGTGTCTCTCCCAACTCATCAAAATAAAATACAACCAACTGGCCAAAGCCAGACCCAAAAAATAAAAGTACAACAGTCTGAGATAAAGGGAATACAAGTCCAGCTAAACTCACTGTCGGGCGGACGATCTATTTATTCAGCCGTCCTCTCTCCTCGATCTGCCGCTGAAAGCCTAGCAGCTCACGCAGAAGACTCGGCCAAACAAAGGGGAAGAAAAAAAGGAAAAGAAGAATGGGGGTGAGAACTACTCGTAAAATCAGTAGCCTCCCCTAATGGGTAAAGCCTCAAATTCCGACGTACCCGCTAGGTCTACCAGAGGCAAGAAAGGAAAAGTGGTAAAGTTAAAAACAAAACTGCTGATAAAGAAGAGCTACCACTACTATGCCTCTAATGCAATGCCGAAAGGAATAACAGTATGTATGCACCAGTAACCGTAACCGCCTAAATAAACCCAATCTATCTACCAGTAAAAACCCGGTACTGCCTGCTGCCGCCATCATCATCGGGCAAGCAAATCCGCGCCGAAGTGATGGCAAGAACTCAATAACTGTCCGGCGCTTATTCGGCACCACTGAACACTCCGGAGTGGCACTCTAGGGGAGCTACCCACACGAGTAAAGTAACCGTAAGACGAATATCTCAAAAGCAGGATTGGATCACGACTATGCTCAAGTGGAACAAATCCCCCACTAAGGAAACCCCGATCCCCAATCTGATGCCAAAATAAACATCTGGTCAACTGCCCAATATCCGCGGTCGACGCAATACCCCATAATCTAGAATCAAGTCCAACAACTGACATCCGGTCAATCGCCCAATATCCGTGGTCACCGCAATACCCCACAATGCACAATCAAGGTCCTGACTACACTATCCCAACCCCTGCTCGAACCCAAGCAACAAGTATCAAGAGTCTAAATAAAAGGAGAAAAGAACAATCACAGTTTCTCCCAAGTCAAATCCCAACATGATAGTGTAGCAGTAAAAGATAGCCTATCTAGATGTCCATACTGTTGGTTTTTAATATAAGGATCCACAAGGATCTAAATAGGTACTATCAAACACCTAGAGGGGGGGTGAATAGGTGTAATATTTTAAAAACAAATCTCAGTGCAAAAATAAAAACCAATGCGGAAATAAAAAAACAGCACACCGAGATTTACGTGGAAACTCCAATCCAGGAGAAAAACCACGGGACCAACACGCAATAACAATCCACTAAGAATTGAAGAATAACAAGGTGATTACCAACTCCACGGACTCGACCCCTCCTTCAACTTCTTCGGATCTTGCGCTCCACCGATTGCACGTCCACTGCACACGTTCGAATCCACGAACGCCACTCGAATCCACGAGCACACGTTTCGAATCCACGAAACGCCTTCAACACACCGAATCCACGGTGCTACGTCGAATCCACGACGCAAACTCAGCCGATAAAGAAATATAGGCTTCGATGGTGATCCTTTGCTTAGATTATCATTGAAGAACCGTAGAAGAAATTCTAAGCAAAGTTTAGATCAATTCGACAAAAGATAGATCTTGGAAGAACCGTCGAATTGACCTAAAAGAGGCTAAAAAGAAGAACGGTAAAAACCTAGCCTCTAGGGTTGCTCTCGAGTGTTTTCTTAATTAATCGGTACCTCTTGAGAAACCCTAAGTGTCTATTTATAGGTTAGAAACCTTTGGAAAGAGATAAGAATCAAAAACTTACCTTATCTGAATTTTTCCGGACGACGATCCGGACGGCTTCAGGACTGCTTCCGGACTGTCGTCTTTTTTCAGAGAATTCCAGAAAAAACAGTTCGGGTCCGGATTGGTTTCCCGATCCGGATCGTTCATGCAATTTCAGCAAATTCCATGTTCGGGATCCGGATCTGAAATTCCCTTGGTCCGGATTGGAATTGCCATGAACTACCACCCTTCGGGATCCGGATTGGAATGTCTGATCCGGACCTGAACATGTAAATGTCCAGTTTTTGATTTTTATGCAATTAAAAATTCATCCAAGTGTTTCTACACTATAAGAAGTATTCGGATCACCAAAATTATTTAGTTAAACGTACCTGATCAATCCGAATACATTTCCTTGAGATTGATGTAATTGATCCACAATTCTTCAACTTCAATCTTCAAGACTCAAACACTGAGTGTCAACTTGAGCTCTTGTTGAATCTTCTCTAAGTCTTCGATTGCTGATTGACAATTTGATCACTTTAAGACTCCGACTCAACTCACTGACTTGACTCACGAAATATGCCAACACCAAAATGCCGTAACAATCTCCCCCTTTGGCAATTTCGTGACAAAACCCAAAAATACATAAAAACGCTCAAGTCACTCATCTTAAACCAAAAAATCGAAATTCAATGTTATCACCAAAACATTGATTTTCTTTGCGTGAAAGATCCAATAAATACAAAATTACATTTGAACCAAACAGTCCTAGAACATACTCTATGACTTAGGACTTGGAGTCTTAAAGTGATGTAATTCCTGCAAAACAAAACTCCAAACAAAATCAAACGTTAGTCGTTAGAAATTAAAATCCTACATTTGATTCGTCCTTTTGGTTCTTTTGTTTTTCGGCTCTTTCAATCTTTTCTTTATCTCCCCCTATCTTGAGCATCTCTAACATGTTCTCCATGTTCTCCATGTTCTCCCCCTGTCTTGAGCATTTATGTTCTCCCCCTTTGTGATCTCGATCATATTTTCTGTTCTCCCCCTTTTTGTCACAAATTGTCAAACAGTGAACATACTAGACAAAAGGAAATCACTAACAACATTAGTTCATAGAGAAAGAGAGATAAAAGCTCAGTTCCGGTATATAACAAAAATGCAGATTGCGTACCGGTACCAGAAAGCAAAAATCAAATAATTTCTTGAAACAAATCCAGATTTTGGAATCTTTTCAAATACCGATTTGTATTCCATCAAGAAATCAATTTAAGTGCTTTAAACAATGAATTCACACAGATGCCATTCAATCCAATTAATTTCACAAAATTAAAAAGATTTACTCCTAAATCATGAAAAAAAAGATAAAACATTATAAACAGTTTTTCATGTTATATTCATCAAACACAAGTCATCAAAAATAATCTTGAGATCCAAACTCTATCAAGATGTAACGGATTTACAAAGATGACTTACGGAGATTTCCAAATGACATCAATCTTGAATTCTACCCTTTCAAATTGAGATAAGCACTAAAATACCTAAGGGTGGCTCTTTGAGCATCTTTTTAACTATCCCACCTTATACCAACCAGGAGATTGTTTAAAATAAGAACTTTGAATTTAAATCTCCGAATGCTTCAACTAAAGATTTTCTCATAAAATATTTTCCAAGCATCCAAAAACATGTGGTAGCTCTTTCCAACATGTGGTGGTAGTTTTCACACTCCTTTCGGATGTAACTCTTTCCACATCTTTTGCAACTCATTTATTTACCCTTGTAAGAATGCAATCTCTTACGTGAAAGAATTAAATCCCAAATTTTAGTCTATCGGTTGTCTCACGTTTATCACAATGAATTCACACAACCGAGATAGATTAAGCATCTAAAGATCACACATGATTTCTAAAATTTGATGCTTATAACTATCAAAAACTCCTATAATGAAGTATCTTCAAGATTATGATTATGGAGTAAAGTTGATAATCCATATAAAATTAATTTGGAGTGAATGAACGTGAAGCCCTTTTTATTCAATGCACTTGTTCAATAAAAACCCTTTTGTTCAAAAACAAAGTATAAAAACAAAGAGCATTGAAAAACATGTAATGCAAAGATTAAGAAAAATATGAAGGGAAAACCAATCAAAGCATTACATACAGTCATAAGCTATTTAGAACTTAAGACAAGGAAAGATATCACCTTTCCGAATCCAAAATCGCTGGATTTTGGGTTGTCTTGATTCGTTGTGGCCGGGGGTTGTCCGCTTTGACTGTTGATCCACCTTAGGTCTTTGCCTCGCAATGATCCACTTGTATGATTGATGTTGTGGCTCGGACCTTTGGTGGGTTGAGTGAACTCCTTTGACTTGATGTGTCTTTTGATTCCGTTGAGTCCGCTCCGTAGATGAAGTTGCCGAAGGATTTTTCTTTCTCTTTTTCGGGCAATTCTTCACCAAGTGTCCTTCAAGTCCACATAGGTGACAAGTTCTTCCTTTCAATTTCATTGTGGAACTTGAAGCATGCACAGTTTGGTTCTTTTTAAATCCCAAACCAACCTTGCTTGTTTGACCTAATCCGGACATACAATTAGTTTCTTGGAACCGGTTGAAAGCCTTTGTATGTCGGATTTGAGTTGATGAACTTGCTTGGTCAAAGCTTGGTTGGTGACATGAATCTCTTCAAACTGCTTTTCAAGAAAACCAATCTTGTCCATATATGATTTTGCGTTTGTCTCCGATTGGTTTAGCTTTTCTTGGAGGATTTTATTGTTATCCAATAAACGTCCTTGTTCCTCCTCGAGATCATGAAGTTTGATCTTTAAAGCTTGATTCTCGTCTTGAACCTCAAGTCGTTGCTTCCTCAACTTCTTGATATGCTTGGCCATCTTCTTTGATTCCGCAAGAAGTTGTTGGTATGCCTCAACGAGTTCTTCTTCGTCCGACTCCCCCTCACTTGATGACTCTCCTCCGGATGTTGATGTTTCATGCAAAATCAAAGGAATAGAGTCAGTGACTAAAGATGATAAGCACAAATTAGAAGAGGGAATTTGAGAGGCATGAAAAGCAACAATTTTTTCTTTTTCCTCTTCACTTGAGGTCGATTCATCGAAACTAGAATCGTCCCAAGTTTTTGCTTGCAAAGCCTTCTTTTTGTATGATTTCTTAGAAGGACAATCCGTTGAAATATGGCCGTAGCCTTTGCATCGATAGCATCGGATTTCCCCTTCGAAATCATCTTTTTCTTTTTCTTTAGAAGGTTTTGCAACGCCTTTGAGTTTAGAGGATTTAGAACCCGATGATCCTTTAGATGGTTTCGTGGATGAAGATCCATCGGTTCGATTCTTCCAAAATTTCCGACGAAATTTCTTTGTGATCCGCGCCAATTGTTCTTCAAAATCGGCAAAAGAGATTTCATCGTCGGAACTTGATTCGTCATCTTCTTCCTTTGTTGATTTGAATGCAATACCTGTAAGCTTAGAAGAAGACTTGGAAGAAATTTGATTAGTAGGAAAAGTCATCTCATAAGTTTGTAAAGCACCTACTAATTCCTCTACACTCATCTCATCCGGATGACTAACGGTTTCAATGGCGGTAACCTTTGCCCTAAACCGTTCCGGAAGAGTCCGAAGTATCTTTCTTACAATTTTCGACTCCGGGATCTTTTCTCCTAAATTAGCACATGTATTAATTACATCTTGAAGTCTAGTGTAATAATCTGTAAACAATTCATGCTCTTCCATATGAATAGAGTCAAATTGACTTGTAAGCATCTGGAGCTTTTGAATTTTTACAAGATTAGTACCCTCATGTGTAATTTTGAGAATATCCCAAATTTCCTTCGCGGTTTCACACGCGGAAATTCGTGTAAACTCAGTCGAGGAAAGAGAATTATATAAAGCGTTCATACCTTTCCCATTGTAAGAAGATCTTTCGATTTCCTCTTTGGACCATCTAGAGCGAGGTTTTGGGGTAGTAGAATTTCCTACTTCCTCAACCGGATGCACCCAACCGTATTCCACGGTTTGCCAAACCCGCTCATCAATTGAGATGAGAAAAGCTCTCATCCGCACTTTCCAATATGCATAATTGGTCCCATCAAAAAGAGGAGGTCTAAAAATATTACCACTTTCACCCGACATGATAGATAAACCTAAAACCCGCTCTGATACCAATTGTGAGTTTTAAGGATCCACAAGGATCTAAATAGGTACTATCAAACACCTAGAGGGGGGTGAATAGGTGTAATATTTAAAAACAAATCTCAGTGCAAAATAAAAACCAATGCGGAAAATAAAAATCAACACACCGAGATTTACGTGGAAACTCCAATCCAGGAGAAAAACCACGGGACCAACACGCAATAACAATCCACTAAGAAAAGAAGAATAACAAGGTGATTACCGACTCCACGGACTCAAACCCCTCCTTCAACTTCTTCGGACCTTGCGCTCCACCGATTGCACGTCCACTGCACACGTTCGAATCCACGAACGCCACTCGAATCCACGAGCACACGTTTCGAATCCACGAAACGCCTTCAACACACCGAATCCACGGTGCCACGTCGAATCCACGACGCAAACTCAGCCGATAAGAATATAGGCTTCGATGGTGATCCTTTGCTTAGATTATCATTGAAGAACCGTAGAAAGAATCTCTAAGCAAAGATTAGATCAATTCGACAAAAGATAGATCTTGGAAGAACCGTCGAATTGACCTAAAAGAGGCTAAAAGAAGAACGATAAAAACCTAGCCTCTAGGGTTGCTCTCGAGTGTTTTTTAATTAATCGGTACCTCTTGAGAAACCCTAAGTGTCTATTTATAGGTTAGAAACCTTTGGAAAGAGATAAGAATCAAAAACTTACCTTATCAGAATTTTCCCGCACGACGGTCCGGACTGCTTCGGACTGTCGTTTTTTTTCAGACAATTCCAGAAAAAAAGGGTTCGGGATCCGGACTGGATTTCCACGATCCGGATCGTTCATGCAATTCAGCAAATTCCACGTTCGGGGTCCGGACTGAAATTCCCAAGGTCCGGATTGGAATTGCGCATGAACAACCTACCCTTCGGGGTCCGGACTGTAATGCCCGATCCGGACTCTGAACATGTCCCATGTCCAGTTTTTGATTTTTATGCAATTACAAATTCATCCAAGTGTTTCTACACTATAAGAAGTATTCGGATCACCAAAAATATTTAGTTAAACGTACCTGATCAATCCGAATACATTTTTCTTAAGATTGATGCAATTGATCCACAATTCTTTAACTTCAATCTTCAAGACTCAAAACACTGAGTGTCAACTTGAGATCTTGTTGAATCTTCTCTGAGTCTTCGATTGCTGATTGACAATTTGATCACTTCAAGACTCTGACTCAACTCATCGACTTGACTCACGAAATATGCCAACACCAAAAAGCCGTAACACATACAAGCATGTAAGTGTTCTCGAGAAAGATAAAATAAGGATTATCCTATAATAATCTCGCAAGGAAAATAAGTCATCGGTCAATATCACCATCCACCTGTGCATGTCCATAAAATCCTCAAGTAGTACCTATCAACAGGATGAAATCACGTTGTCCCAATATACTAGTCAATTCCACATGCAAGGTTAAGTGCTAACATAGCAAATAATATACCATACAAGCATGCATAATTTCCAACCACAAATACTCATTAATAATCCTAACACGAGGGGGATCCCTCTAATATTCCTAGTAAGTATGTCGGAATAGAGGTACACAACAACCACCCACCTGGAACGCGCAATCCACAACAGTAATAGCCTCCTCGCTGTCCAACTTGCCGCAGGACAGCCAAATCTGTGAATCACTACAAAAAGTATCGAACTTAGCATCAACGGTAGCAGTTCCAAAAATAGCACTTGCTGTTTTGCAATTACAGCATAGAAAACATGGATTCTCACCTCTGTGTAGTCCTAAAAAAAATCCAAAAAAATCACCGTTACGTTCCCCACGAAGTGTATATACGAATCGAGTATTTATACGCCTCATTCCGATACTCGTAGGCCAAGAAAATCCATAAATACTCTGCCGCTGTCCAAAAATCGCCGCAGAAAAAGGGGGTTTCAAGAAGCTCCAGAAAACCCAGTAAAACCTCGAAACGGGAGGAAGTGATAAATACAAGAAATGTATCCCTACCTATTATGAAGAAAATGCCACAAGAATCACTCAAAAAGTCCCTCGGAGCAACCCAGGGGAGCCCGCGGACCGAAATGCGACGGAAAAGAACACCGAAAGAGGGACGTCGCAGTGCGCCAAATCCAGAAGTCGCCGATGTTGAGATCTCCAAAAATTCCGAAACTCCTTCAAGGGATGCAGCACAAGATGAAGATCAACTTTGCTAAAGGGCTCCACCACAGATGAGCTCGGGAAAAGCCCAAAATTGCAGGTGGAAGGGCTATTTAAAGCCAAACAAGGGGGGAAGAAATACCCCTTTGGGGTACATTTTCGGGCGCCCGGAACAACGGGCGCTGAACAGGGAACAACAAAGGCAGCGCCCATATTGCTGCGGGCGCGCCACGTGTCCCAGGGCAGCGCACAGCGCGGCGCGTGGCCCGACAAGGCGGAAGGGTGGGGCGGCGCTGGTGAGTATGTAGTATCATGACTTTTCCTGTCCTCTTTTTATTCCCTTTTTAATAAATTAGTTTATTAGGGAAAATAAATTATCAAGTTTTTCTGGGTAGACCGTGGTGGTTTGCGGATATTTGTCCATGATAGAACCCGAGAAATAGTGAACGGCGGAGCGATCGGATTTGAAATCCGACTTACGGATCTTCCGGATTGAGTCTTTTGTGTTAACGGGTCCGATGGGATAAGTCGAATGTCATGCCCCGCGGTCAAAACTGTGACCCGGGCTCGCCAATAGATCCGCCATCTGTACGAAAATCTCCGCACAGACGAAGCGTCTACCCTGCAAGTCAGATCTATAGCTAAACATGTATCAGAGCTGAATAAGGATAAGTAGCTACAGAATAAAAAACTGAACATCTGAATATATAAAATCCAAAATACATAGTCATCTCCCATTATGAACATGATACAATAAATCTCTCAGACTGTCCAGTACAAAATAAAATCTCATATACAGGGTACATCTACCTCTGACTCTCAAATAAGCTGGTAAGGAACTATTCGGCCACGCCTTTACTTTGATCTGCTACCCCTGCTCGAACTGAAGCCGGAAAAGCTACCTCAAAAATACCTGTCACCACAGCGGGTGTGAGAACTACTGCAGAAGGTAGTTCTCAGTGGGTACCGTCTCCAACTCTACGGTCTGCCCACTAAGTCTACTAGAGGCATAAGATAATAGGGAATGTTGTAAATAAGAATAGCTCAGCTGGAAAAAACTCTACAGCTAACATGCCCCTAGCTACCACGCTAAAAGGAATAACACTCAACTATGAACATGCTATGCATCCACTCGCTCACGAGGTGATCACATCAACCCAATCTCACTGACTGCCAAATCTGGTCCAGTCAAGCCTGCGCCCCCTAGTGTATCAACTAGGTCCCTAGTGTATCAAGCTAGGCCCCCAGTCGCATCATCATCATCGCATCCGTAGCGGCTCTCGAGGGGCGCTACCCCACCGAGGAATAAGCGTGTCTCATCTGGCTCAATAAGTGGCATCTACAGGCTATAATCCAAATCTACGATCAATCAGATCAACAATGTCCAGCTCACAATACTAACTCACTGACTGGAGATACTCAATAATTGGGATCACCGTCAACCCAAACGGCTCCCAGAATAAGAATCCACTCAATCCAATAAAAGAAACTAGCTGGAGATACTCAACAGCCGGGATCACCGTCAACCCAAACGGCTCCCAACACAGGAATCCTACTACCGATCTACTATAACTGACTGGCTGGAGATACTCCACAGCCATACCAATGAAAGGTCCTAGAACCCCGAAAGACTATAACCTACAACCCCAATCAAACAAGAACAAGCTATAGGCATAGTCCTCCGTTGTTCTCGACCCGACGAGAAAGAAACCCTTGGAATCCAGATCACTCAATCCTCCTGGGTGAGTAGCTTTGTAAGAAATGGTGATCTTTATTGTTAAATACTATTTCCACTCAAACCCTCTCGGGGTGAGGATAAAATAGCTCACTTTTTTTTTTTAGAAAACCAATCTTGATCTGATAAAACCACTTTTACAGATTTTAGTTCTTATGAAAAGCAGTTAAAAGCAAGTTTATTTTCCGAACTCTGAAGGCTAGTGACTTTGCCCAATCAAATAAGAACAGACTCCGGCGACCCTTTGAGCTTCGGAAGGAAAAACACTTTTACTGAAATCTATCCCCTTTTCCCCGCACACACACTCGCGCTCTAGCGCTCTACCACCTACACCTAGGTTACCATATTGGTTAGCTACTTGTGGCTTTGCTCTTTGTGGATGTTGGTTACTGACCGTCGTGGTTAAAGTCGTTTTTTTTTTGATACAATATAATTTGTCATGCCCCGGAGGTTTTAAAAGAGCGAAAAAATATGTATATTTTTTTTTCTGGAAATTCACCTCGCCTCCGGTGCACGCCAGACCCGCCCCATATACAAATTCACTCCACAAACGGACGGAGTCTCCTTTGTATATGTACGGCGTCTCGAACACGACTTGTACTTTAACCATGCAATCACAGAACAATCAAAAGGAGAGATCACACTTAACCATAACAATAATCACCACATCAGGAATGAAAGGATAAATCCATAGGTTTGAAAAACAGTGTCCACATGACACCCGATTTTACAAAATATTTTCGCAATCTCTTTTAGGCGGCAACATAACTGAAAGGATAAATCCACGGGTTTGGAAAGCGTGCCCACACAACACTTAGTTTGAAATCATTTTCGAAATCATTTTGTTGTTCGAAAAAATGCCGCAAATAAGTCTAAGGAAACACAGTTACACGATGCCATCACTAAGCTAGGATCTCAACCCAACATCCACATTGTTCCACTGACAAGCAAACACAAGCTTACTAACCAAAATAATAAAAGATAACCGCAAGAAAATAAATTGTTCATTAGCCTCCAACGGCTAAGGTCCTCTAAACGCTGCCTCACCGTCATCCCGGTTCCCACCCCTGCTCGGACCTGTCACAGTGTGGGTCGTCAGTGACTAATAAAGTAGATGATAAACAAGTAAATGCTATAAATACTGTAATAAACAAACCGATACACCAGAGCATTCCACTTCCCCCTCATGAATCGCCATATCCCCTATCAAAATCATGCTGGGCACCTACCCTAGAGTTACTACGCTCATTCCTTGGTGCCTCCAACCCCTCTACTGCCCAAGAAGCAGTTGCCTCACTGTGAGGGGTCCCTATCATCACTAGTTGTGGGGTACACGGGTCAACGTACCATCTTTCCAAAAAAATACACCCTGTGCGGTGGCCAGACCGCCGTGTGCGTGTAAGCAATTATGAGCATATATGCCGAAACCGACATGTAATACTGCACCGCGACCTCAGTCGCCTCAGTTAGAAATAAAAACGGGATTCTCATGCAATAGGGTTAGACAGTTTACCAACAAAACATCTACTTTAATTTCACGAAATACACGGGAACGACTAAACACCAGAAATGCCAAAAGGTACCCACCTCGAAGCCAGTCGAACGAACCACTTGGAACGTCCCGCGCCCTCGAACGACACTTGGACCTGAAAGAAAGTCCCCATAGAGTACAGATCAATAACCATCCAATTTTCCTCGAAGAATGCGGGTTTCACCCGAAACCACCGATAAACCGACCATTTTGTCCGATTCGTGGATCGTAAAGCAAGGATCTATTCAATGAAAGTCAACGGATTCCAAACAAAAGGTTCAGGGATCATGTGAACGCTGTCCCCAACATCCTACCATGCTACAATTACGTTTGGACCCCCGACTTTGCCAAAATTGTATTTTATTCATATAAAACCTACTAATTAAACCACAACTTTTAAACTGGAAATCTTTAAACCAAAATAATTTATTCCGTAACTAGATTTTAACGTGCTAGACTTCGTGCTCACAGTCTAGGATCAAATTGAGCCATGGAGTTACAATTTAGCCCATGTACAATGCATTTCTAGATTCATGTTGCTTAAACTATTTTCTTATCAAGTCATTCTTAGTTTTTATGTGAGCATCATGCTCAGGGGTATCCAAACGTACAGAGGCTCACCTCTGAGCCTCTGCAGGTCCACCAAAACCAGGTGTACGAATAACACGATCAAACCGGAGCTCGACTTTGAGCTTTAACTAAAATAATAGTTCTGGATAGTAACTACGTTTACAATAATTTCAGGACATCAAAAGTGATCAAGGGCTCGCCTAAGGCAGGTTGCAAACCCTCTGGTTTAACTGCTGGAGCAACTACTACTCGCCTTCGTCTTCTTGGAGTGCAAGTTGGCCGGGTTCACCTCCACTCGGTCAATCTTCAAATAAAGGTGAACATCACCTTTCTGGGACTTCCAGGAGTGGAAAAAGCCTCAGCCCAAGAAGCTTGG
>JAQOTM010000715.1:0-61596 GCA_029168755.2 Tillandsia fasciculata | reverse complement strand
CCCTCGGACCTTTGGTGGGTTGAGTGAACTCCTTTGACTTGATGTGTCTTTTGATTCCGTTGAGTCCGCTCCGTAGATGAAGTTGCCGAAGGATTTTTCTTTCTCTTTTTCGGGCAATTCTTCACCAAGTGTCCTTCAAGTCCACATAGGTGACAAGTTCTTCCTTTCAATTTCATTGTGGAACTTGAAGCATGCACAGTTTGGTTCCTTTTAAATCCCAAACCAACCTTGCTTGTTTGACCTAATCCGGACATACAATCAAGTTTTCTTGGAACCGGTTGAAAGCCTTTGTATGTCGGATTTAAGTTGATGTACTTGCTTGGTCAAAGCTTGGTTGGTGACATGAATCTCCTCAAACTGCTTTTCAAGAAAACCAATCTTGTCCATATATGATTTTGCGTTTGTCTCCGATTGGTTTAACTTTTCTTGGAGGATTTTATTGTTATCCAATAACCGTCCTTGTTCCTCCTCGAGATCATGAAGTTTGATCTTTAAAGCTTGATTCTCGTCTTGAACTTCAAGTCGTTGCTTCCTCAACTTCTTGATATGTTTGGCCATCTTCTTTGATTCCGCAAGAAGTTGTTGGTATGCCTCAACGAGTTCTTCTTCGTCCGACTCCCCCTCACTTGATGACTCTCCTCCGGATGTTGATGTTTCATGCAAAATCAAAGGAATAGAGTCAGTGACTAAAGATGATAAGCACAAATTAGAAGAGGGAATTTGAGAGGCATGAAAAAGCAACAATTTTTTCTTTTTCCTCTTCACTTGAGGTCGATTCATCGAAACTAGAATCGTCCCAAGTTTTTGCTTGCAAAGCCTTCTTTTTGTATGATTTCTTAGAAGGACAATCCGTTGAAATATGGCCGTAGCCTTTGCATCGATAACATCGGATTTCCCCTTCGAAATCATCTTTTTCTTTTTCTTTAGAAGGTTTTGCAACGCCTTTGAGTTTAGAGGATTTAGAACCCGATGATCCTTTAGATGGTTTCGTGGATGAAGATCCATCGGTTCGATTCTTCCAAAATTTCCGACGAAATTTCTTTGTGATCCGCGCCAATTGTTCTTCAAACTCGGCAAAAGAGATTTCATCATCGGAACTGATTCGTCATCTTCTTCCTTTGTTGATTTGAATGCAATACCTGTAAGCTTAGAAGAAGACTTGGAAGAAATTTGATTAGTAGGAAAAGTCATCTCATAAGTTTGTAAAGCACCTACTAATTCCTCTACACTCATCTCATCCGGATGACTAACGGTTTCAATGGCGGTAACCTTTGCCCTAAACCGTTCCGGAAGAGTCCGAAGAATCTTTCTTACAATTTTCGACTCCGGGATCTTTTCTCCTAAATTAGCACATGTATTAATTACATCTTGAAGTCTAGTGTAATAATCTGTAAACAATTCATGCTCTTCCATATGAATAGAGTCAAATTGACTTGTAAGCATCTGGAGCTTTTGAATTTTTACAAGATTAGTACCCTCATGTGTAATTTTGAGAATATCCCAAATTTCCTTCGCGGTTTCACACGCGGAAATTCGTGTAAACTCAGTCGAGGAAAGAGAATTATATAAAGCGTTCATACCTTTCCCATTGTAAGAAGATCTTTCGATTTCCTCTTTGGACCATCTAGAGCGAGGTTTTGGGGTAGTAGAATTTCCTACTTCCTCAACAGGATGCACCCAACCGTATTCCACGGTTTGCCAAACACGCTCATCAATAGAGATGAGAAAAGCTCTCATCCGCACTTTCCAATACGCATAATTGGTCCCATCAAAAAGAGGAGGTCTAAAAATATTACCACTTTCACCCAACATGATAGATAAACCTAAAACCCGCTCTGATACCAATTGTTGGTTTTTTAGGATCCACAAGGATCTAAATAGGTACTATCAAACACCTAGAGGGGGGTGAATAGGTGTAATATTTATAAAAACAATCTCAGTGCAAAAATAAAACCAATGCGGAAAATAAAAATCAGCACACCGAGATTTACGTGGAAACTCCAATCCAGGAGAAAAACCACGGGACCAACACGCAATAACAATCCACTAAGAATTGAAGAATAACAAGGTGATTACCGACTCCACGGACTCGACCCCTCCTTCAACTTCTTCGGACCTTGCGCTCCACCGATTGCACGTCCACTGCACACGTTCGAATCCACGAACGCCACTCGAATCCACGAGCACACGTTTCGAATCCACGAAACGCCTTCAACACACCGAATCCACGGTGCCACGTCGAATCCACGACGCAAACTCAGCCGATAAAGAAATATAGGCTTCGATGGTGATCCTTTGCTTAGATTATCATTGAAGAACCGTAGAAAGAAATCTCTAAGCAAAGATTAGATCAATTCGACAAAAGATAGATCTTGGAAGAACCGTCGAATTGACCTAAAAGAGGCTAAAAGAAGAACGATAAAAACCTAGCCTCTAGGGTTGCTCTCAAGTGTTTTATAATTGATCGGTCATACCGTCTTGAGAAACCCTAAGTGTCTATTTATAGTTTAGAAACCTTTGGAAAGAGATAAGAATCAAAAACTGTACCTTAACAGAATTTTTTCAGGCACGACGATCCGGATCGGATTTAGGATGTCGTACAGCGAATTCCTGAAAAAAAGGGTTCGGGATCCGGATTGATTTTCCCATCCGGATTTCATGCAATTCAGCAAACCAGGTTCGGGATCCGGATCGGAATTCTGAAGGATCCGGATTGGAATTCGCATGAACTAACCTATTTTCGGGATCCGGACTGTAATGCCCGATCCGGACTTGAACATGTAAATGTCCAGTTTTTGATTTTTATGCAATTAAAATTCATCCAAGTGTTTCTACACTATAAGAAGTATTCGGATCACCAAAATTATTTAGTTAAACGTACCTGATCAATCCGAATACATTTTTCTTGAGATTGATGTAATGATCCACAATTCTTCATCTTCAATCTTCAAGACTCAAAACACTGAGTGTCAACTTGAGCTCTTGTTGAATCTTCTCTAAGTCTTCGATTGCTGATTGACAATTTGATCCCTTCAAGACTCCGACTCAACTCACTGACTTGACTCACGAAATATGCCAACACCAAAAAGCCGTAACAATACAAGCATGTAAGTGTTCTCGAGAAAGATAAAATAAGGATTATCCTATAATAATCTCGCAAGGAAATAAGTCATCGGTCAATATCACCATCCACCTGTGCATGTCCATAAATCCTCAAGTAGTACCCATCAACAGGATGAAATCACGTTGTCCCAATATACTAATCAATTCCACATGCAAGGTTAACTGCTAACATAGCAAATAATATATCCATACAAGCATACATAATTTCCAACCACAAATACTCATTAATAATCCTAACACGAGGGGATCCCTTTAATATTCCTAGTAAGTATGTCGGAATAGAGGTACACAACAACCACCCACCTGGAACGCGCAATCCACAACAGTAATAGCCTCCTCGCTGTCCAACTTGCCGCAGGACAGCCAAATCTGTGAATCACTACAAAAAGTATCGAACTTAGCATCAACGGTAGCAGTTCCAAAAATAGCACTTGCTGTTTTGCAATTACAGCATAGAAAACATGGATTCTCACCTCTGTGTAGTCCTAAAAAAAATCCAAAAAAATCACCGTTACGTTCCCCACGAAGTGTATATACGAATCGAGTATTTATACGCCTCATTCCGATACTCGTAGGCCAAGAAAATCCATAAATACTCTGCCGCTGTCCAAAAATCGCCGCAGAAAAAGGGGGTTTCAAGAAGCTCCAGAAAACCCAGTAAAACCTCGAAACGGGAGGAAGTGATAAATACAAGAAATGTATCCCTACCTATTATGAAGAAAATGCCACAAGAATCACTCAAAAAGTCCCTCGGAGCAACCCAGGGGAGCCCGCGGACGGAAATGCGACGGAAAAGAACACCGGAAGAGGGACATCGCAGTGCGCCAAATCACAGAAGTCGCCGATGTCGAGATCTCCAAAAATTCTGAAACTCCTTCAAGGGATGCAGCACAAGATGAAGATCAACTTTGCTAAAGGGCTCCACCACAGATGAGCTCGGGAAAAGCCCAAAATTGCAGGTGGAAGGGCTATTTAAAGCCAAACAAAGGGGGGAAGAAATACCCCTTTGGGGTACATTTTCGGGCGCCCGGAACAACCGGGCGCTGAACAAGGAACAGCAAAGGCAGCGCCCATATTGCTGCGGGCGCGCCACGTGTCCCAGGGCAGCGCACAGCGCGGCGCGTGGCCCGACAAGGCAGAAGGGTGGGGCGGCGCTGGCGAGTATGTAGTATAATGACTTTTCCTGTCCTCTTTTTATTTCCTTTTTAATAAATTAGTTTATTAGGGAAAATAAATTATCAAGTTTTTCTGGGTAGACCGTGGTGCTTTTGCAGATATTTGTCCATGATAGAACCCGAGAAAATGTGAACGGCGGAGCGATCGGATCTGAAATCCGACTTACGAATCTCCCGGATTGAGTCTTTTGTGTTAACGGGTACGATGGGATAAGTCGAATGTCATGCCCCGCGGTCAAAACTGTGACCCGGGCTCGCCAATAGATCCGCCATCTGTACGAAAATCTCCGCACAGACGAAGCGTCTACCCTGCAAGTCAGATCTATAACTAAACGTGTATCAGAGCTGAATAAGGATAAGTAGCTACAGAATAAAAAACTGAACATCTGAATATATAAAATCCAAAATACATAGTCATCTCCCCACTATGAACATGATACAATAAATCTCTCAGACTGTCCAGTACAAAATAAAATCTCATATACAGGGTACATCTACCTCTGACTCTCAAATAAGCTGGTAAGGAACTATTCGGCCACGCCTTTACCTTGATCTGCTACCTCTGCTCGAACTGAAGCCGGAAAAGCTACCTCAAAAATACCTGTCACCACAGCGGGTGTGAGAACTACTGCAGAAGGTAGTTCTCAGTGGGTACCGTCTCCAACTCTACGGTCTGCCCACTAAGTCTACTAGAGGCATAAGATAATAGGGAATGTTGTAAATAAGAATAGCTCAGCTGGAAAAAACTCTACAGCTAACATGCCCCTAGCTACCACGCTAAAAGGAATAACACTCAACTATGAACATGCTATGCATCCACTCGCTCACGAGGTGATCACATCAACCCAATCTCACTGACTGCCAAATCTGGTCCAGTCAAGCCTGCGCCCCCTAGTGTATCAACTAGGGTCCCTAGTGTATCAACTAGGGTCCCCAGTCGCATCATCATCATCGCATCCGTAGCGGCTCTCGAGGGGCGCTACCCCACCGAGGAATAAGCGTGTCTCATCTGGCTCAATAAGTGGCATCTGCAGGCTATAATTCAAATCTACGATCAATCAGATCAACAATGTCCAGCTCACAACACTAACTCACTGACTGGAGATACTCAATAATTGGGATCACCGTCAACCCAAACGGCTCCCAGAATAAGAATCCACTCAATCCAATAAAAGAAACTGACTGGAGATACTCAACAGTCGGGATCACCGTCAACCCAAACGGCTCCCAACACAGGAATCCTACTCGATCTACTATAACTGACTGGCTGGAGATACTCCACAGCCATACCAATGAAAGGTTCTAGAACCCCGAAAGACTATAACCTACAACCCCAATCAAACAAGAACAAGCTATAGGCATAGTCCTCCGTTGTTCTCGACCCGAGAAAGAAACCCTTGGAATCCAGATCACTCAACCCTCCTGGGTGAGTAGTTTTGTAAGAAATGGTGATCTTTATTGTTAAATACTGTTTCCACTCAAACCCTCTCGGGGTGAGGATAAAATAGCTCACTTTTTTTTTTTTAGAAAACCATCTTGATCTGATAAAACCACTTTTACAGATTTTAGTTCTTATGAAAATCAGTTAAAAGCAAGTTTATTTTTCCGAACTCTGAAGGCTAGTGCCTTTGCCCAATCAAATAAGAACAGACTCCGGCGACCTTTTGAGCTTCGGAAGGAAAAACACTTTTACTGAAATCTATCCCCTTTTCCCCGCACACACACTCGCGCTCTACGCACCTACACCTAGGTTACCATATTGGTTAGCTACTTGTGGCTTTGCTCTTTGTGGATGTTGGTTACTGACCGCCGTGGTTAAAGTCGTTTTTCTTTGATACCATATAATTTGTCATGCCCCGAAGGTTTTAAAAGAGCGAAAAAATATGTATATTTTTTTTTCTTGAAATTCACCTCGCCTCCGGTGCACGCCAGACCCGCCCCATATACAAATTCACTCCACAAATGGACGGAGTCTCCTTTGTATATGTACGGCATCTCGAACATGACTTGTACTTTAACCATGCAATCAGAGAACAATCAAAAGGAGAGATCACACTTAACCATAACAATAATCACCACATCAGGAATGAAAGGATAAATCCATAGGTTTGAAAAACAGTGTCCACACGACACCCGGTTTTACAAAATATTTTCGCAATCTCTTTTAGGCGGCAATATAGCTTGAAAGGATAAATCCACGGGTTTGGAAAGCAGTGCCCACACGACACTTAGTTTGAAATCATTTTCGAAATCATTTTGTTGTTTGAAAAAATGCCGCAAATAAGTCTAAGGAAACACAATTACACGATGTCATCACTAAGCTAGGATCTCAACCCAACATCCACATTGTTCCACTGACAAGCAAACACAAGCTTACTAACCAAAACAATAAAAGATAACCGCAAGAAAATAAATTGTTCATTAGCCTCCAACGGCTAAGGTCCTCTAAACGCTGCCTCACCGTCATCCCGGTTCCCACCCCTGCTCGGACCTGTCACAGTGTGGGTCGTCAGTGACTAATAAAGTAGATGATAAACAAGTAAATGCTATAAATACTGTAATAAACAAATCGATACACCAGAGCATTCCACTTTCCCCTCATGAATCGCCATATCCCCTATCAAAATCATGTTGGGCACCTACCCCAGAGTTACTGCGCTCATTCCTTGGTGCCTCCAACCCCTCTACTGCCCAAGAAGTAGTCGCCTCACTGTGAGGGGTCCCATCATCACTAGTTGTGGGGTACACGGGTCAACGTACCATATTTCCGAAAAAATACACTCTGTGCGGTGGCCAGACCGCCGGTGTGCGTGTAAGCAATTATGAGCATATATGCCGAAACCGGCATGTAATACTGCACCGCGACCTCAGTCGCCTCAGTTAGAAATAAAAATGGGATTCTCATGCAATAGGGTTAGATAGTTTACCAATAAAACATCTACTTTAATTTCACAAAATACACGGGAACGACTAAACACCAGAAATGCCAAAAGGTACCCACCTCGAAGCCAGTCGAACGAACCACTTGGAACGTCCCGCGCCCTCGAACGACACTTGGACCTAAAAGAAAGTCCCCAGAGAGTACAGATCAATAACCATCCAATTTTCCTCGAAGAATGCGGGTTTCACCCGAAACCACCGATAAACCGACCATTTTGCCGATTCACGGATCGTAAAGCAAGGATCTGTTCAATGAAAGTCAACGGATTCCAAACGAAAGGTTCAAGGATCATGTGAACGCTGTCCCCAACATCCTACCATGCTACAATTATGTTTGGACCCCCGGACTTTACCAAAATTGCATTTTATTCATATAAAACCTACTAATTAAACCACAACTTTTAAACTGGGAATCTTTAAACCAAAATAATTTACCCGTAACTAGATTTTAACGTACTAGACTCCGTGCTCATAGTCTAGGATCAAATTGAGCCATGGAGTTACAATTTAGCCCATGTACAATGCATTTCTAGATTCAATGTTGCTTAAACTATTTTCCTATCAAGTCATTCTCAGTTTTTACGTGAGTATCATGCTTAGAGGTATCCAAAAGTACAGAGGCTCACCTCTGAGCCTCTGCAGGTCCACCAAAACCAGGTGTACGAATAACACGATCAAACCGGAGCTCGACTTTGAGCTTTAACTAAAATAATAGTTCTGGACAGTAACTAAGTTGTACAATAATTTCAGGACATCAAAAGTGATCAAGGGCTCACCTAAGGCAGGTTGCAAACCCTCTGGTTTAACTGCTGGAGCAACTACCACTCGCCTTCGTCTTCTTGGAGCGCAAGTTGGCCGGGTTCACCTCCCACTCGGTCAATCTTCAAACAAAGGTGAACATCACCTTTCTGGGACTTCCAGGAGTGGAAAAAGCCTCAGCCCTAGAAGCTTGGTAGCTCCCCGTGCTCCTCAACTCGAGGAAGAAGAAGATGAAGCTTAATTAGCCAATTAATGGCAACTTGAGAACCAAGCTGCATGGGTTGCATGCAAATGGACTAAAGGCAAGCCCAAAGTGTCGCGCCCCGAGGTCGAAACTGCGACCCGGGCTCGCTAACAGATCCGCCATCTGTACGGAAACTGCCGTACAGACGAAGCGTCTAACCAGCAAAAAGAATCAACTACAGTATACAGATATCAGAGCTGAAAGTAAACTACTAAAAACTGAAATCCAATCACTGTACAACTGAAAATAATATAATATCCATCTCCCCAAATACGATCGTATAAAAAGTCCTCTGATACAAAAACCCAAAAGGGAGATATCTCCAATAAATAAATCAGTGTACAAGCTCTCAATACAAAGATATCCTCACTACAACAGTCTCTCAAACTGTAAAATAAAATACAACTCTATACCTCACAACAAAGATCTCTCAACAGAGGGAAAAAGAAGTAAGCTAATCTACTGAAGCTCTCCTCTGAAGGGGGGTACCGCTACACTCCAACGACGGGTAGGGAACTAGCTCGCGACTCCCTCGAAAACGGTCAGAAGGATCAGCAACTGGAGCACAGGAACAGGAGTAGAAGCCCCTGGGGAAAAAGACACCACGACGGGTGTGAGAACTACTTTCCACAGTAGTTCTCAGTGGGTGCCGTCAACAAGCCCAACGGTCTGCCCACTAAGTCTACTAGAGGCATAAGTAACAATATAAAACTGAAATGGAAGGGCTGGAAAAGTAACTCCACAGCTACTATGCCTCTATCTAGATGCTCAAAAAGGAACAGATGGAAACATGATGCATCTACTAACTCACACAGTATACTCACCCAATCTATACTGACTGCCGCATAGGGTCCAGTCAACCTGCGCCCACCTACTGCCGCACATCCTCAACAGGACGGGTCCTACCGTAGGGTGTCCGTGACTGCCAAACTGGCCCAGCCAGAGGGACTGCGTCGACAAGTCGCGATAGCAAGTAACAGGCCCAACTCCGGAGTGGCACTTGAGGGGCGCGACCCCACCGAGGAAAGTATCCGCGTATCTCTGTCGAGCTCAATATGGCTCATGCAGGCTATAGTCCAAACCACGATCACAAGATCGACTAACAACACCAACGCTCACTCACAGGCTGGAAAACCACACAGCCGGGGCCACCGTCCGCCAGACGGCGCCCACAACAAATCACTAAACTCACAGGAAAGACCGACACCATAAGGGTTCGGAAACCCGATAGGCCGGTGCTTAGAACCCTATCAAACAAGAACAGACTCTAGGCTCCGCCTATCGAAGTTCCCGACCCCTTATAGTTCGGGAACACAACAACCTCGGTACAACACGCAGAAGACACCAACCAGGGCCCGAAAGTTCCGGGAGACCTACACCTACAACCCTATCAAACAAGAACAGGTTCCAGGCTCGGCCCCCGTGGCTTCCGTCCCGACGAAGGAATGGCCCCTAGAACCCAGACCACTCGAATCCTTTCTAGTGGGGAGATTTACAGGAAAAAGGTGACATTTGTTATTGAAAACCATTTTCACTCTGAGAAAAAGTATTACCCTTTTTGAAAAGATATCTTGTTTTGAGAAGAAATCTATTTTTTTATGATTTTTCGATCTTTTTAGAAAAACAGTTAGAAAACAAGTGTTTTACCCAAACCCCGAAGGGCTGATGCCTTTGTCCAATCAAACAAGAACAGACTCCAGCGGCCCTTCGATGCTTGGAAGAAAACATTGCTAGACAAAAATCATGTGTATGTCGAAAAGGGTTCTGGGTTCTAGGTCCGGCTAACACTAGTAAACTACTGCCACTAACACAGTGGCGACAACCTAAACAGGGAAAAACAAGACCTCCCGGGACCACCGTTTACCCTAAACGGTTTCCGGTACAGACAAGCGACCCACTACATCTACCAGACTCCACTCTGCTCCCAAGCACGAGTGCAAATGCATCCCACACTTAAAGAAAGTCCCGACCTCTCGGCCCACTACCCGGGCGAGGATAACACTATGTCCAGGAATGAAAGAACAGTGTGGATGTCTAAACATAAATAACCCTAGCCCAAGTGAGGGTTTTCTACTGGTCTGGTTACACATGCAACATATGACGGGGGTGCTAGGTCAAGTTCCAAGATAACTATATTAACAGATGATAAAAGGAATAATAATTCCTACAATCTAGCATGCTACGCAAGGAAATAAACTATCATGCATAGTCCTACATCAGTAGAATTACTGTACAGTCCATAAAGCTTGGAGATAAGGCTACCCACCTCGATTTGCCACCAATTGCTCGTAGACACTTGCAATTGACCTCCACGCAATCCGCACGCAAAACGATGCCCGCTGCCGGAGTTCGCACGCAAAACGGAGCACGGTGCCTGAGTCCGCACGCAAAACGGTGCACGGTGCCGAAATCCGCACGCAAAACGGAGTCCGCACATAAAATGGTGCATGGTGCCGGAGTCCGCATGCAAAACGGAGTCCGCACGTAAAATGGTGCACGGTGCCGGAGTCCGCACGCAAAACAGTGCACGGTGCCGGAGTCCGCACGCAAAACGGTGCACGGGGCCGAAATCCGCACGCAAAACGGAGCACGCCGTCGGGGACCGCATGCAAAACGGTGCAGTAAAACACGGTCCCTAACACAGATAAGAGCAAGAGGGTCAATTTACTGTGCAAAAGAACACTCTAACTGTGCCAAAAATACCGCAAAAACAAGTGCGGGACCTACCTCGACACGTCGCGCCGTCCAAACGGCTCTTTGGAACACCTCGCGCGTTCCACGGATCGCTCACGCCGCCACCGCACCCCACAAAAATCTCCTCCTCACTCCCTCTCTCTCGCTCGGTTGAGAAGGAAGGAAAAAAAATGGAGGAGAAAATGGCGCTCGGGGAGAAAAGAAGAAGAAGAAGAAGAAAAAGAGAAAGGGGAGAGAGGGAGTGGTCCACGGCCCGGTTCCACGGTGCACCGGCCAATAGGGGCTCGCCATCTGCCGGTTCACCAAGCAGGGCGCGTGCGCCGGGTCCATGCACGCGCCCCGCCGCCACGTGGCGCGCAAGCGCGCGCGCCACACGGGCGCGTGACACCGCGCCCGCGCAGGCGCGGGACACCCAGCGCGCCACACGGGGCGCGCTCACCTGCTCCCGCACGGGCGCCAACGGGGGCCCGCCACGTGGCGGCCCCCGCGCGTCCCGCGCTGAAGCGCGCATCCGCGCCCCTGCCGCGCCGTACGCGCGCCACCTCAAAAAACGTGCCGTGCCTCGAAAAACACGCATTTCAACCGGGCTCTAAATTAAACAAGTAAATAGTCCATTCTCAACGATTTCGCGCGCTGAATCCAAAAACGATGTTCGTTTCTCCAAATTCTCATCCGAAAAATTGCCGAATGCCCCCGGAAAGCCCTCTTGATCCGATTTTCGTGCCGGGTCCAATTCTGAAGTCCGATTTGCCAAATTCCAACTCTAAAAATTTCCGAAGGCGACCGGAGAGGTAATCCTGTATCCAAACTTCGCCCGGAGTCCAATTTTGACATCTGAATCGCGCGAAACCACTTCTAAACACCCGACGGGTCTTCCAAATTCCCACGGGATCTCCTTTTAAGCCCAAAGTCCAACACTTGCGTCCAAATTGTGCGCAAACACTACCGACACACCACGCAGGCCTCCAGTGATGCAACTAAATCCCAAATTGCACCACAAATCCATTTCTCGGGCCCGACACGCGCACAAACGCTCCCAAAGGCCACTAAAAGCTGCCCAACAACCAACAAACCCTACGCGCGGGATTTCGGGACCTCACACAAGGTGTCAGAAGGCTTACCAAAGTTGGCCGGCGCCGGAGGAGCGACGGCAGCGGCGGGGCGGTGAGGCTCGGCCAATACCAAGAACCAGGCTTTTAGGTTTTGCTTCCCCGCCTTCCACACTGCACCAAAGCCCACCAAACCTCGTGGGACTTCTTCTGGGAACTAGCAGAAGGTTTTGCTCATCTTGGTTCCAGCGCCGGAGCTCCGGAGGCAGCGCACGCCAAACCCAACCAAGAACTAGGGTTCCGGCGACCCGTTTGCATCCGCTGGCCATCCGGAGGTCCGGAGACCTCGGGGCTTCACCTGGGTCACCCTTTGAACGTCAAAAGCCGACTGCTAGGGTCCAAGATACAAGGAACCCAACAAAAGTGAGATCCTACCTCGCCGGATCCGAGGAAGAAGAAAGTGGTGGCCCCTCGGCGGGGCCTAGCGTTGGTGCTCCTCAATCTGCTCCTCTGGAGGCCAAAGATGCTTCCAGATGGAAATAGAAGAGATCCCGAGCCCTTGGGTTGCTTCCTTCCCAACCAACCCGAAAGCAAGAATAGATCTTGCTTTACTCCTTGCTTTTCCGGCGAGGGTTGGTGGCGGCCGGCGGCGCTACGGGTGCAACCGTCGGAGCAGGAGCAGAGAAAGTCGAGAAGCTTTCTCTGGTGCGGCTGGGTGTGATGGATCCGAGGCTAGGGCACCTCGAGTCTACTTATATGCATCGGCACAAAATGCTAAGAAGTCCGTCATCTAACATTATCTAGAGTCGTGTCCTTCGCAGGGACATTATCTCGCACATTGGCCCCTCTCCAAAGAATCTCATTGGATTTCGCACATAAAATGCGGAGACTCTTATGCAAAGAGACTATTTTTCACCTTTTTCATGCTTTTCGAGACCACCGGGTCGTCAAACTGAAAAACGGACACTACCACTATGTCCGGCTCGACGAAATCTTTTGAGTAGCATCTTTGGTTCACTGAAGACAAACTTCGATAATTCTAAAATCCATCTATATGGTAGTTTAAATAGTTCGGCATGCTTTACGATGCTTCAGGCTCGTCAAACGAAAATTTGGTCAGCACCACTGCGCTCAGAACGACGACGCCATTTAAATCGACTACCTGGATCGTCAAATTCGGACTCCAGACAGTCGATCGGCCGACGTTGGCCAGCGAGGGAATCAAATCAGGGTGTTACTATTCAATTCACTATTCACTTATGCCGCGGGTCACATTAGTTTCTTTGCTGATTTCAGGACGATCCGACCGTCGGATCAACAATCGGTCTATATCATTTTCACTCGATTCGATGAGACGATCGCACTGGAGATTTTAGATTTTCAAGATCAGACTCGGATCAGAAAGGCAAAAATAGTGCCTCGAAAACTATGCAATTCGCACACCGGTACACAAACCACTAAGGTTTAGATTTGTTTCCTCACACGCATTCACACTTGAATTTTACTCTTTATTCCAACTCAAATTTCTCAAGCATTACATAACCAATACATAATCATGATGCATTAAAGATGGATGCAAGAGTAAATAGGACAACAAACCACAACCGGGACACCCGTTCCCAACATCACCATTCCTTAGTGCGTCGACCTAAGAATACCCAACGTTGCTCAATTCCTTGGTGCTTTATAACCCACCTCTGTTCCTTCGGTGGGCCCCTATGTAATCGCCACGTAGAGTTCACCGGTCCTCCCCGGACCACTTCTCCGGAAAAGTACACCCTCTTGTGGTAGATCAGACTGCTGGTGTACATGCTAGCGCCCTGAGCCTCAAAACCTGTTATCATAGATTTGATCGCGGTAGCTATACCCGACCAAATCAATCGTCTTGTCTTGTCCTCTTTTGTATATATCCAATTTTGCTAAAACATGCCACACATTGTTCTTCCTTAAAACAGCTATGCCAAAACATTTCAATAAAAGACGGGAAGAGAAAGGCCGGATATAGGTTTTGACAATGTCCTCAACCTTGGTTTAGTTACCCACCTCAAACAACGAAGAAGAAGATGTGCGAAAGCTTCAACTAAAAAAACCTCAACCCCGCCGAACAAACTACACCTGAAAAACCAATGTTAAAACACCGTTATAAACAAAACACAATTTGGGGTTCAACATGATGTTCCGACAATGCTTTGGGTAGCAATTAGTACAACGGAGCGAGGGTCAACCCAACACATAGCGGAACGACACGCCACGGACAACCCTCGATGGCGGAACGGCGTCCGTCCGGCGACTCCCCCATGCGGCGGTGCCCCGCATGGGCGGCACTCTGCATGGGCAACCCCATGTGGCCGATGCCCCGCATGGGCACCCTATGCGTGTGGCGCCCCGCATGGCAGCTCCACGTGGGCGGCGCCCCGCATGCGGGTGGCGTCCCGCACGCGGCGATGCCCCGGCGGCGATGCCCCTTGGTGGCCCGGTCCCGTACCTCGTGTTTTCCGGTGATGTTCCCTACCGTTGGCGGCGGCGGCCTCCCGTCTCTATCGATGGTGGCGGCGGCTTCCCAACCACGATGACGGCGGCGGCGGCCACCTGTCCGGTCACCATCCTCACATCACACGCGACACCCAACATGTCACCCCCCGAGGGAAATTCAAAAGCGGAAAACGCCCAAATTTTTTCTAATAAAAAATCCTTCCCCTCCGGCACGTGCCCAGACCCGCCACGCATACAAAGTCACCCCACACACGAACAGAGTCTCCTTTGTATATGCATGTACGGTGTCGCACAACATACATACACCACGCCTCACTAGTTTACATACACATTGTCACATAAGGGAATCACATAAACTCATACATCATTCCGAGGATAATCGCCCACACGACATACACAAATTTGAAAGGATAAAACCACAAGTTTTAAAATATTTACCGCACGACACTCTGTTTTAGAAATCCGTTTTCACAAACATTTGGTCTTTTCAAAACCTTCGCATGCACAACCAATTATCCCTAGATGAGAAGAAAATATCAAAGTTTATTATTCCACAACATCAAAGCATTCGAGTTCCAAAGTCATATCACATCATCCACAAACAAGTTGAACAAGTGTCATGCTTATCATATCCACATAGTATCTCAACAATAGAGGAGTAAGAAGAAGTCACCGAGATGACGGAAATTGACGTCACTCGTGCATCAATGTCTCTCCTCCGTCCCCGCCGGATCCTGTCACATGGTGGGAGTCAGTGACCAAAAACATAGGAAGGAGAATAACCGATACATAATCATGATGCATTAAAGATGGATGTAAGAGTAAATAGGACAACAAACCACAACCAACATCACAATATCTTAGTGTGTCGACCTAAGAAATACCCAACCTTGCTCAATTCCTTGATGCTTTATAACCCACCCCTTGTTCCTTCGGTGGGCCCCTACGTAATCGCCACGTAGAGTTCACGGGTCCTCCCCGGACCACTTCTCGGGAAAAGTACACCCTCTTGCGGTAGATCAGACCGCTGGTGTACGTGCTAGTGCCATGAGCCTCAAAACCTGTTATCATAGATTTGATCATGGTAGCTGTACCTGACCAAATCAAGCGTCTTATCTTGTCCTCTTTTGCAAGTATTAAATTTTGCTAAAGCATGCCACATATTGTCCTTCCTTAAAACAGTTATGCTAAAAATTTTAATAAAAGAAAGGAAGAGAAAGGCCGAACACAAATTCCGACAACGTCCTTGACCTTGGTTTAGTAACCCACCTCAAACAACGAAGAAGAAGATGTGCGAAAGCTCCAACTAAAAACACCTCAACCCCGCCGAACAAACTACACCCGAAAAACCTTAAAACACCGTTATAAACAAAACACAATTTGGGGTTCAACACAATATTCCGACAATGCTTTGGGTAGCAATTAGTATAATGGAGCGAGGGTCAACCCAACACATAGCAGAACGGCATGCCACGGACAACAATCGGTGGTGGAACGGTGTCTGTCCGGCGACTCCCCCATGCAGCGGTGCCCCGCATGGGCGGCCCCCATGCGGGCGGCGCTCTGCATGGGCAACACCATGCGGCCGGCGCCCCGCATAGGCACCCGCATGGGCGCCGCCCCATGCGAGCAGCCCTACGCGGTGCGGGTGGCGTCTCGCACGCGACGGCACCCCGGCGGCGATGCCCCTTGGTGGCCCGGTCCCGTGCCTCGTGTTTTGCGGTGATGTTCCCTAAGGTTGTTGGCGGCGGCCTCCCGTCTCTAATGACGGCAGCGACGGCTTCCCAACCACGATGATGGCAGCGGCGGCCTCCCGTCTCTACCGACGGCGGCGACGGCTTCCCGTCTGGTCACCATCCTCACATCACACGCAACACCCGACACCACCAACGCCCAAAAGAACCCAACAAGATTCATGAAAACACCATCTAAAACCCATTAGAAACATCGAAAACCGCCACGACACACCTTTGGATCGGAGAAGGTAACGGTACGACGCCGGCTCCTCCCTCCTCTCTCCAGTTTCTTGTCGGTTTGACGCTCC
Source organism: Tillandsia fasciculata (assembly GCA_029168755.2). Classification (NCBI taxonomy): domain Eukaryota; kingdom Viridiplantae; phylum Streptophyta; class Magnoliopsida; order Poales; family Bromeliaceae; genus Tillandsia; species Tillandsia fasciculata. The sequence continues at coordinate 45,075 of JAQOTM010000715.1, read as the reverse complement.
CTCTTTCGGTGCTCCAGCAAGACGCCGATTCCTACTCCTGTGTTCCGACGAAGCGTTCGAGGAAGAAGACGAAGATCTTTCTTGTTATGGTTCAAACAACTAGGGTTCTATTCTCTCTTTGAGTGTGTAAAGTAGAAACCCTTGCCCGAACCCTTTATTTATAAGGGGTCTGCGACAACAATAACTACTTTCTTAAATTTCCCAACAACCCTTACCTTGTTATAACAACCTTGATCTTCTGTAATTAATACAATATATTCCTCAATTCGTCTTTTACACCATTCGAAAATCGCTTCAAGTTGGCACAGATTTTATAGCGCCTACAACCGAAATGAGCATTCTAACTCTTTTCACATAACATACTTAGGAAAAACATAACGGGAGTTCTGCTCACCGGAATTTAGAGCCGATCGCCCCGCCGCGTTCCCTTTACCGAGCCCTACAAAGAGAAATACCAATTCGACCAAAACAGTGTAACGAAAATACAAAGAAAATACCGTGAATTCCAAAGGTAATCTCGAACGAAAACTGTGGACACTACATCACTCCTCCCTTTGAAAAAGTTTCGTCCCCGAAACTTAACTCGAGTCCCTCGCGAACAGATCTGGATATCGCCCCCTCATCATTGACTATAGTTCCCACGTGGTTTCCCTTTCCTCGTGATTGCTCCACTGAACCTTTACGTAAGGTATGGACCTCTTATGCAATTTCTTCTCCTCTTTTGCCAATATGCGCATCGGTATTTCTTCAAAACTTAAGTCCCCTTGTAGTTCCACCAAAAAAACATCGATCACGTGTGAAGGGTCGGGCACATACTTCCGAAGCATCAACACGTGAAATACATCGTGTACTTTCTCGAGACTAGGTGGCAAGGCTAAATGGTAGGCTACCGAACCAATCCGCTCGAGAATTTCGTAAGTTCCCACGAATCGCGGGCTCAGCTTGCCTCGCAAACCGAACCGCCAGATTCCTTGGGACGGTTATAACTTGAGCAATACATGCTCCCCGACTTGGAACTCCAAGTCCCGTCGCCTCCGGTCTGCATAACTCTTTTGCCGGCTTTGTGCGGTTAGCAACCGCTGCCTAATCAAACGGATCTTAGCCTCCGTTTCCTCCACCATGTCCGGTCCAAGTTGCTTCTGTTCCATCAAATCGTCCCAACACAACGGTGATCGACACCTACGCCCATACAAAACCTCATACGGTGCCATCTGAATACTTGCTTGGAAACTGTTATTGTATGCAAATTCCACCAATGGTAAGTGACGATGCCATCCCCCTCCAAAATCCAAAACGCAAGCTCGGAGCATATCCTCTAAGGTCTGAATCACTCGCTCCGACTGTGCATCACTTTGGGGGTGAAATGACGTACTAAAACTGAGCTTAGTTCTCATTGCTTGTTGAAGACTTTTCCAAAAGTTTGATACGAAGCGTGTATCTCTATCCGAGGTAATCATAACCGGTACCCAATGGAGTCTCACAATCTCATCAATGTACAACTGAGCTAGGCGCTCCCGCGACCAAGTAGTATGAATAGACAGGAAATGTGACGACTTTGTCAACCTATCAACCACGACCCAAATCGCATCATGCCCAAGTTGCGATCGTGGAAGCCCCGTGAGAAAGTTCATGGTAATCCATTCCCACTTCCATTGCAGAATAGAAAGTGGATATAACTTTCCGTTGGTAATATATATATATATATATATATATATATATATATATATATATATATATATATATAATAAAAATATGAAAATAAAAAAAATAGAGAAAAATAAAATAAATAAAAAAAATTACGCAAAGATAAATTATACTATTTTTTTTATTTGCACTATATGTATTATTTTTAATAATTTTCGCATTTTAAAGTCATATGAATATTAACAACATCTGCATAAAATCAAAAAAAGTTTCATAATAATGTGAAGAAAAGAAAGAATCCGTGGATTAGGAGTCGAGGATAATGATTACGTGGATGATATTTGTTGGTAGCCACAGAATATGTTATATCTTGGAAAGGCGCAGGGATTTGATGACGACACACGCATGTCTAAATCGGCAATGATGCAAAATACAAATCTATAACATCTACAATCTATAATCTATAACATTACATTAAAGAAGAGTTGGGGAGGACCACAAGAGGACGCGTCCCCCATACCCTCCACTCTCCACGTCTGTACTATATTAGTGAAGTACCTGCGCCGCACTGCGCCGCGGATATTATTCTTTTAATAAATATTATTTTTTATTTCATATTTTTCTATAATTATTACCTAACCTCCATACAGTTCACCAACACAGGTATAGAACAAAAATAAGGTAAACACAAAGGAACATAAGCAAGCTAAAGAGAAATGAACATCATAGCAAGTAACTAAACTTATAAATAAATAGTCAAAATATAATAATAATCATTCATACAAAATAATCCCTCATACAAAGTAATCCTTCCACAAAATAATTCTTCACAATCGAATCCACTTTATATTTGGGGACTACTGTAATATTGACTTTACATCTGGAAACTTACAAACTTACGAACTTACAAATAAATACTCAAAGGACAAAAATAATCATTAACACAAAATAATTCCTTACACAAAGTAATTCCACAAAATAATTCTTCACAATATAATCCACTTTACATTTGAAAACTATAGTAACATTTGGAAACTTACAAACTTACAAAAGAAATTAAACTTATAAATTGACAATAAAATTCACTTTACATTTGAAAAACCTCAGCAACATTTACAAATCATTTGCAAAGTGCGCTGTCACGCCCCGGGGTCGGAACTGTGCCCCGGGCTCGCCAACAGATCCGCCGCCCCTACGGAAAACCCCGTAGAGACGTAGCGTCTAACCTGCAAATAAACAACTATACTAGCAGATATCAGAGCTGAAATAGAAAACTAACTATAAACATAAAGTAGAATTATCTCTCATAGAATATACATAACATCCTCACCAGAAAATACAGGAGTCTCTCAAAAGAAAACAAAAGAGTACAACTCGATACCTCACTATATAATCTCTCAGACATGACACAACCAAAAACATAAGGGTACCTCTATCACACACTGCAGCTGAAGGGGGAAGGGATCTATCTCGCGACTCCCTTACCTCGATCTGTAGGAGCTGGATCAGCAACTGGTACAGCAGGAACTGGAGCTGAAGTCCCTGGAAAAAAAGACACCACGATGGGTGTGAGAACTACCTCCCACAGTAGTTCTCAGTGGGTGCCGCCAACAAGCCCGACGGTCTGCCCACTAAGTCTACTAGAGGCATAAAGTAACAAAAGGAATGCTGTATAGAAAGCTGGAAAGTAAAAATCTATTGCTACTATGCCTCTATCTAAATGCTCAAGGAGTAGGACAGAAGGAACAGTATGCCACTACTAGTACTCATCTCAAACCCAATCCAAACTGACTGCCACATCGGGTCCAGTCAAACCTGCGCCTACCTACCTCTGTAGGTATGTCCGTAGCTGCCAAAACTGGCTCAGCTAGAGGGACAGTGTCCATGACTGCCAAAACTGGCTCAGCCAGAGGGACACAAGCATCGACAAGCCGCGATAGAAGTATCAGGCCCAACTCCGGAGTGGCACTCATGGGGAGGGACCCCACCGAGCAAAGTATCAGCGCATCTCTGTCGAGCTCAAATATGGCTCCTGCAGGTTATGATCCAATCACTGTCTCACTCACTAGCTAAGAATCCACACTGTCACTATGACCATCTCCCAAAGATCCCAGATCCACCATCACTATCACTATCATAATGCAAACTGGTCTACAGACTGCTACAGACTCCACTCGGTCCCCAGACGCGAGTGCAAATGCATCCACAGCTAATAAACCTCCCAGCCCACGACTCGGGGAAAAATCACTATGTCCAGAGTGACAAGAGTACGACCACTGTGGGAAAGCTAAAGTGATGAATAAATCTGATACATGTTCAAGTTTACTGTAGTTTAATTGTGCATGATAATTAATTAACTGACAAATATACTAAGTTAAGTTTCTATGTTGCAAAATTTACAAAAAGGTCATCAGATCTAGCAACTAACAACTGTGGTTACAATATACAGTTTTCATAGGATAGAGGAGTCATTTACTAGTATGCATGCAACTACAATCATAGAATTAGAGAACAGTCCGTAGATTTTGAAAGCGAGAACACCCACCTGAACACGCTAACTGTCCGGGATGGTACAGATAAGAAACCCAGAAATCGACAAATCTCCGAATCCGCTAAGCAAAGAGCACAATAGTGGTGCTCACAAAGTCCTGGGTACAATAATAATCCACAATTACACAAAATTCCATACACAAATCCAAGTTCCAAAATCTGCATGAACAGTCCCCATTCACACGAAATTTTCACCTGAAAATAATCCTTGAGAAATTCCAATAAAAATACCACGACGATCCTCGTGAAGTGTAGATGTCGATAGGCTCTTGAATCGTCGAAATCCGATACCCGGAAGGGGAGATAAAAATCCGCGAAGCAGCAGCTGTCCAGAAACTCAAACAGTCACAAAGGGTGGTTAAAATGTACCCCAAACCCCTATATAAGCTCATTTCCAGGAAAAATTTCCAACACGGAAAACGTAGATATACCTCTTGTGAAACCGTTGTCGAAGAAATCGTCCAAAAATAGCGTCGGGGTAGCTCTGTAGGTCTCCTAGACGAAAATGCGACGGAAGTGGGCCTCCAACTGTATATCGTCGCTCCGCACTACGATGTAGGAAACACTGTCGTCGCGGCCTCCAGAAATCTGAAACTTCACCAGAAGATGCTCAAGAAGGAGAGGAAGAAATCTTATGAAGGGATGATAGGCTAATTCTCCCGGGAAAGGGCTCCAAATCTCGGCCCAAGGTGGCCTATTTATAGGCCTCCAAAAAGAAACAGCCAAAAGAAACCCACTTATTGGGCTTGGGCCCAACTTTCGGGCGCCCGAAAATTTTCGGGCGCCTACAGTGTTGGGCCCGGGCCCAACACTATTCACGCCCGAAACCTTCCGGTGCTGCCACGTGTCCGCCGAACAGGGAACACCGGTGCAAGGCCAGTCAGAAACCGCCACGTGTCCCGCCGAACAGGAAACACCGGTGCAAGGCCGCTCGGTGTGTCACCCCCCGGGGTCGAAACTGCGACCCGGGCTCGCTAACAGATCCGCCATCTGTACGGAAACTGCCGTACAGACGAAGCGTCTAACCTGCAAAAGACAGAACTACAGCTACACAGATATCAGAGCGGGTAATAAAAGTTGTAATATAAAATCTCACTACTAAAAAGCTGAAAAGTGATACAAGTTCCATCTCCCAAATACAAGGTGATACAAAAGAAATCCACTTACACAACATCTACAAATCCAAAAGGGAGATAGCTAACTAGAAATATAACAATACAAGATCAACTCCCACAGTCCGGGATGGTACATCTATCTCTCTCTAAAGAAATAATGCTGGTAGGGAACTATCTCGTGACTCCCTGTCCTCGGTCCGTCAAGCCAGCTCGGGCAGGAACGGAAGAAGAAGCCTCAGCAACCTGTCACCGACAGCGGGTGTGAGAACTACATCCTACAGTAGTTCTCAGTGGGTACCGTCTCCAAGAACCACGGTCTGCCCACTAAGTCTGCTAGAGGCATAAGATAACAGAAAAAGACTGTGATAATGAAAAAATAAGCTGGAAAAGAATCTACAGCTATCATGCCTCTATCTACTATGCTCAATAGGAAAAAGAATACGGATGATGGTATGCAGCCACCCACCACTGACCATAAGCCACAAGTACTCTGCCATCACTCTCTCAATGTCACCCAATCTCTATGACTGCCCCATAGGGTCCAGTCAAAGTAAAGCCTACGCTCATCTACTGCCACTACGCCCAAACAGGACTTGGTCTTACGTAGGGTGTCCCACACGGACAATCTCAATCTCAAGCGAACTCTAGTGTATCAACTAGTCGCATCATCGCAGCCTCGTCAGGCTCGGTATCATCATCGCACCCGGGGCAAAGCTCGAGGGGAGCGACCCCACCGAACTCAAGTATCACAAGTATCTCATAACTGGCATGATATGCCAGGCTCAGCAGGCTATGATCCACGATCAAACAGATCGGTAACACGAGCTCAAAAGCACAACTCAGTCGGAAACAAACCTCGACTCAAATAAGAATAGCTCAACCACTCTCACAGCTATGTCGGAGAACTCTCTGCGACTCAAGCTCACAACAACACCCCACTCATAGGCGAGAAGAACTGACTGACGCGGCAAAGATCCGAAAATCCTGATAGACCGGTGCCTAGAACCCCAATCAAACAAGAACAGACTCTAGGCTCAGCCTATCGAAGTTTTCGATCCTTTACCGTTCAGGGATTCAGTCCCTCTCGTTTAAAGTGGGAAACTATCTCAACACACAAACTCACAGGCTGGAGATGCTCCACAGCCAGATCCGCGAAGGGTCCGAAAACCCCGGGAGACTAAGACCTATGTCCCCAAGCAAGAAGAAACAGCCCTTAGAACCCAGATCACTCGAATCATCTTGGGTGGATAAGTTTATAAGAAACAGTGACGTTTATTACAGAAAACCATTTGATCTGAGGAAAATTCATCTTTTTAATGATTGTTAGTCTTTTTGGAAAACAATTGAAAACAAGTTTTATGTCCGGACCTCGAAGAGCTACTGCCCTCGTCCTATCAAACAAGAACAGACTCAGGCAACCCTGCGAGGCTTGGAAGAAAACATTAGCTGACTAAAATCATGTGTTCGTCCAAAAAGGTTCTGGGTTCAAGGTCCTGCTAACACGTGTACACCACAATCACAACATGGTGGTGACGAGAAGAACAACGAAACTAGAAACCCGGGACCACCGTTTATCTGAAACGGTTCCCAAAACACCAACACTGGCCAAACCCAGCCATCAGACCCCACTCGGCCCCCGGTCCGAGTGCAACACCCGTCCCACAACACCCTGATCACTCGGCCCACTACCCCGGGCGAGGAACTCTATGTCCAGAAGGATATGCAATGTGTGGGATGTCTAAAGCATAAAAGAACCTAGCCCAGATTAAGGTTCTCTATTGGTCTGGCTAAACACATGCACATATGACGGGGGTGCTAGTCAAGTTCCAAGGAAACACTTACTAGCATGCAAATCCTATCATAATAGAATTAGAAGGAAGTCCGTAGACTTGGAGAGAAAACCAACCCACCTAGGCTCGCCACCAATTGCTTGTCGACACTTGCAATTGGACTCAGCGGGAAAATACCTTGCCTCCACGGGGTCCGCACGCAAAACGAAGCTCGGTGCCGGAATCCGCACGCAAAACGAAGCACGCTGTCGAAATTCGCGCGCAAAACAGAGCATGCAAGTACCGCAGCTGCAGCACCAAACCAGGAAAAGAACATAGCCAAAATATCAAGAAACGGCTAAAAATCCAAGCATTTAGCGGCGAAGAAAAACAGCCTCAATCGCCAAAACCACTTGCGGAAAAAGCACAAAAATGCTGGCGAAAGCAGCGCAACACTGCTCGCGAAACTGCGCGAAAACTGCACGAAAACCGCGCGAAAACTGGGCGAAAACTGCGCGAAAACCGGGCGAAAACCTGCGCGAAAACTGCTAGCAAACTGCTCAAAAATCTGTGAAAAACTGCTTGCGAAACTGCGAAGACAGCATGCGAAACTGCTCGCGAAAATCGCTCGCGAAAAAGCTCAAAAACTTCTTGCGACACCAGCTCGCGAAAATCCTGCGAAAACTGCTCGCGAAAATCCTGCGAAAACTGCTCGCGAAAATCGCTCAAAAACCGCTCGCGAAAACTGCAGAAAAACCGCTTGCGAAGCCGCTCGCGAAAACTGCAGAAAAACTGCTTGCAAAGTCGCTCGCGAAAATCCGCTCACGCACGCCGCTGCCAGCGAAGCAACCGCGCGGCGCAGCCAGCAGCACGGCTCCGGCAGGCCTGCCGTGCGGCGCCGGCCGTGCCACGCGGCGCCGGGCCTAGCCGCGCGGCGCCCAGCAGCGCCGCGCGCGCCCGCTCGGGCCCGTGGCGGTGCACGCCCTGCGCGCAGCCTGCGGCACCGCGCGCGCATCGCGCGCGGTCCGCAGGGCAGCGAGCGGCCCGCGTAGCGCCCACGGCGCTGCGCGCGGCCCGCGCAGGACCTGCGGCACCGCTCGCAACCCGCAAGGGCACGCGGTGCCGCGCAGCCTGCGCACGGCCTGCGGCACCGCGCGCCTCGCGCGCGGCCCGCGCAGGGCCAGCGGCACCCCGCGCAGGGCCCGCGGCACCGCGAGCGGCCCGCGAGGGCCCGCGGTGCCGCGCAGCCTGCGCGCGGCCTGCGGCACCGCGCGCGCCCCGCGCGGGGTCCGCAGGGCTGCGTGCGGCCCGCGCAGCGCCCACGGCGCTGCGCGCGGCCCGCGCAGGGCCCGCGGCACCGCGCGCGGCCCACGAGGGCCTGCGGCGGTGCGCACCCTGCGCGCGACCTGCGGCACCGCTCGCGCATCGCGCGCGGCCCGCAGCACCCGTGCGGCGATGCACCAGGGCGCAGCGCCCTGGTGCTGCCCGCGCACGCGGGTGTGCCGCAGGGTGCTGCCAGCCCTGCAGCACCCTGGCGGCTGCTGCGCGCGGCGCCTTTGTGCGCCGGCGCAGCAGCCGCGCCGGCCGCGCGTGCGCCATTGCGCGCGCGCGGCTCCCACGGCGGCAACCCCACCCCCACGCAGCCAAAAAAATAAAATAATAAAATAAATTCAGATAAAACCAACAAAATCCTCATCAAAACCAAAATCACTATTAAACCCAAAAATTCAAAAATCTGAAATTTGCTTACCTCGTCGCCGCACGCCCACGAGCTCCTCTCGGCCACCAACGGAGAGTCAAGACCAAGATCACCTTCAAGTCCTCTCTTCTTCCTTTTCCTCTCTTTTCTTCTTTCTCTTTTCCTTCCTTCTCTGCTACAGAGGGAGGTGGGGTTGGGGATGATGGTGAGGTGGCAAGTGGATAAGAACTCCACCTAATAAAGCTACAGGCTACCACTTAATTAAGCTTAAACTTAATTAAAGCTTAATTAAGCTAAGCAAGGGGGGTTTACTTAAAAGTCAAAACCCCACCTACCTTTAATCCAAAGCCCCCAACCCACTTCCACTGCCACCAAGCAAAGAGCACACATAATTGAATATATTAATAAAATAATCCAAAAAAACCCAACTCAAACTCAGTTTTTACCTTCGGGCTCTCCGCCGCTGTCCGGAAGCTCCCGAACTCCGCTGTAAATCGAAAATACACGCGCTCACAGCTTTTTCTCTTCGAAAAGCTCATCCGTTGAGTCGGGGTGCTCAAATAAAAAACCGGCTCCGAAACTGTCAGTTCCGACTCACTTTTTGCCTCCGGATCCTCCGCGTCAGTCCGGAACCTCCCGAACTTCGCTGTAATCGGATAATATACTTGTTCCAAGTGTTCTCGAATTTTCTGTACTCCACTGTGAAGTCAGAAATTCCCAAATCCAATCCTCAATCGGCGCAATATGCCGGAAAAACCCCGAATCGAGCTGGGACCTCTGCGTTGATCCGAATCAACCCGACATCAACAGTAAACACAAACGCAACATGCCCGAGGCAAACTCTCTGCTCCACGACATCCTATGCGGTCGGCGCGCCATCCGAAGACCCGGTACTCTACACGGTGACCGCCACGTGTCCACACTATGAGCACAGTAAGGCGGTGGCGCCCGCCAATGAGCGGGCGCCACGTGTCCTCCCGGTTGACCCGCCGACCGCGCGACGTGCGCGCCGGTCGCGCGACGTGGGTCGCACGTGCGCACGCTTCCCGAGGCACCTACCGCGCGTCTTGTGCACCGCTCGTGCTGCACCCACCAATCAGGGAGTGACACGTGTCCCCTGCACCCGGTCCACGCCTTCCGCAGGAATTCCGTGGACCGCGCCTACGTGCACCGACCAACCGGAGGCTGCCACGTGTCCCCCGCCTGGTCCACGCACCGCCGCGCTCACCCAGTAGACCGCGCGCCTTGAGCCCGCCAATCAGGCGGTGGCACGTGTCCATGCGCCGGGTCTGTGCACCCCGCCGTGCTGCTCAGTGGACCGCGCGCTGTAAACCGGCCAATGACAGGCCGCCACGTGGCATCCCGGCGGTCTACGGCCCCTCCCATGCACCAAAAACCACTAAAAACTTCCGGGTGTCCGTTTTTGGGCGTCCGGACTCCAAATTAAACAAACAAATAGTCGTTTCAAGCGTTTTTCCGTGCTGAATCTATTTACGACCTCTGTTTGGCCTAATTCTTTTCAAAAATTTTGACAAACCCAGCCGAAGGCCAACACAGCAAGTAAAACACACAGGGTCCATCAGTAGCATCCAATTGATGCACCGTAGGCCAGATACACCAATACTAGATGTTCTAACAGTGGATTCATCGAAAGAACGCTGCATAGGAACTAGGGCCACTACATCCTCCCCCACTAAAAGAAAGTTTCGTTCTCGAAACGAAACAAGGTAAAACAGACGTACCTCAGCCAGAAGTCTCGAAAAGGAAGGGGTAGGCATCTCGCATCTCCGTCTCTAGCTCCCAAGTAGCCTCTCGCTCCTCGTGATTGCTCCAAAGGATCTTCACATAAGGTATTGTCCGGTTGCGTAATTCCCTCACCTCACGAGCCAGAATCCGCAACGGGCGCTCCTCATAAACCAAGTCCTCGCCGATATCCAAGGATGCGAAGTCAATCACATGAGACGGATCGAACACATATCTCCTCAAAGCCGAAACGTGGAAGACATCGTGAACACTAGCCAAACGGGGAGGAAGAGCAACTCTATAAGCCACAGGGCCTACCCTCTCAAGTACCTCAAAGGGTCCAATGAAGCGGGGACTAAGCTTCCCACGCACTCCAAGCCTCCGGACCCTTTTCGAGGGCGAGACCTTCAGGAAGACATGATCACCAATCTGGAACTCAAGGTCTCGCCGCCGAGTATCAGCATAACTCTTCTGGCGACTCTGGGCCGTCTCAAGGTGCCGACGAATGACTCTGACCTTCTCTTCCGCCTCTAGCAGTAAGTCAGGCCCCAACGTCCTCCTCTCACCCACATCACTCCAATACAGGGGCGACCGACACTTGCGTCCATACAACGCCTCAAACGGAGCCATCTAAATGCTCGCTTGATAGCTGTTGTTGTACGCAAACTCAACCAGGGGTAAGTGTCGGTGCCAACCTCCTCCAAAATCCATGACGCACGCACGCAACATATCCTCAAGAGTCTGAATGGTGCGCTCGGACTGACCATCAGTCTGTGGGTGGAATGCAGTGCTGAATCTGAGCTGGGTACCCAAGGCTGACTGTAAGCTCCCCCAAAATCGTGACACGAACCTCGGGTCCCGATCTGAAACAATCGACGCTGGTACTCCATGCAGCCTCACTATCTCATCCAAGTATAACTGTGCCAGGCGCTCCAAGGACCAAGTCATCTGTACAGGCAGGAAATGAGCAGACTTGGTAAGTCTATCAACAATCACCCAGACTGCGTCGGCTCCACTCTGTGATCTCGGCAACCCCGTCACAAAATCCATGGTGATGTGGTCCCACTTCCACTCGGGAATTGGAAGACTCTGTAACTTGCCAGCAGGGACACGATGCTCTGCTTTTACTTGCTGGCAAGTTAAACACTGAGCTACAAACCTTCCAATATCCCGCTTCATCCCGGGCCACCAAAAGTGTGCCTTGAGGTCCTTATACATCTTAGTACCACCAGGATGGATGGTATAAGGTGTATAATGGGCCTCTCCCAATATCTGGTCTCTGATCTCTAGATCCGAAGGCACACAAACTCGGTCCCTGTACCGCAGTACTCCCGAGCTATCCACTGAAAAATTCCCTCTCTGTTACGGCTTTTTGGTGTTGGCATATTTCGTGAGTCAAGTCAGTGAGTTGAGTCGGAGTCTTAAAGGGATCAAATTGTCAATCAGCAATCAAAGACTTAGAGAAGATTCAACAAGAGCTCAAGTTGACACTCAATGTCTTGAATCTTGAAGATTGAAGATGAAGAATTGTGGATCAGTTACATCAATCTCAAGAAGAAAGTATTCAAAAGGATCAGGTACGTTTAACTAAATAATTTTGGTGATCCGAATACTTTCTTATAGTGTAGAAACACTTGGATGAATTTTTAATTGCATAAAAATCAAAAACTGGACATGGGACATGTTCAGGATCCGGATCAGATGATCCAATCCGGATCCCGAAGGGTATTAGTTCATGTGCAAATCCAATCCGGATCCAAGCCTATTCTGATCCGGATCCCGAACATTGGATGTTGCTGAAATTCATGAACGATCCGGATCGGGCCTTGCGATCCGGATCCCGAACCCTTGGATTTCTGGAATCGTCAATCTCGTTACGACGATCCGGATCGCAGTAATCCCGATCCGGATCGCCGTCCTGAAAATTTCCAGATAAGGTAAGTTTTTGATTCTTATCTCTTTCCAAAGGTTTCTAAACTATAAATAGACACTTAGGGTTTCTCAAGAACGTGTGACCAATACCGAAAACACTCGTGAGCAACCCTAGAGGCTAGGTTTTTATCGTTCTTCTTTATAGCCTCTTTTAGGTCAATTCGACGGTTCTTCCAAGATCTATCTTTTGTCGAATTGATCTAGTCTTTGCTTAGAGATTTCTTCTACGGTTCCTCAATGATAATCTAAGCAAAGGATCACCATCGAAGCCTATATTCTCTATCGGCTGAGTTTGCGTCGTGGATTCGACGTGGCACCGTGGATTCGGTGTGTTGAAGGCGTTTCGTGGATTCGAAACGTGTGCTCGTGGATTCGAGTGGCGTTCGTGGATTCGAACGTGTGCAGTGGACGTGCAATCGGTGGAGCGCAAGATCCGAAGAAGTTGAAGGAGGGGTTTGAGTCCGTGGAGTCGGTAATCACCTTGTTATTCTTCTTTTCTTAGTGGATTGTTATTGCGTGTTGGTCCCGTGGTTTTTCTCCTGGATTGGAGTTTCCACGTAAATCTCGGTGTGCTGTTTTTTATTTCCGCATTGATTTTTATTTTTGCATTGAGATTTAATTTTTAAATATTACACCTATTCACCCCCCTCTAGGTGTTTGATAGTACCTATTTAGATCCTGGTGGATCCTTATATATAAAAACATACACTCTCTGCTCTGCCTGAACCTGTGATCTGATCCTCTCCAAGTGGGGGTCCTCACTCTGTGTCTCCCTGATCCTGTCCAACAGAATGGGCTGCAAGACCATGGACATAAGCCTAGCAGAGACCCCAAGGGATACTACCTCAATCTGAAGTCGCCTCATCTGCTCTATCAGCTGTGCCTGCTGTGTAATCATCATGCTCAAGCTATGCACTGACCTCCGGCTCAAAGCATCTGCCACCACATTGGCCTTGCCGAGGTGATAAAGGATACTCAGATCATAATCCTTTAGCAGCTCCAACCACCGGCGTTGCCTCAGGTTCAGCTCCTTTTGGGTGAACAGATACTTTAAGTTTTTATGATCCGTATAGATCTCACAATGCTCACCATAGAGGTAATGCCGCCACAGCTTCAGTGCAAAACCACAGCTGCAAGCTCCAAGTCATGCGTAGGGTAATTCTTCTCGTAATTCTTTAATTGCCGCGAGGCATAGGCAATTACCCTACCATGCTGCATCAAGACACATCCCAAACCGCTGTGCGAGGCGTCACTGTAAATCACGAAGCCCTCTCCCATCACCGGCAGTGCAAGAACAGGTGCTGAGATCAATCTCCTCTTCAGCTCTTCGAAACTCTGCTGACACTGCTCGGTCCAAACGAACCTCGTCCCCTTCCTCGTCAGACAGGTCAGGGGAGTAGAGAGCTTCGCAAAGCCCTCCACGAACCGACGTTAGTAGCCTGCCAGGCCCAAGAAACTCCGCACCTCTGTAACCGTCATCGGTCTCGGCCAATCCCGAACTGTATCAATCTTCGTCGGGTCGACTGCCACTCCAGCGGCTGAAACTATGTGGCCCAAGTAAGCAACCTCCCGAAGCCAAAACTCGCACTTTTTAAGCTTGGCATACAACTTCTTCTCACGTAGAAGCTGCAGCACTATCCGCAAGTGCTCCTCGTGCTCCACATCGCTCCGGGAGTAGATCAGGATGTCATCAATAAACACAACCACAAACAGATCCAAGTGTTACGGCTTTTTGGTGTTGGCATATTTCGTGAGTCAAGTCAGTGAGTTGAGTCGGAGTCTTAAAGGGATCAAATTGTCAATCAGCAATCAAAGACTTAGAGAAGATTCAACAAGAGCTCAAGTTGACACTCAGTGTCTTGAGTCTTGAAGATTGAAGATGAAGAATTGTGGATTAGTTACATCAATCTCAAGAAGAAAGTATTCAAAAGGATCAGGTATGTTTAACTAAATAATTTTGGTGATCCGAATACTTTCTTATAGTGTAGAAACACTTGGATGAATTTTTAATTGCATAAAAATCAAAAACTGGACATGGGACATGTTCAGGATCCGGATCAGATGATCCAATCCGGATCCCGAAGGGTATTAGTTCATGTGCAAATCCAATCCGGATCCAAGCCTATTCCGATCCGGATCCCGAACATTGGATGTTGCTGAAATTCATGAACGATCCGGATCGGGCCTTGCGATCCGGATCCCGAACCCTTGGATTTCTGGAATCGTCAATCTCGTTACGACGATCCGGATCGCAGTAATCCCGATCCGGATCGCCGTCCTGAAAATTTCCAGATAAGGTAGGTTTTTGATTCTTATCTCTTTCCAAAGGTTTCTAAACTATAAATAGACATTTAGGGTTTCTCAAAAACGTGGGTTCAATACCGATCAATTTATAAAACACTTGAGAGCAACCCTAGAGGCTAGGTTTTAATCGTTCTTCTTTATAGCCTCTTTTAGGTCAATTCGACGGTTCTTCCAAGATCTTTCTTTTGTCGAATTGATCTAATCTTTGCTTAGAGATTTTTCCCATGGATCTTCATTGATAATCTAAGCAAAGGATCACCATCGAAGCCAATATTCTTACCGGCTGAGTTTGCGTCGTGGATTCGACGTGGCACCGTGGATTCGGTGTGTTGAAGGCGTTTCGTGGATTCGAAACGTGTGCTCGTGGATTCGAGTGGCGTTCGTGGATTCGAACGTGTGCAGTGGACGTGCAAACGGTGGAGCGCAAGGTCCGAAGAAATTGAAGGAGGGGTTGAATCCGTGGAGACGGTAATCACCTTGTTATTCTTCGTTTCTTAGTGGATTGTTATTGCGTGGACATCCAACCGGTCAGCGCAAGGTCCGAAGAAGTTGAAGGAGGGGTCGAGTCCGTGGAGTCGGTAATCACCTTGTTATTCTTCATTTCTTAGTGGATTGTTATTGCGTGTTGGTCCCGTGGTTTTTCTCCTGGATTGGAGTTTCCACGTAAATCTCGGTGTGTTGATTTTTATTTTCCGCATTATTTTTTATTTTTGCACTGAGATTGGTTTTTATAATATTACACCTATTCACCCCCCTCTAGGTGTTTGATAGTACCTATTTAGATCCTTGTGGATCCTAAATAACTCTACAATTGGTATCAGAGCGGGTTTTAGGTTTATCTATCATAATGGGTGAAAGTGGTAATATTTTTAGACCTCCTCTTTTTGATGGGACCAATTATGCATATTGGAAAATGCGGATGAGAGCTTTTCTCATCTCTATTGATGAGCGGGTATGGCAAACCGTTGAATACGGTTGGGTGCATCCGGTTGAGGAAGTAGGAAATTCTACTACCCCAAAACCTCGCTCTAGATGGTCTAAAGAGGAAATCGAAAGATCTTCTTACAATGGGAAAGGTATGAACGCTTTATATAATTCTCTTTCCTCGACTGAGTTTTCAAGAATTTCCGCGTGTGAAACCGCGAAGGAAATTTGGGATATTCTCAAAATTACACATGAGGGTACTAATCTTGTAAAAATTCAAAAGCTCCAGATGCTTACAAGTCAATTTGACTCTATTCATATGGAAGAGCATGAATTGTTTACAGATTATTACACTAGACTTCAAGATGTAATTAATACATGTGCTAATTTGGGAGAAAAGATCCCGGAGTCGAAAATTGTAAGAAAGATTCTTCGGACTCTTCCGGAACGGTTTAGGGCAAAGGTTACCGCCATTGAAACCGTTAGTCATCCGGATGAGATGAGTGTAGAGGAATTAGTAGGTGCTTTACAAACTTATGAGATGACTTTTCCTACTAATCAAAATTCTTCCAAGTCTTCTTCTAAGCTTACAGGTATTGCATTCAAATCAACAAAGGAAGAAGATAGCGAATCGAGTTCCGACGATGAAATCTCTCTTGCCGATTTTGAAGAACAACTGGCGCGGATCACAAAGAAATTTCGTCGGAAATTTTGGAAGAATCGAACCGATGGATCTTCATCCACGAAACCATCTAAAGGATCATCGGTTTCTAAATCCTCTAAACTCAAAGGCGTTGCAAAACCTTCTAAAGAAAAAGAAAACGATGATTTCGAAGGGGAAATCCGATGCTATCGATGCAGAGGCTACGGCCATATTTCAACGGATTGTCCTTCCAAGAAATCATACAAAAAGAAGGCTTTGCAAGCGAAAACTTGGGACGATTCTAGTTTCGATGAATCGACCTCAAGTGAAGAGGAAAAAGAACAAATTGTTGCTTCTCATGCCTCTCAAATTCCCTCTTCTAAATTGTGCTTATCATCTTTAGTCACTGACTCTATTCCTTTGATTTTGCATGAAACATCAACATCCGGAGGAGAGTCATCAAGTGAGGGGGAGTCGGACGAAGAAGAACTCGTTGAGGCATACCAACAACTTCTTGCGGAATCAAAGAAGATGGCCAAACTTAACAAGAAGTTGAGGAAGCAACGACATGAAGTTCAAGACGAGAATCAAGCTTTAAAGATCAAACTTCATGATCTCGAGGAGGAACATGGACGGGTTTTAGACAACAATAGAATCCTCCAAGAAAAGCTAAACCAATCGGAGACAAACGCTAAATCATATATGGACAAGGTTGGTTTTCTTGAAAAGCAGTTTGAAGAAATTCATGTCACCAACCAAGCTTTGACCAAGCAAGTTCATGAACTTAAATCCGACATACAAAGGTTTTCAACCGGTTCCAAGAAACTTAATTGTATGTCCGGATTAGGTCAAGCAAGCAAGGTTGGTTTGGGATTTAAAAAGGACCAAACTGCGCATGCTTCAAGTTCCACAATGAAATCGAAAGGAAGGACATGTCACCTTTGTGGACTTGAAGGACATTTGGTGAAGGTTTGCCCGAAAAAGAGAAAGAAAAATCTTTCGGCGACTTCATCTACGGAGCGGACTCAACGGAATCAAAAGACACATCAAGTCAAAGGAGTTCACTCAACCCACCAAAGGTCCGAGCCACAACATCAATCATTCAAGTGGATTATTGCGAGGCAAAGACCCAAGGTGGATCAACAGTCAAAGCTACCAACCCCCGGGCACAATGAATCAAGACAACCCAAGATCCGACGATTTTGGATTCGGAAAGGTGATATCTTTCCTTGTCTTAAGTTCTAAATAGCTTATGACTGTATGTAATGCTTTGATTGGTTTTCCCTTCATATTTTTCTTAATCTTTGCATTACATGGTTTTCAATGCTCTTGGTTTTATATTTTTTTTTAACAAAAGGGTTTTAACGAACAAGTGCATTGAATAAAAAGGGTTTCACTTTCAATCACTCCAATTAATTTTATATGAATTATCAACTTTACTCCATAATCATAATTCTTGAAGATACTTCATTATAGGAGTTTTTGATATTATAAGCATCAAATTTTAGAAATCATGTGTGATCTTTAGATGCTTAATCTATCTCGGTTGTGTGAATTCATTGTGATAAACGTGAGACAACCGATAGACTGAAATTTGGGATTTAATTCTTTCACGTAAGAGATTGCCTTCTTACAAGGGTAAATAAATGAATTATAAAAGATGTGGAAAGAGTTACATCCGAAAGGAGTGTGAAAACTACCACCACATGTTGGAAAGAGCTACCACATGTTATGGATGTCTGGAAAATATTTTATGAGAATTTTTAGTTGAAGCATTCGGAGATTTAAATTCAAAGTTCTTATTTTGAACAATCTCCTGGTTGGTATAAGGTGGGATAGTTAAAAAGATGCTCAAAGAGCCACCCTTAGGTACTTTAGTGCTTATCTCAAATTTGAAAGGGTAGAATTCAAGATTGATGTCATTTGGAAAATCTCCGTAAGTCATCTTTGTAAATCCGTTACATCTTGATAGAGTTTGGATCTCAAGATTATTTTTGATGACTTGTGTTTGATGAATATAACATGAAAAACGGTCTATAATGTTTTACCTTTATTTTTCATGATTTTGGAGTAAATCTTTTTAATTTTATAATTAATTGGATTGAATGACATCTATGTGAATTCATTGTTTTCAAAGCACTTAAATGGATTTCTTGATGGAATACAAATCGGTATTTGAAAAGATTCCAAAATCTGGATTTGTTTCAAGAAATTATTTGATTTTTGCTTTCTGGTACCGGTACGCAATCTGCATTTTTGTTATATACCGGAACTGAGCTTTTATCTCTCTTTCTCTATGAACTAATTTCCTTTTGTCTAGTATGTTCACTGTTTGACAATTTGTGACAAAAAGGGGGAGAAGAGAAATGATGGAGATGAGATCATCAAGAGAGGACAAACGAAAATGGAAAAATGGGGGAGAACCGAAAATGATGATCGTATCACAAAGGGGGAGAACAGAGATGCTCAAGAACATGGAGAACATGGAGAACATGTTAGAGATGCTCAAGATAGGGGGAGACAAAGAAAAAAATTGAAAGAGCCGAAAAACAAAAGAACCAAAAGGACGAATCAAATGTAGGATTTTAATTTCTAACGACTAACGTTTGATTTTGTTTGGAGTTTTGTTTTGCAGGAATTACATCACTTTAAGACTCCAAGTCCTAAGTCATAGAGTATGTTCTAGGACTGTTTGGTTCAAATGTAATTTTGTATTTATTGGATCTTTCACGCAAAGAAAATCAATGTTTTGGTGATGACATTGAATTTCGATTTTTTGGTTTAAGATGAGTGACTTGAGCGTTTTATGTATTTTTGGGTTTTGTCACGAAATTGCCAAAGGGGGAGATTGTTACGGCTTTTTGGTGTTGGCATATTTCGTGAGTCAAGTCAGTGAGTTGAGTCGGAGTCTTAAAGGGATCAAATTGTCAATCAGCAATCAAAGACTTAGAGAAGATTCAACAAGAGCTCAAGTTGACACTCAGTGTCTTGAGTCTTGAAGATTGAAGATGAAGAATTGTGGATCAGTTACATCAATCTCAAGAAGAAAGTATTCAAAAGGATCAGGTATGTTTAACTAAATAATTTTGGTGATCCGAATACTTTCTTATAGTGTAGAAACACTTGGATGAATTTTTAATTGCATAAAAATCAAAAACTGGACATGGGACATGTTCAGGATCCGGATCAGATGATCCAATCCGGATCCCGAAGGGTATTAGTTCATGTGCAAATCCAATCCGGATCCAAGCCTATTCCGATCCGGATCCCGAACATTGGATGTTGCTGAAATTCATGAACGATCCGGATCGGGCCTTGCGATCCGGATCCCGAACCCTTGGATTTCTGGAATCGTCAATCTCGTTACGACGATCCGGATCGCAGTAATCCCGATCCGGATCGCCGTCCTGAAAATTTCCAGATAAGGTATGTTTTTGATTCTTATCTCTTTCCAAAGGTTTCTAAACTATAAATAGACATTTAGGGTTTCTCAAAAACGTGGGAGCAATACCGATCAATTTATAAAACACTTGAGAGCAACCCTAGAGGCTAGGTTTTTATCGTTCTTCTTTATAGCCTCTTTTAGGTCAATTCGATGGTTCTTTCAAGATCTATCTTTTGTCGAATTGATCTAATCTTTGCTTAGAGATTTTTCCCATGGATCTTCATTGATAATCTAAGCAAAGGATCACCATCGAAGCCAATATTCTTACCGGCTGAGTTTGCGTCGTGGATTCGACGTGGCACCGTGGATTCGGTGTGTTGAAGGCGTTTCGTGGATTCGAAACGTGTGCTCGTGGATTCGAGTGGCGTTCGTGGATTCGAACGTGTGCAGTGGACGTGCAAACGGTGGAGCGCAAGGTCCGAAGAAATTGAAGGAGGGGTTGAATCCGTGGAGACGGTAATCACCTTGTTATTCTTCTTTTCTTAGTGGATTGTTATTGCGTGGACATCCAACCGGTCAGCGCAAGGTCCGAAGAAGTTGAAGGAGGGGTCGAGTCCGTGGAGTCGGTAATCACCTTGTTATTCTTCATTCTTAGTGGATTGTTATTGCGTGTTGGTCCCGTGGTTTTTCTCCTGGATTGGAGTTTCCACGTAAATCTCGGTGTGTTGATTTTTATTTTCCGCATTATTTTTTATTTTTGCACTGAGATTGGTTTTTATAATATTACACCTATTCACCCCCCTCTAGGTGTTTGATAGTACCTATTTAGATCCTTGTGGATCCTAAATAACTCTACACTATCATGACTTGGTTTTTAGGTTTATCTATCATGGTGGTGTGAAAGTGGTAATATTTTTAGACCTCCTCTTTTTGATGGGACCAATTATGCATATTGGAAAGTGCGGATGAGAGCTTTTCTCATCTCAATTGATGAGCGTGTTTGGCAAACCGTGGAATACGGTTGGGTGCATCCGGTTGAGGAAGTAGGAAATTCCACTACCCCCAAACCTCGCTCTAGCTGGTCCAAAGAGGAAATCGAAAGATCTTCTTACAATGGGAAAGGTATGAACGCTTTATATAATTCTCTTTCCTCGACTGAGTTTACACGAATTTCCGCGTGTGAAACCGCGAAGGAAATTTGGGATATTCTCAAAATTACACATGAGGGTACTAATCTTGTAAAAATTCAAAAGCTCCAGATGCTTACAAGTCAATTTGACTCTATTCATATGGAAGAGCATGAATTGTTTACAGATTATTACACTAGACTTCAAGATGTAATTAATACATGTGCTAATTTAGGAGAAAAGATCCCGGAGTCGAAAATTGTAAGAAAGATACTTCGGACTCTTCCGGAACGGTTTAGGGCAAAGGTTACCGCCATTGAAACCGTTAGTCATCCGGATGAGATGAGTGTAGAGGAATTAGTAGGTGCTTTACAAACTTATGAGATGACTTTTCCTACTAATCAAATTTCTTCCAAGTCTTCTTCTAAGCTTACAGGTATTGCATTCAAATCAACAAAGGAAGAAGATAGCGAATCAAGTTCCGACGATGAAATCTCTTTTGCCGATTTTGAAGAACAATTGGCGCGGATCACAAAGAAATTTCGTCGGAAATTTTGGAAGAATCGAACCGATGGATCTTCATCCACGAAACCATCTAAAGGATCATCGGGTTCTAAATCCTCTAAACTCAAAGGCGTTGCAAAACCTTCTAAAGAAAAAGAAAAAGATGATTTCGAAGGGGAAATCCGATGTTATCGATGCAAAGGCTACGGCCATATTTCAACGGATTGTCCTTCTAAGAAATCATACAAAAAGAAGGCTTTGCAAGCAAAAACTTGGGACGATTCTAGTTTCGATGAATCGACCTCAAGTGAAGAGGAAAAAGAAAAAATTGTTGCTTTTCATGCCTCTCAAATTCCCTCTTCTAATTTGTGCTTATCATCTTTAGTCACTGACTCTATTCCTTTGATTTTGCATGAAACATCAACATCCGAGGAGAGTCATCAAGTGAGGGGGAGTCGGACGAAGAAGAACTCGTTGAGGCATACCAACAACTTCTTGCGGAATCAAAGAAGATGGCCAAGCATATCAAGAAGTTGAGGAAGCAACGACTTGAGGTTCAAGACGAGAATCAAGCTTTAAAGATCAAACTTCATGATCTCGAGGAGGAACAAGGACGTTTATTGGATAACAATAAAATCCTCCAAGAAAAGTTAAACCAATCGGAGACAAACGCAAAATCATATATGGACAAGATTGGTTTTCTTGAAAAGCAGTTTGAGGAGATTCATGTCACCAACCAAGCTTTGACCAAGCAAGTTCATGAACTTAAATCCGACATACAAAGGCTTTCAACCGGTTCCAAGAAACTTGATTGTATGTCCGGATTAGGTCAAACAAGCAAGGTTGGTTTGGGATTTAAAAAGAACCAAACTGTGAATGCTTCAAGTTCCACAATAAATTGAAAGGAAGAACTTGTCACCTATGTGGACTTGAAGGACATTTGGTGAAGAATTGCCCGAAAAAGAGAAAGAAAAATCCTTCGGCAACTTCATCTACGGAGCGGACTCAACGGAATCAAAAGACACATCAAGTCAAAGGAGTTCACTCAACCCACCAAAGGTCCGAGCCACAACATCAATCATACAAGTGGATCATTGCGAGGCAAAGACCTAAGGTGGATCAACAGTCAAAGCGGACAACCCCCGGCCACAACGAATCAAGACAACCCAAAATCCAGCGATTTTGGATTCGGAAAGGTGATATCTTTCCTTGTCTTAAGTTCTAAATAGCTTATGACTGTATGTAATGCTTTGATTGGTTTTTCCTTCATATTTTTCTTAATCTTTGCATTACATGTTTTTCAATGCTCTTTGTTTTTATACTTTGTTTTTGAACAAAAGGGTTTTTAACGAACAAGTGCATTGAATAAAAAGGGCTTCACGTTCATTCACTCCAAATTAATTTTATATGGATTATCAACTTTACTCCATAATCATAATCTTGAAGATACTTCATTATAGGAGTTTTTGATAGTTATAAGCATCAAATTTTAGAAATCATGTGTGATCTTTAGATGCTTAATCTATCTCGGTTGTGTGAATTCTTTGTGACAACACAAGTTGAGCATTGGTTATATTGACTTTAATTGCATCTTTTCACGCATTTAGAAATCTATTATGCTTTTGACATCATAATATTTCGATGTTGCAATGATCATTTATGTTAATTAATTCATCTTTTAAGTGATCAAAGTCAATTTCTCTCTCAATGATCTCTTGGTATAGTCATTATCTTATTTGATTGCTTAGTCGAGTATGAATGCGAGATCAATTTTTGGTTGAATACCTTATATATTAAATAATTGATAGCCAATTGAGGGGGAGTCAAAGAAAAGTAAAATGCTCAAAAGATGTGGAAAGAGTTACATCCCAATGAGGAGTGTGAAAACTACCACCACATGGAGGAAAAAGAAAAAGAAAAAGATACCCCATGTATGCAAAGCAAATTTTTGTTTTAAAAATTGTTGATGAAATGCATATTGAAATACTTGACTCAGTCATATTTCATGGTTGGTATAAGGTGGGATTTTTGATAAAAGATGCTCAAAGAGCCACTCTCTTCAACAGATTGTCTAGATATATTATCTAACTTATCTGGGATTTCAAACATCTATTGATCTTGGTATTTCATTTTCTTTACCAAATTGATGATTTGATAAAGGCATTACGCATAAGATCATGTTAGATGTGATTGAAGTTGTTCAACTTTAAGGGTTTTAATTTTCATAAATTTTCGTTTCATTTTTGAGTATTTTTGATAGATTTGGTATAATCTATTTCTTGTTGCATGAAACGATGACTTTTGTTTAAAATTGATGCGCTAAAGTGCTTACATACCTTTTCTGGTTATTATGGAATTTTTCTAAATTATTCTGATGAAAGGGTAGAATTCAAGATTAATGTTATTTGGAAATCTCCGTAAGTCATCTTTGTAAATTCGTTACATCTTGATAGAGTTTGGATCTCAAGATTATTTTTGATGACTTGTGTTTGATGAATATAACATGAAAAACTGTTTATAATGTTTTATCTTTGTTTTTCATGATTTAGGAGTAAATCTTTTTAATTTTGTGAAATTAATTGGATTGAATGACATCTTGTTAATTCATTGTTTAAAGCACTTAAATTGATTTCTTGATGGAATACAAATCAATATTTGAAAAGATTCTAAAATCTGGATTTGTTTCAAGAAATTATTTGATTTTTGCTTTCTGGTACCGGTACGCAATCTACGTTTTTGTTATATACCGGAACTGAGCTTTTATCTCTCTTTCTCTATGAACTAATTTCCTTTTGTCTAGTATGTTCACTGTTTGACAATTTGTGACAAAAAGGGGGAGAAGAGAAATGACGGAGATGAGATCATCAAGAGAGGACAAACGAAAATGGAAAAACGGGGGAGAACGAAAAATGATGATCGTATCACAAAGGGGGAGAACATAGATGCTCAAGAACATGGAGAACATGGAAAACATGTTAGAGATGCTCAAGATAGGGGGAGACAAAGAAAAGATTGAAAGAGCCGAAAAACAAAAGAACCAAAAGGACGAATCAAATGTAGGATTTTAATTTCTAACGACTAACGCTTGATTTTGTTTGGAGTTTTGTTTTGCAGGAATTACATCACTTTAAGACTCCAAGTCCTAAGTCATAGAGTATGTTCTAGGACTGTTTGGTTCAAATGTAATTTTGTATTTATTGGATCTTTCACGCAAAGAAAATCAATGTTTTGGTGATGACATTGAATTTCGATTTTTTGGTTTAAGATGAGTGACTTGAGCGTTTTTATGTATTTTTGGGTTTTGTCACGAAATTGCCAAAGGGGGAGATTGTTACGGCATTTTGGTGTTGGCATATTTCGTGAGTCAAGTCAGTGAGTTGAGTCGGAGTCTTAAAGGGATCAAATTGTCAATCAGCAATCAAAGACTTAGAGAAGATTCAACAAGAGCTCAAGTTGACACTCAGTGTCTTGAGTCTTGAAGATTGAAGATGAAGAATTGTGGATCAGTTACATCAATCTCAAGAAGAAAGTATTCAAAAGGATCAGGTATGTTTAACTAAATAATTTTGGTGATCCGAATACTTTCTTATAGTGTAGAAACACTTGGATGAATTTTTAATTGCATAAAAATCAAAAACTGGACATGGGACATGTTCAGGATCCGGATCAGATGATCCAATCCGGATCCCGAAGGGTATTAGTTCATGTGCAAATCCAATCCGGATCCAAGCCTATTCTGATCCGGATCCCGAACATTGGATGTTGCTGAAATTCATGAACGATCCGGATCGGGCCTTGCGATCCGGATCCCGAACCCTTGGATTTCTGGAATCGTCAATCTCGTTACGACGATCCGGATCGCAGTAATCCCGATCCGGATCGCCGTCCTGAAAATTTCCAGATAAGGTAAGTTTTTGATTCTTATCTCTTTCCAAAGGTTTCTAAACTATAAATAGACACTTAGGGTTTCTCAAGAACGTGGGACCAATACCGAAAACACTTGAGAGCAACCCTAGAGGCTAGGTTTTTATCGTTCTTCTTTATAGCCTCTTTTAGGTCAATTCGACGGTTCTTCCAAGATCTATCTTTTGTCGAATTGATCTAATCTTTGCTTAGAGATTTCTTCTATGGTTCTTCAATGATAATCTAAGCAAAGGATCACCATCGAAGCCAATATTCTTATCGGCTGAGTTTGCGTCGTGGATTCGACGTGGCATCGTGGATTCGGTGTGTTGAAGGCGTTTCGTGGATTCGAAACGTGTGCTCGTGGATTCGAGTGGCGTTCGTGGATTCGAACATGTGCAGTGGACGTGCAATCGGTGGAGCGCAAGGTCCGAAGAAGTTGAAGGAGGGGTTTGAGTCCGTGGAGTCGGTAATCACCTTGTTATTCTTCTTTTCTTAGTGGATTGTTATTGCGTGTTGGTCCCGTGGTTTTTCTCCTGGATTGGAGTTTCCACGTAAATCTCGGTGTGCTGATTTTTATTTTCCGCATTGGTTTTTATTTTTGCACTGAGATTTGGTTTTTAAATATTACACCTATTCACCCCCCTCTAGGTGTTTGATAGTACCTATTTAGATCCTGGTGGATCCTTATATATAAAAACCTACACTCTCTGCTCTGTCTGAACCTGTGATCTGATCCTCTCCAAGTGGGGGTCCTCACTCTGTGTCTCCCTGATCCTGTCCAACAGAATGGGCTGCAAGACCATGGACATAAGCCTAGCAGAGACCCCAGGGGATACTACCTCAATCTGAAGTCGCCTCATCTGCTCTATCGGCTGTGCCTGCTGTGTAATCATCATGCTCAAGCTATGCACTGACCTCCGGCTCAAAGCATCTGCCACCACATTGGCCTTGCCGAGGTGATAAAGGATACTCAGATCATAATCCTTTAGCAGCTCCAACCACCGGCGTTGCCTCAGGTTCAGCTCCTTTTGGGTGAACAGATACTTTAAGTTTTTATGATCCGTATAGATCTCACAATGCTCACCATAGAGGTAATGCCGCCACAGCTTCAGTGCAAAAACCACAGCTGCAAGCTCCAAGTCATGCGTAGGGTAATTCTTCTCGTAATTCTTTAATTGCCGCGAGGCATAGGCAATTACCCTACCATGCTGCATCAAGACACATCCCAAACCGCTGTGCGAGGCGTCACTGTAAATCACGAAGCCCTCTCCCATCACCGGCAGTGCAAGAACAGGTGCTGAGATCAATCTCCTCTTCAGCTCTTCGAAACTCTGCTGACACTGCTCGGTCCAAACGAACCTCGTCCCCTTCCTCGTCAGACAGGTCAGGGGAGTAGAGAGCTTCGCAAAGCCCTCCACGAACCGACGATAGTAGCCTGCCAGGCCCAAGAAACTCCGCACCTCTGTAACCGTCGTCGGTCTCGGCCAATCCCGAACTGTATCAATCTTCGTCGGGTCGACTGCCACTCCAGCGGCTGAAACTATGTGGCCCAAGAAAGCAACCTCCCGAAGCCAAAACTCGCACTTTTTAAGCTTGGCATACAACTTCTTCTCACGTAGAAGCTGCAGCACTATCCACAAGTGCTCCTCGTGCTCCACATCGCTCCGGGAGTAGATCAGGATGTCATCAATAAACACAACCACAAACAGATCCAAGTACGGCTGAAATACCCGGTTCATCAGATCCATGAATGCAGCTGGGGCATTGGTCAAACCGAACGGCATAACCGTAAACTCGTAATGCCCATACCGGGATCTAAACGCCGTCTTGGGGATGTCCTCGGCCCTCACCCTCAGCTGGTGGTAACCTGACTGGAGATCAATCTTCGAAAACACGGAGGCTCCCTGTAGCTGATCAAACAAGTCATCAATCCGTGGCAGAGGATACTTATTCCGGATGGTCACTTTATTCAGCTCCCGGTAGTCCACACATAAGTGAAGTGTCCCATCCTTCTTCTTCACGAACAACACAGGCGCTCCCCACGGTGAAACACTGGGCCGAATGAAGCCTCTGTCCATGAGATCCTGAAGCTGGGCCTTCAACTTTCTCAGCTCGGCATGCGCCATCCGATAAGGTGCCTTTGAGATTGGTGCGGTTCCGGGTACCACATCAATCACAAACTCAATCTCCCTCTCCGGTGGCATGCATGGTCGTCAACTCAGGGGGAAACACATCGGGGAACTCGCGGACAATAGGAATATCCTCGAGTCCCCGTGCCGCCGTAGGCACCTCCACAATCATCGCCAGAAATGCGGTGCATACTCTGCTCATCAATCGCCTGGCCCTCGCCGAAGAAATAGTCAAGGCAAACAAAGAGCTCTGACAGCCCCTGAAGACATACTGTCACGCCCCGGCGTCGAAACTGCGACCCGGGCTCGCCAACAGATCCGCCGCCCATACGGGAAGCCCCGTATAGACGAAGCGACTAACCTGCAAAAGATCAGACTATACTAAACAGATATCAGAGCTGAAAGTAAAAACTAAGTGTACAACTACACTCTCAAATAGTACAATCCAACCTCACCAAAAAATACAGACATCTCTCGAGCAGTAAAATAAATACAACTCTATACCTCACTACAAGTTCTCTCAACATGAATTCACAAAAGTAGTAAGGGTACATCTACTCTCAGGACGATGACTGGCAGGGATCTAGCTCGCGACTCCCTTACCTCGATCAGAAGAAGCAGCAACAGGAGCAACTGGAACAGGAGTAGAAGTCCCTGTGGGAAAAGACACCACGACGGGTGTGAGAACTACGTCCCAAGTAGTTCTCAGTGGGTGCCGCCATCAAGCCCGACGGTCTGCCCACTAAGTCTACTAGAGGCATAAAGTAACAAAAATAATGCTGAAATGAAAGGGCTGGAAAAGTAACTCTACAGCTACTATGCCTCTATCTAGATGCTCAAGAAAATGAAACAGATGGAAACATGATGCATCTACTAACACACACAATATACCCACCAAATCTATACTGACTGCCGCAAAGGGTCCAGTCAAACCTGCGCCCACCTACTGCCGCACATCCTCAACAGGACGGGTCTACCGTAGGGTGTCCGTGAAAACTGGCCCAGCCAGAGGGACGGCGTCGACAAGTCGCGATAGCAAGTAACAGGCCCAACTCCGGAGTGGCTCTCGAGGGGAGCGACCCCACCGAGGAAAGTATCCGCGTATCTCTGTCAAGCTCAATATGGCTCATGCAGGCTATAGTCCAAACCACGATCAACAAGATCGACCAACAACACCAACTCTCAACCACAAGCTGGAAGTCACACAACTGGGGCCACCGTCCACCAGACGGCTCCCACAACAGACCACCAAACTCACCAGGAAGACCGACACCATAAGGGTTCGGAAACCCGATAGTCCGGTGCTAAGAACCCTATCAAACAAGAACAGACTCTAGGCTCCGACTATCGAAGTTCCCGATCCCTTATAGTTCGGGAAAGCAATAATCACAGTACAACTCGCAGAAGACACCAACAGGGCCCGAAAGTCCCGGGAGACCTACACCTACAACCCTATCAAACAAGAACAGGTTCCAGGCTCGGCCCCCGTGGCTTTCGTCCCGACAGAGGAACGGCCCCTAGAACCCAGACCACTCGAATCCTTTCGAGTGGGGAGATTTACAGGAAAAAGGTGACATTTGTTATTGAAAATTATTTTGATCTAGAAGAAATCCATATTTAATGATTTTAGTTCTTTTTAGGAAAACAACTAGAAAAATAAGTGTTTTACCCAAACCCCGAAGGGCTGATGCCTTTGTCCAATCAAACAAGAACAGACTCCAGCGGCCCTTCGATGCTTGGAAGAAAACATTGGTAGACTAAAATCATGTGTATGTCGAAAAGGGTTCTGGGTTCTAGGTCCGGCTAACACTAATAAACTACTACCACTAACACAGTGGCGACAACCCCAAACAGGGGAAAACAAGACCTCCCGGGATCACCGTTTACCCCAAACGGTTCCCGGTACAGACAAGCAATCCGCTACATCTACCAGACTCCACTCTGCTCCCAAGCACGAGTGCAAATGCATCCCACACTAAAAAGAAGTCCCGACTGCTCGGCCCACTACCCGGGCGAGGAGAACACTAAGTCCAGGAATGAAACATAAAGTGTGGATGTCTAAACATAAATAACCCTAGCCCAAGTGAGGGTTTTCTAATGGTCTGGTTACACATGCAACATATGACGGGGGTGCTAGGTCAGGTTCCAAGAGAACAAATATTTAACATGATAGAAGGAAGTAAAAGATCACAAGATCAACAGATAATACTAGGAACAACAATTCCTACTTCTAGCATGCTACCCAAGTCCAATCCCTATCATGCATGATTCTATAACGATAGAATTAGAGCACAGTCCATAGGTCCTGAAAGCAAAGCCACCCACCTGAAGCGCAGATCTGACCAAGTCCTACAGCTGATAATACCAAAATAACAGCAACTCACTGTCCAGTATGTCCAATACAGTCCAAAATCCCACCTGGGTACAACATAGGCTACAGTTATATACAAATCCCCGGAAATCTGTCCAAAAAATCACATGCTGAAATTCAGCTGTACAGATGCCAAAATATCACCTGCTGAAAGTGCTCAATAAATTCCAATAAAAATATCCTGGCGTTCTTCGCGTCGATAGCTTCGAAACAAGTACCTGCACGCCCAAAACGGAGCTTCCTACGCTGAGATAAAAATCCGGCAAGGGGAACACCCCAATCCAATCTGAACAGAATTTCTGTAACAAAGAACCACAGAAAAAGGAGGTTCTCACCTTCGTGAAAAATCCATAAAAATCTGAGAAAAATCCAGGAGATTCCTTGCGAGAAGTAGATGAATTTTGCCTCTTGAATCACCTCGATCCGAGATCTGTGCGCGAAGATATCCTCAAAGGAAGCTGCTGTCCTCACCAAAAGCTCACAGCAAAAGGGGTCCCAATGAGCACGAGAAAACACCTCGAAAAACGCGAAATCTGAAAATGTTCGTGAAACCCAAAATCGTAGCCTCACCTGTCACGAATCCAGCGGCGAAGAAATCGCTCAAAAAGATGGTCGGAGTAGGTCGGAAGAGCTCGTACACCGAAGAGCGACGGAAGAAACACCGAAGAAGGAGCGTCGCGCCGCGCCAAGAAAATGAGAATCTCGAAAAGCGTGCCCCCAAAAATCTCCAAACTCTGCAGATGGAAGCTTGACAGTGTGGGGATCAACTTTGGTAAAGGGCTCTCCTCGGTTTGAAGCTCGGAAATGCCAAAAAGGGGAAGAGGAAGAAGATTCGGGCCTTTAAATAGGCTGCAGGAAACAAATGAAGAAATTCCAAAAGGTCCCCACTTTCGGGCGCAGGGCAATTTCGGGCGGCTACAGTGTTGGGCCTGGCCCAACACTGTGCGCGCCCGAATTCTTCCCGTGCGGCCACGTAGCCCAGCAAACAGGCGGCAGCGGGCGGAGCTACTCAGCAGCGGCCACGTCGCGCGCCTCCCCGCCCGACACGCGTCCCTCCTCGCGGTCAAAGCGGTAGGTGGCGCCCGCCAGTGGCAGGGCGACACGTGGCCCTGCCACTGTCGCGGTCGCACGTGCGGGCAGGGCGCCGCCCTGGCCGCCTGCCACGCACGCGCCCGCCGATTCCGTGCGCCGCGCCCCGTGAACCCGCGAATAGCGTGACGACACGTGTCCCCTGCACCCGGTCCACGCACACCCCCCTTGGTTCCGTGGACCGCGCCGCGTGCACCGACCAACCGGGGACTGCCACGCGTCCACCCGCCTGGTCCATGCACCGCCGCGCCAAACCCGTAGACCGCGCATCACGAGCCCGCCAATCAGGCGGCGCCACGTGTCCATGCGCCGGGTCCGTGCACCCAGCCGCGCCCCCCTGTGGACCGAGCGCTGCGGACCGGCCCAATCACAAGCCGCCACGTGGCAGCCGGCGGTCCACGGCCCCTCCCATGCACCGAAATTCCGCGAAAACTTCCGGGAGTCCGTTTTTGGGCATCCGGACTCAGAATCAAACAAGCAAATAGCCGTTTTCAAACGTTTTTCCGCGCTGAATCCAAATCCAACCTCTGTTTGGACCAAAACCATTTCGAAAATTCGGCAAATGCAGCCGAAGGCCAATCCAGCTGTGGATATCACACAGGGTCCATCAGTGGCATTCCTTTGATGCACTATGGGCCAGATACACCAACACTAGGTGTTCTACACCGCGGTTCATGGGAGAAGCTACACGGGGGTCAGGGTCACCACATCCTCCCCCACTAAAAGAAAGTTTCGTCCCCGAAACAACAACAAAACAAAAGCAATAAAACAACCAAAGAACCCAAACACTAAACTAACAAGAAAGGTACGGCTCCACCAGCAGGAAAGTCATCAACCCCAACCCTCGATTTAGAAAACAGCTGAAATTAGCGAAAAGTTCAAAAATTTCGAAAGATCAGTGCCTTCGCCCCAATCAAACAAGAACAGGTTCGGGCACTGTCTCCATTTCTGGAGCAATCTTTCGAAGTTTTTGTCCTGTTCGCAAATTTCAGTACTAAGGCGAGAAAAGTGAGAGAAGTGTTGGTGCCGTTCCTGCTGTGGCCACAAAAACGAAAGCTATCCCTAACCGGGACTCCTAAGGACATAACCTCTAGTCCTAAACGTCACAACTGCTCCTGAGGTGGCGTCTGTCCAAAGCCGCTGAAGCTGCTGCTGCTGGAAGGATACGCCGACAATCCGAGAAAACGAACTCCTCCAGTCCAACTCGCAGAAGGGTAACTGCTCTCAATCCATCATCAGTCGTAGCATTGCACCGCATCAACCAGTCCAACATGTGTGCTCAAACCAAGTCCTGAAGCTGTCCTTGAATCGTCACATCAACCGGTGAAGTCCCAAGTCTCAACTACACTGGTCCTACACCGCGAACCTCCTCAACTCGTAGGATACGGGGAAGAATCCAATTGCTAAAACATGTAGTCAAATTCCTAACCCACACCCATGCAAAGATGCTGATGCAGATGCTCAACTATTAATGCAGAAGGATGCAGCGGTAACGAAATGCTCAATTCAGCTAACTGAAATAAAATCATACCTGCCGCGACATGATCTGCTGCCGGAGTGTCCTCCACCAGGACTGCATTAAACCGTCCGCTGGGTGCCGAAGATCGTCGTCCCGCCTGTCTCGACGTCGTACCCCACTCTGTCTGACGGTGTACCGGAGGGGCTTCCGCTTCTTGAACTGGCAAGGGAGGTGCTGTAGCAAGGGGTCGCACTGACAAAACGGCCTGAGGGCAAGCTGCGCGGAAATGTCCCAACTCTCCACAGAGGAAACACCGCCCCCGTCTCTGATCACACTGCGACGGTGGATGAGGCCCGCCACAGATGACGCACCGCTCCAGTCGCTGCTGCTGAAACTGCTGCTGCTGCTGCTGCTGCGGGGGCCCACCTGATCTCCGGCGCCTACGAAACCCACGACCCTCAGGATGAGATCGTGGAGATCTCGGAGGTCGCTGCCGACTAGACTGCCCCTCATCCATCGGCGCCGGGCGCTTCGCCCCTGGAATCGCTACAGGGGCTGGAGCCACCTCTGCCATGACTGCCTCTCCAGACTCAACATATAACGCCTGCTCCATCGAAGCCTCTAATGTCTGCAATCTGCAAGAGCGAACAAGCTGATAAATGTCCCGCCGCAGCCCCCGCTCAAACATGTAAATCTGGTGAGCCTCATCCCTGGCCACGTGAGGCATACTAGCTATCAACCGATTGAATTCAGCTATGTATGCATGCACGGGCCGATCTCCCTGGCGGAGACTCCTCAGCTGCTCCTCCAATCTCTGCCGTACACTCTCAGGAAAGAAGGCCCCCAAAAGAAGACTGCGGAACTCCGCCCAAGTGAGAAGCTGCGTCCCTGGCGGACCAGCGGGTCGCACACGCCGCCACCAAGCCTCGGCGTTGCCTTCCAGATAATGCGCTGCCAAGAAGACCCGAAACCGATCCTCAACAAACAAACTCTCAAAGTGCCGCTCCATGGCCGTAACCCAAGTCTCGGCCTCCCACGGCTCAGCACCCAGACCAGAGAAACGAGGTGGATCGAACCGGCGAAACCTCATCAACAGATCCACCGCTGCACACTGCTCAGAAGAAGTAAAAGGTCCCGTCGACCCAGACGGTGGTCTGCACGGAACCGGCTCGACAGGAACTGCCGGTGCTGACGGAATCACAGGGGGCGCTGCAGCTGGCGAAGAGGGCACAGGCGAACTCTCAGGGGTGCTACCACCGGCTGTGACCTCTGCTCTAACATAAGAATCATCCGACCCAAGGACTCCTCCTGGCGTCGGGAAGCCTCCTCCTGGCGCTGCGAGGCCTCCTCCTGGCGTCGCAAGGTCTCCTCCTGACGCTGAGAGGTCTCCTCCTGGCGTCGCAAGGTCTCTGACAACTGAGCCATCTGAGCCCGAAGCTCCTGTACCTCACTCCGCTGACACTGTGCTGGCTCCTCCTGCCCAGGCTCATCGGAGGGGGAAGGCTGAGAACGCGTCTGCACCCTGCGTCGGGGAGGCATCGTGCCCACCTGCAATCCACATGCAAACATCAGGACAATACCAAACAACACTCGACCCAATCTAGCGAAAGTCTAAGACATGTCATCCATTCCTTAGCATTATGTTGTCTGCAGCCAACATAATCGCTTAGGAGAATAAACATGCCAATCACTCATCCCGTCCCTTGGGAGAGGTATAAAACTCAATCAGGACTCTCGCTAACAGTCACGACTCTCACGTAGTCATCCTAATGTCCAACCACAAGCCTAGGGTTTCTAAGTCCATAATGACCTACAACCTAGGCTCTGATACCACCTAATCTGTCACGCCCCGGCGTCGAAACTGCGACCCGGGCTCGCCAACAGATCCGCCGCCCATACGGGAAGCCCCGTATAGACGAAGCGACTAACCTGCAAAAGATCAGACTATACTAAACAGATATCAGAGCTGAAAGTAAAAACTAAGTGTACAACTACACTCTCAAATAGTACAATCCAACCTCACCAAAATACAGACATCTCTCGAGCAGTAAAATAAATACAACTCTATACCTCACTACAAGTTCTCTCAACATGAATTCACAAAAGTAGTAAGGGTACATCTACTCTCAGGACGATGACTGGCAGGGATCTAGCTCGCGACTCCCTTACCTCGATCAGAAGAAGCAGCAACAGGAGCAACTGGAACAGGAGTAGAAGTCCCTGTGGGAAAAGACACCACGACGGGTGTGAGAACTACGTCCCAAGTAGTTCTCAGTGGGTGCCGCCATCAAGCCCGACGGTCTGCCCACTAAGTCTACTAGAGGCATAATGAAACAAAAATAATGCTGAAAGAAAGGGCTGGAAAAGTAACTCTACAGCTACTATGCCTCTATCTAGATGCTCAAGAAAATGAAACAGATGGAAACATGATGCATCTACTAACACACACAATATACCCACCAAATCTATACTGACTGCCGCAAAGGGTCCAGTCAAACCTGCGCCCACCTACTGCCGCACATCCTCAACAGGACGGGTCTACCGTAGGGTGTCCGTGAAAACTGGCCCAGCCAGAGGGACGGCGTCGACAAGTCGCGATAGCAAGTAACAGGCCCAACTCCGGAGTGGCTCTCGAGGGGAGCGACCCCACCGAGGAAAGTATCCGCGTATCTCTGTCAAGCTCAATATGGCTCATGCAGGCTATAGTCCAAACCACGATCAACAAGATCGACCAACAACACCAACTCTCAACCACAAGCTGGAAGTCACACAACTGGGGCCACCGTCCACCAGACGGCTCCCACAACAGACCACCAAACTCACCAGGAAGACCGACACCATAAGGGTTCGGAAACCCGATAGTCCGGTGCTAAGAACCCTATCAAACAAGAACAGACTCTAGGCTCCGACTATCGAAGTTCCCGATCCCTTATAGTTCGGGAAAGCAATAATCACAGTACAACTCGCAGAAGACACCAACAGGGCCCGAAAGTCCCGGGAGACCTACACCTACAACCCTATCAAACAAGAACAGGTTCCAGGCTCGGCCCCCGTGGCTTTCGTCCCGACAGAGGAACGGCCCCTAGAACCCAGACCACTCGAATCCTTTCGAGTGGGGAGATTTACAGGAAAAAGGTGACATTTGTTATTGAAAATTATTTTGATCTAGAAGAAATCCATATTTAATGATTTTAGTTCTTTTTAGGAAAACAACTAGAAAAATAAGTGTTTTACCCAAACCCCGAAGGGCTGATGCCTTTGTCCAATCAAACAAGAACAGACTCCAGCGGCCCTTCGATGCTTGGAAGAAAACATTGGTAGACTAAAATCATGTGTATGTCGAAAAGGGTTCTGGGTTCTAGGTCCGGCTAACACTAATAAACTACTACCACTAACACAGTGGCGACAACCCCAAACAGGGGAAAACAAGACCTCCCGGGATCACCGTTTACCCCAAACGGTTCCCGGTACAGACAAGCAATCCGCTACATCTACCAGACTCCACTCTGCTCCCAAGCACGAGTGCAAAAGCATCCCACACTAAAAAGAAGTCCCGACTGCTCAGCCACTACCCGGGCGAGGAGAACACTAAGTCCAGGAATGAAACATAAAGTGTGGATGTCTAAACATAAATAACCCTAGCCCAAGTGAGGGTTTTCTAATGGTCTGGTTACACATGCAACATATGACGGGGGTGCTAGGTCAGGTTCCAAGAGAACAAATATTTAACATGATAGAAGGAAGTAAAAGATCACAAGATCAACAGATAATACTAGGAACAACAATTCCTACTTCTAGCATGCTACCCAAGTCCAATCCCTATCATGCATGATTCTATAACGATAGAATTAGAGCACAGACCATAGGTCCTGAAAGCAAAGCCACCCACCTGATGCGCAGATCTGACCAAGTCCTACAGCTGATAATACCAAAATAACAGCAACTCACTGTCCAGTATGTCCAATACAGTCCAAAATCCCACCTGGGTACAACATAGGCTACAGTTATATACAAATCCCCGGAAATCTGTCCAAAAAATCACATGCTGAAATTCAGCTGTACAGATGCCAAAATATCACCTGCTGAAAGTGCTCAATAAATTCCAATAAAAATATCCTGGCGTTCTTCGCGTCGATAGCTTCGAAACAAGTACCTGCACGCCCAAAACGGAGCTTCCTACGCTGAGATAAAAATCCGGCAAGGGGAACACCCCAATCCAATCTGAACAGAATTTCTGTAACAAAGAACCACAGAAAAAGGAGGTTCTCACCTTCGTGAAAAATCCATAAAAATCTGAGAAAAATCCAGGAGATTCCTTGCGAGAAGTAGATGAATTTTGCCTCTTGAATCACCTCGATCCGAGATCTGTGCGCGAAGATATCCTCAAAGGAAGCTGCTGTCCTCACCAAAAGCTCACAGCAAAAGGGGTCCCAATGAGCACGAGAAAACACCTCGAAAAACGCGAAATCTGAAAATGTTCGTGAAACCCAAAATCGTAGCCTCACCTGTCACGAATCCAGCGGCGAAGAAATCGCTCAAAAAGATGGTCGGAGTAGGTCGGAAGAGCTCGTACACCGAAGAGCGACGGAAGAAACACCGAAGAAGGAGCGTCGCGCCGCGCCAAGAAAATGAGAATCTCGAAAAGCGTGCCCCCAAAAATCTCCAAACTCTGCAGATGGAAGCTTGACAGTGTGGGGATCAACTTTGGTAAAGGGCTCTCCTCGGTTTGAAGCTCGGAAATGCCAAAAAGGGGAAGAGGAAGAAGATTCGGGCCTTTAAATAGGCTGCAGGAAACAAATGAAGAAATTCCCAAAAGGTCCCCACTTTCGGGCGCAGGGCAATTTTCGGGCGGCTACAGTGTTGGGCCTGGCCCAACACTGTGCGCGCCCGAATTCTTCCCGTGCGGCCACGTAGCCCAGCAAACAGGCGGCAGCGGGCGGAGCTACTCAGCAGCGGCCACGTCGCGCGCCTCCCCGCCCGACACGCGTCCCTCCTCGCGGTCAAAGCGGTAGGTGGCGCCCGCCAGTGGCAGGGCGACACGTGGCCCTGCCACTGTCGCGGTCGCACGTGCGGGCAGGGCGCCGCCCTGGCCGCCTGCCACGCACGCGCCCGCCGATTCCGTGCGCCGCGCCCCGTGAACCCG
This sequence comes from Tillandsia fasciculata, assembly GCA_029168755.2. Taxonomy (NCBI): domain Eukaryota; kingdom Viridiplantae; phylum Streptophyta; class Magnoliopsida; order Poales; family Bromeliaceae; genus Tillandsia; species Tillandsia fasciculata. The sequence goes on along the minus strand of JAQOTM010000715.1, from coordinate 7,639 downwards.
CGAATAGCGTGACGACACGTGTCCCCTGCACCCGGTCCACGCACACCCCCCTTGGTTCCGTGGACCGCGCCGCGTGCACCGACCAACCGGGGACTGCCACGCGTCCACCCGCCTGGTCCATGCACCGCCGCGCCAAACCCGTAGACCGCGCATCATGAGCCCGCCAACCAGGCGGCGCCACGTGTCCATGCGCCGGGTCCGTGCACCCAGCCGCGCCCCCCTGTGGACCGAGCGCTGCGGACCGGCCCAATCACAAGCCGCCACGTGGCAGCCGGCGGTCCACGGCCCCTCCCATGCACCGAAATTCCGCGAAAACTTCCGGGAGTCCGTTTTTGGGCATCCGGACTCAGAATCAAACAAGCAAATAGCCATTTTCAAACGTTTTTCCGCGCTGAATCCAAATCCAACCTCTGTTTGGACCAAAACCATTTCGAAAATTCGGCAAATGCAGCCGAAGGCCAATCCAGCTGTGGATATCACACAGGGTCCATCAGTGGCATTCCTTTGATGCACTATGGGCCAGATGCACCAACACTAGGTGTTCTACACCGCGGTTCATGGGAGAAGCTACACGGGGGTCAGGGTCACCACACATACTCCTCCTGCCCCGGCTCACGAAGAGTCACCGTCCTCTCTCGGCAGTCTATGGTAGCATAATATCTCGACAACCAATCCATACCAAGTACAACATCGAAATCCTGGAGCTGCCGTAAGACAAGCAAGTCGGCCGGCAAAATCCAGGATCCCAACTGTACAGGGCAATCCCTACAGTACTCCTCGACATGCAGAACATGATCTGGTATCTGAACCTCTAGTGCATGTGATAAAGAAGCTACCGCTATACCATGCAGGGATGAAAATGCTCTACTGATGAATGAATGTGATGCCCCAGTATCAAAAAGAGCACGTGCACGAACTGCAGAGATCAGAATAATACCTGCGACGACCTGCTCCGCTGCTGTAGCATCCTCGATCTGAGCGGCATAAACTCGACCGCTCGGCGCCGGGGGACGTCGCTCTGGCTGCCGTGAAGAAGATGAGGCGAAATCCGGCCTGCTGTAGGCCGCAGAAGGACCGGCTGGCTGGTAAGGAACTGATGGTGCTGAAGCTGAGGATGGAGCTGGATGACCGGCCCTGGGACACGCACTCGCGATATGATCGGCCTGCCCACAGCGAAAACATCGGCCCTGTCTCTGCGGGCACTGAGTCGGCAGGTGAGGGCCTCCACAGATGATACACCGATCCGAGCGCTACTGGCGAGGAGTCTGCTGGGAGGACTGCTGCTGTCGAGGGGGTCGACGCTGCTGCTGCTGCTGTGTCTAACGAGATGCCCCCGATCTCTGGCGTCCCTGGTACCCCCGGCCTTGGGGATGGAAACGCGGGGGTCTCGGGGGTCCCTGCCTGCTAGACTGCCCCTCCTCCGTCGTAGCCGGGCGCTTCGCCCCAGAAGTCACTACAGGGGCCGGAGATACCTCTGCCATCACGGCCTCTCCACACTCCACATACAGAGCCTGCTCCATCGAGGCCTCCAAGGTCTGCAGTCTGCGGGAGCGGATGAACTGGTAGATGTCTCGGCGAAGTCCTCTCTCAAACATATAGATGCGATGGCTCTCATCTCTGGCCACATGAGGCAAACATGCCAATAGCTGGTTGAATTCAGCTATGTACATGTGCACTGGCCTATCTCCCTGGCGGAGATTCTTCAACTGCTCCTCCAGTCGCTGTCTGACACTCTCCGGAAAGAAGGCTCCAAGCAACATACTCGGAACTCGGCCCAGGAAAGAAGCTGCGTCCCAGGTGGACCAGCTGGTCGCACACGCCGCCACCACGCCTCGGCATTGCACTCCAGAAAGTGGGTAGCCAAAATAACCCGAAACCTCTCATCAACAAATAAGCTCTCGAAGTGGCGCTCCATGGCGGTAATCCAAGTCTCGGCTGCCCATGGCTCAGTACTCATGCCCGAAAAGCGGGGCGGATCAAACTGGCAAAATCTCATCAACAGGTCCACTACCTCCCACTGCTCCGTCGAAGTCAACGATCCCGTCGCCCCAGCCGGTGGCCTACTCGAAACCGGCTCAGCAGGAACCGCCGGTGCAGGCTGCACCACAGGGGGTGCCACAACAGGGGCACCGGCGAAGTCTCAGGGGGTGCCACTACTGGCTGTGCTCTCTGCTCCATCATGAGCATCAGCCACGCCACTGCCTCCTCCTGGCGTCGAGTCGCCTCAGCCATCTGTGCCATCTGGGCACGGAGCTCCTGAATCTCAGCCTGATGTCCTCGCCCCGAGTCCTCCTGCTCGGGCTCAGAGGACGAGGGCTGCGAGCGCGTCACCATCGAACGTCGAGGAGGCATCCCCACCTGAGGGACAAAGTAAACAATCAGAACCAGAAACAACACTCGGCCCAATCTAGCGAAAGTCAAAAGGCATGTCCCCCTTTCAGGAGTACTATGTTGTCTGCAGCCAACATAGTCGCTAACAAAGGAAGACATGTCTATCACTCGTCCCAATCCGCTCGGGAGAGTTAGAAACCCAATCAAGACTTCCGCTAAAAGTCTCCGCTCTCACGTGGGTCATCCTAGGGTTCAGCCACAAGCCTAGGGTTCCTAAGTCCTCAAAGACCTACATCCTAGGCTCTGATACCACTCTAATCTGTCACGCCCCGGGGTCAGAACTGTGCCCCGGGCTCGCCAACAGATCCGCCGCCCCTACGGGAAACCCCGTAGAGACGTAGCGTCTAACCTGCAAATAAACAACTATACTAGCAGATATCAGAGCTGAAATAGAAAACTAACTATAAACATAAAGTAGAATTATCTCTCATAGAATATACATAACATCCTCACCAGAAAATACAGGAGTCTCTCAAAAGAAAACAAAAGAGTACAACTTGATACCTCACTACATAGTCTCTCAGACATGACACAACCAAAAATATAAGGGTACCTCTATCACACACTGCAGCTGAAGGGGGAAGGGATCTATCTCGCGACTCCCTTACCTCGATCTGTAGGAGCTGGATCAGCAACTGGTACAGCAGGAACTGGAGCTGAAGTCCCTGGGAAAAAAGACACCACGACGGGTGTGAGAACTACCTCCCACAGTAGTTCTCAGTGGGTGCCGCGAACAAGCCCGACGGTCTGCCCACTAAGTCTACTAGAGGTATAAAGTAACAAAAGGAATGCTGTATAGAAAGCTGAAAAGTAAAAATCTACTGCTACTATGCCTCTATCTAAATGCTCAAGGAGTAGGACAGAAGGAACAGTATGCCACTACTAGTACTCATCTCAAACCCAATCCAAACTGACTGCCACATCGGGTCCAGTCAAACCTGCGCCTACCTACCTCTGTAGGTATGTCCGTAGCTGCCAAAACTGGCTCAGCTAGAGGGACAGTGTCTGTGAGGTCCCGGAATCCCCCGCGTAGGGTCTGCTGGTTGTTGGGCAGCTTTTGGTGGCCGTTGGGAGTGTTGGTGCGCATGTCGGGCCCGAGAAATGGATTTGTGATGAAATTTGGGATTTAGTTGCATCACTGGAGGCCTGCGTGGTGTGTCGGTGGTGTTTGCGCGCAATTTGGACACAAGTGGTGAACTTCGAGTTTAAAAGGAGATCCCGTCGGTAATTGGAGGACCCGTCGAGTGTTTAGAAGTGGTTTCGCGCGACGCAGATGTCAAATTTAGACTCCGGGCGAAGTTTGGATAAAAGATTACCTCTCCGGTCGCCTTCGGGAATTTTTAGAGTGGGAATTTGACAAATCGGACTTCAGAATTGGACTCGGCGAGGAAATCGGATCAAGTGGGCTATCCGGGGGCATTCGGCAAATTTTCGGATGAGAATTTGGAGAAACGAACATCGTTTTTTGGATTCAGCGCGCGAAATCGTTGAGAATGGACTATTTACTTGTTTGTTTTGGAGCCCGGTTGACGCGTGCGTTTTTCGAGACACGTGCGTGGATCTCGAGGTAGCGTGGCTCGGATCCCGAGGTGCGGCACGTTTTTCGAGGCGGCGTCGCGCGGCTCGGAGCGCGACGGCGCACTGCGCGAGGCGCGCAGGCGCGCTGGGGAAGCGCGCCTTCTGCGCGGGTCAACGCGGGGGGCTGCCACGTGGCGGGCCCCCGTTGGCGCCCGCGCGGGAGGGGGGGTGCGCGCATTGGTGTGGCGCTCGCGTTGTCCCGCGCGCGTGTAGCGCGCGGGGGCGGCGCCCGCGTGGCGCGCGGTGACGCGCGCCGCGTGGCAGGCTGGCGCGCGCCTGGACCTGGTGCACGCGCCTTTGCACTGTGGACCGCTAGCGGAGGCCCCCCATTGGCCGGTCCACCATGCACCTTGGCACCGTGGACCATCCCCTTTCTCCTCCTCCTTTTTCTTCTTCTTCTTCTTCTTCTTTCTCCCCCGCACACCATTCTCCTCCATTTTCTTTTCCTTCTTCTTCAACCGAGTGAGAGTGGGAGTGAGGAGGGGATTTTTGGGTGGTGCGGCGGTGCGTCGTGGGCCTCGTGGAGGGCGCGAGGATTTCCAACGGAGCAGTTGGGCGGCGCGGCGCTGTCGAGGTTGGTCCCGTGTGTTAATTGTTTCGGTGTTTTTAGCACAGTTTTGGAGCGTTGTTTTGGACATTGAATTTGACCCTCTTGCTCTTATCTGTGTTAGGGACTGTGTTTTACTGCACCGTTTTGCGTGCGGTCCCCGACGGCGTGCTCCGTTTTGCGTGCGGATTCTGGCACCGTGCTCCGTTTTGCGTGCGGATTCCGGCATCGTGCACCGTTTTGCGTGCAGACTCTATTTTGCGTGCAGATTCTGGCACCGTGCTCCGTTTTGCGTGCGGATTCCGGCACCATGCATCGTTTTGCGTGCGGACTCCGTTTTGCGTGTGGATTTTGGCACCGTGCTTCGTTTTGTGTGCGGATTCCGGCACCGTGCATCGTTTTGTGTGCGGACTCCGTTTTGCGAGCAGACTTCGGCATCGTGCTCCGTTTTGCGTGCAGACTCTGGCGGCGCGCTCCGTTTTGCGTGCGGACTCCGGCAGCGGGCATCGTTTTGCGTGCGGATCGCGTGGAGGCTAATTGCAAGTGTCTACGAGCAATTGGTGGCAAATCGAGGTGGGTGGCCTTATCTCCAAGTTTTATGGACTGTACAGTAATTCTACTGATTTAGGACTATACATGATAGTTTATTTTCTTGTGTAGCATGCTAGATTGTAGGAATTGTTATTCCTTTTATCATCTGTTAATGTAGCTATCTTGGAACTTGACCTAGCACCCCCGTCATATGTTGCATGTGCAACCAGACCAGTAGAAAGCCCTCACTTGGGCTAGGGTTATTTATGTTTAGACATCCACACTGTTCTTTCATTCCTGGACATAGTGTTATCCGCGCCCGGGTAGTGGGCCGAGAGGTCGGGACTTTCTTTTAGTGTGGGATGCTTTTGCACTCGTGCTTGGGAGCAGAGTGGAGTCTGGTAGTTGTAGTGGGTCGCTTCTCTGTGCCGGGAGCCGTTTGGGTAAACGGTAGTCCCGGGAGGTCTTGTATCCCTGTTGTGCTGTCGCCGCTGTGTTAGTGGCAGTTGTGTGCTTGTGTTAGCTGGACCTAGAACCCAGAACCTTTTTGACATACACATGATTTTAGTCTATCGATGTTTCCTTCCAAGCATCGAAGGGCCGCTGAAGTCTGTTCTTGTTTGATTGGACAAAGGCATCAGCCCTTCGGGGTTTGGGTAAACACTTGTTTTCTAACTATTTTTCCTAAAAAGAACTAAAAATCATTAAAATGGGTTTCTCTTCAAATTAAGATGGTTTTTCAAAAGGGGAACTACTTTTAGTCTTCAGCCGCGTGGGTCGAGTGAAAATGGTTTTCAGAAACAAATGTCACCCTGTTTCCTGTAAATTTTCCCACTCGTAAGGATACGAGTGGTCTGGGTTCTAGGGGCCATTCCTTTGTCGGGACGAAAGCCACGGGGGCCGAGCCTGGAACCTATTCTTGTTTGATAGGGTTGTAGGTGTAGGCCCCCCGAAACTTTCGGGCCCTAGTTGATATCTGCTGCGTGTTGTACCGAGGTTGTCGTGTTCCCGAACTGTAAGGGGGCTAGGAACTTCGATAGGCGGAGCCTAGAGTCTGTTCTTGTTTGATAGGGTTCTTAGCACCGACCTATCGGGTTTTCCAAACCCTTATGGTGTCGGCCCTTTATGAGTTATCGGTGTGGTTGGTGTTCTGTTGTGGGAGCCGTTGTGGTTGACGGTGGTCCCGGGACGTGGAGTGTTGTCCGACCAGTATTGTTGGCCCTGAGTTGTGGGTCGTTCCTGGCTGTGGAGTATCTCCAGCTAGTGTGTTCTGTACTGTGAGCTGTTGGTGAGGCCTGTGTCTCGTGTTCGTGTGAGCTGATCAGCTGAGTCGTCGAGAGTGTTCCGACTGTGTGCGAGATGTTTGTGGATTCTGAGTCTTTCCGTTCTGTGCGTGAGCGTGGATTTTGACTATAGCCTGCAGTGCCACCTGAGAGACAGAGTGCGCAGATACCTTTTCCTCGGTGGGGTCGTGCCCCTCGAGAGCCACGCCCGGGGTGGATTTGTTACTTTTGTATCGCGACTTGTCGACGCTTTTGTCCCTCTGGCTGGGCCAGTTAGTGGCAGTCACGGACACCGTCCCTCTGGCTGGGCCAGTTAGTGGCAGTTACGGATGCCCTACGTAAGTCCGGTACTCCGGGATGTAACGGCAGTAGGTAGGCGCAGGTTTGACTGGACACGATGTGGCAGTCAGTGTAGATTGGGTGATCTGAGTTGAGAGTCAGTAGATGCATCATATTATCATCTGTTCCACTTCTTGAGCATCTAGATAGAGGCATAGTAGCTATAGAGTTATTTTCCAGCTTTTCCTCTTTCGGCCCTGCTTTTGTTACTTCATGCCTCTAGCAGACTTAGTGGGCAGACCGTGGGCTTGTTGACGGCACCCACTGAGAACTACTGTGGGAAGTAGTTCTCACACCCGTCGTGGTGTCTTTTCCCCAGGGACTTCTTCTCCTGTTCCTATGCGCCTGTTGTTGATCCTTCTGGCCGAGGCGAGGGAGTCGTGAGCTAGTTCCCTACCCGTCGTTGGAGTGTAGCGGTACTCCTCCAGAGGAGAGCTTCAGTAGATTAGTTTATGTCACGCCCCGGAGGTCTCAGGATAAGCGAAAAAACGTGTTTTTTTTTTTTTTGAAACCAATAATCAGATGGTCAACGACCCCGCCTAACGGTGCGTGCCAGACCCGCCACACATACAAATTCACTCTGCAAACGGACAGAGTCTCCTTTGTACATGCACGGCGTCTCGACTACATTTACAATAATAACATTACACGGCATTGATCACACAGTCGCATTGACTAAGTACAACATGTATCATCATTCAACAGCATTAGGAAAAACCCTATGAGTTCGCAAACGGTGTCCACTCGACACCCAAGTCTTTAAAACATCTAACATTCACATTTAGGCAGCTATATTGTTTTGAAAGGATAAATTCCCAGGGTTTTCAAAGTGGTGTCCACACGACACCCTATTTTTTTGAAAAAGCGTTTTCGAAATCCTTTTACATCGTGAAACAGCCGTACAATTAATATAAACATAACCAAAACCAAACAATTACATTACATGTCCACATATCCAGCATGATCCACA
>JAQOTM010000516.1:0-157302 GCA_029168755.2 Tillandsia fasciculata | reverse complement strand
CACGCCAAATACTTACAAAACAAGGAGAGTAAGAGGATAAACAAAAATCATAACCCTGCAAAACAAATAAGGATTAAATTGAAAAACCTGCAAAGTTAGAGCAAAACGATTAAAACATAAACTTACTCCTGAGAGTCGGAGTCATCAGATGTCGTGCACCCCATTTTCGCAAACAACTTCTTCACAAGTTTCTTCACTGAAGAGACTGACTTAGTCAAGTGACCTGAGAAGCTGTGAGGATTTCCATCTCATTTTTCATAACATGAAGTCGCCTTTCATTTCAGTGAATTCAGCGGACATACGTTCCTGTTCATTCGAAAGCCGCTGTTGTTCTTTGAAGATGGAGGTGACAGAGGCATCATCGTCAGAAGTAGATGGAGGTGCCTTCTGTTTCGGAGGAACGGGGGCAGTGGAAGAAGTTGCATGAGGTCGAGCTCGTTGTCCAATCGGAGGAGAAGGGGGATCATCCTGCTTTGTTGTCAGAGACTTGACAATGGTTGTCTCATTGATTGTCCCCAAACTATACATATAAGAACTCGCGCTCGTATCCACTTTAAATCTCCTAAGGATGCGCATTATAATCATTGGATATGGTAGTCGCTCTGTTGGGTGAGAGTGTTCGACATACCGCGTCATCCTATTCCAAATGAGGTAAGGGATGTTCAAGTTTGCTCCCATTGCAGCTGTTGGGTTCCCAAGAAGATAAAGAAATAACATCCTATCCCATCGAAGCACTTTTGTATTCATATTTGGAAGAATGTTGTAGCAGACAATGAAGTTGATATACTTATATTCTTTCCGAAGCTCTCTGGAAAATACCGAGTTTCCGGCAGACTGAGTATCCGGAAGGCAAATTCCATTGACTACAATTCTCCAAGAGTTTTCTGTGAAGACCTGAGTCTTCAAATAGTGAAGTCCATCTGAGATGGCTGTCATGCCAAGCACCTCTCCAATCAGTTGGGGAGTGACTTTGATTTTGATACCTTTTACAAAGGTATGAAATTCCCGACGTCCGTCAACATTATCAATAAGACCTGCAGCATTCTGATAGAAAATCCGAGCTGAGTGTGGACAATACCCAGTTTTTTCAGGAAAGTTACAAATCGGAGCGAGACCAACTTGGTCAAACAGAGCTCCAAACTCTGCAGATCGATTCCTCAACTGTTGTACATTGACATGTCTTTCTCCTATACATTCCCTCTTTTCAAAATCTTTGATTCTTGCGGAGCTGACGAATCCCTGAAATGGTGGCTGATTGGCTATGGGTTCATTGATTGAGATGCCTTGGGCACTACTTCTTTTCCTTGCCGAGGTTTTCATTCTTTTTCCAGTAGGCTCCATTGGTGCCTTTCCTTTCTCAGCTGCTGTAGGAGGAGGCTTAGTTTTGGGGGCTTCAGCAGGAGCCTTTCCTTTTGCGACAGTTGGGACAGTTGCTTCAATTTCAATGTTGTCCCAATCGATCGACTCCGTTTCAGACTCAGTGTCGGAGTCAGCTTGAGCTCGTTTCGCCCTCTTGGTCCTCTTGGGCTTTGTAGAATCCTTCACATGGACCATGGCAGCAAGTAGGAAAATGATCCAGGTGATCACCATTGCTTACAGTGCTTTTGAGTTTAAGAAAGTGTCCTGTGAAACCAACTCAAGAACATATGAAAAATTGTCAATTTTGAAAAATTTGAAAACATTGTACCTAGACAATCATAATCATATAGAGAAGCCAAGAATCAAATTAGTTTTCCAAAAAGAATTTTAAAAATAGATCAATTCCATGATTTACAAAAATTCCTCTTTTATGCCCTAAAACCGAATTTTTAGAAATCGAAGCCTAAAAACTCGTTAATCAGATGAAATCCCAGCATAAAAGTAAAACTAATTGATCCAGAGTTCTTATTTCAAAAGAAATTTGATCAAAAACCATTCACAAACGAAAAAGATCCAAGATTTCAACTCACGTTTGATAAAAACTGTAAAAACCGAGTTTTGATCAATAAAACTTACTTGAATCCGAAGAACTTTGAGTTTTGAAGCTCCAAAAGCAAGAGATCTAGAGAGAGAAGCTCTAGAGACTTGAAAACCAGAGATTAGGGTAAAGAAATCAAAAATCTGGATGTTTCTATATAAAACCCTAGCCGTGATCCGGATCGGCCGAGAATGTGATCCGGATCGGCCACCCGCAGGAAAAATCCTGCGTTCGGGATCCGGATCACTTGACCCGATCCGGATCGGCTACACCTTTTTCTTCAGAAAAATTAGAAAAATACACTAAAATCCAGAAAAAGTATGTAAGCACTTTACCATGTCAACTTTAAACAAATGGCATCGTTTCACACAACAAGAAATAGATTATGAAAATCTATCAAAAATATCCAAAAATGAAACGAAAATTTACGAAAGTTAAAACACTTAAAGTTGAACAATTTCAATTACATCTATCCTGATCTTATGCGTAATGCCTTTATCAAATCATCAATTTTGGTAAAGAAAATGAAATACCAAGATCAATAGATGTTTGAAATCCCAAATAAGTTAGATAATATATCTAGACAATCTGTTGAAGGAGTGGCTCTTTGAGCATCTTAAATCAAAATCCCACCTTATACCAACCATGAAATACGACTGAGTCAAGTATTTCAATATGAGTTTTATCAACAATTTTTCAAACAAAAATTTGCTTTTCATTCATGGAGTATCTTTTTCTTTCATTTTCTCCATGTGGTGGTAGTTTTCACACTCCTCATTGGGATGTAACTCTTTCCACATCTTTTGAGCATTTCACATTTCATTGACTCCCCCTCAATTGGCTATCAATTATTTAATATATAAGGTATTCAACCAAACCATTGATCTCGAATTCATACTCGACTAAGCAATCAAATATGATAATGACTATACCAAGAGATCATTGAGAGAGAAATTGACTTTGATCACTTAGAAGATGGTTTAATTAACGTAAATGATCATTGCAACATTGAAACATTATGACATCAAAAACATAATAAATTTCTAAATGCATAAAAGGATGCAATTAAAGTCAATTATGATTTATGCTCAATTAGTGTGCTATGTACAGAACATAGATAAAGAACAAAACAAAAACAAAAACAAAACCTAATCTAAGCAAAGGTTTCAAAAGAGTTTATTTCAAGGAAAGCATGCCAATTGCTTTACGCAAGTGAATAAAACGTTTTTGATCCAAAGGTTTTGTTAAGATGTCGGCTAATTGATCCTCAGTTGAAATATATGACAGTTGAAGAATGTTTGATTCAACTAGCTCTCTAAGAAAATGATATCTAAGTTCAATATGTTTTGTTCTAGAGTGCAACACAGGGTTTTTAGAAATGTTAATAGCACTAGTGTTGTCACATAAAATGGTTACCGAAGATGTTGAAATCCGGAAATCGCTCAACACGCTCTTCATCCAAATCAATTGGGTTGAACAACTTCCTGCAGAAATGTACTCCGCTTCGGCAGTCGAGAGTGCTATGCAGTTCTGTTTTTACTGTGCCATGCAACAAGGCAGTGGCCAAGATAGAAGCATGCACCACTCGTGCTTTTCCGGTCATCCACCGATCCAGCCCAATCGGCATCTGAGTATCCAACAATATCCAAAGTCGTTCCCATAGGATACCAAATTCCGAAATTGATTGTACCTTTGATATACCGGATGATCCGTTTCACCGCTTTCAGGTGAACCTCCTTCGGTGCTGATTGATATCTCGCACAAATCCCAACACTGAAGGATATATCCGGGCGACTAGCCGTGAGATATAGTAGACTCCCAATCATACTGCGGTACAGTTTCTCGTCTACATTCTCACTTTGTGATTCACTTCCAAGTCCCTTATGGCTAGTTCCCATTGGAGTCGGAAAATCCTTAGAATTTTCAAGATCAAACTTTTTGACCAACTCCAGTGCATACTTGGATTGACACAAGTGAATTCCTTCATCGTTTTGTTTAACTTGTAATCCAAGAAAATAATTCAACTCGCCCATCATGGACATCTCAAATTCGCTTTCCATGGTCTCCGCGAATTTAGAAGCATCATTATCTCTCGTTGCTCCAAAAACAATGTCATCAACATAGATTTGAGCAACTATGAAATTGTTTTGATAATGCTTCACAAAGAGAGTCCTGTCAGCTCCCCCTCGAGTGTAGCCCTTTTCCAAAAGGTGCTTTGTCAACCTTTCGTACCATGCTCGCGGTGCTTGTTTCAGACCGTAAAGAGCCTTTTTCAATCGAAAAACATGGTTAGGTAGTTTATGATCCACAAAACCTTTCGGTTGAGCTACATAAACTTCCTCATTTAAAAATCCATTTAAAAAGGCGCTCTTAACGTCCATTTGAAATAATCTGATTTTGAAATGACAAGCGATCGCAAACAATATACGAATGGACTCGAGTCTAGCTACAGGGGCGAAGGTTTCATCAAAGTCTATACCTTCTACTTGAGAATAGCCTTGAGCAACTAACCTTGCTTTGTTCCTGATGATAGTACCTATCACATTGTGTTGCTTCGGAGGCTTCGTCAGTTCCCAGACTTTGTTTCGCTCAAATTGATGGAGCTCTTCCTGCATTGCTTTAATCCAGTAATCATCTTGGAGAGCTTCATCAATATTCCTTGGTTCGATTTGAGATACATAGCATGCAAATCCGCAAACCAATTGTCTCCGTGTTCTGACTCCTTCTTGTGGATCTCCAATTATGTTCGATTCAGGGTGATCCTTGGAGATGCGTAGCGTTTGAGGTAGAGGAGTAGGCGGAGGTACACGAGATGATTCCTGCACATCAGATAAGCTTGAAGAACCGTTAGATGCATCAACATTATTATCGAAAGAATTGTTAGAAGAAGATGCATTAGCAGGTGTATCATCATCAAGAGAGATATCGAGGGTAGATTTTTCAGATTCAAAATGAAAAGCTTCATCTACCTTAACATTTATCGATTCTACGATCGTCTTAGATTCTAAGTTAAAAACTCGATATGCTCTGCTGTTTGTAGAATAACCTAAGAAAATCCCTTCGTCACTTCGAGAGTCAAATTTTCCAAGATTCTCACGATCACGTAAAATAAAACACCGACTCCCAAAAATGCGAAAATATTTGATGTTAGGTTTTCTACAAAACCAAAGTTCATATGGTGTATTCAAAGTCCCCGGGCGCAAATACACGCGATTGATAACATAAACAGCAGTGTTCACCGCTTCAGCCCAAAAATATAAAGGTAAGTTCCGGCTGTGAAGCATAACACGTGCCATTTCCTGTACGACCCTGTTTTTGCGCTCGACTACACCATTTTGTTGAGGTGTGTAAGGTGCGGAGAATTCATGTTTAATGCCATTAGAAACGCAAAAATCAATGAATTTGGAATTTATGAATTCCCCACCTCTATCACTCCTAACTCGAGTAATCCTATCATTCTTTTCTATCATAATACGATTGCAGATTTCGAGAAAAGAATCAAAGGTATCAGCTTTTTCTTTTAAGAAAGCTACCCAAGTATATCTAGAAAAATCATCAACCAACAAGAAAATATACCATTTACCTCCCAAAGATGGTTGACGAGTTGGCCCCATTAAGTCCATATGCAAAAGTTCCAAAGGCCGTTTTGTACCTATGTGGTTCAAATTCTTGTGTGCAGTCCTAGACTGTTTTCCCTTTTGGCAACCGCCACACACAAGGTTTTGTTCAAAAGAAAGTTTTGGAACCCCCTTGACCACATCTTTATTTGAAATTCTAGCAAGTTCCTTAAAGTTTATGTGACCTAGCCTTTCATGCCAAAGTGTTTCATTTTTCAAAGATGCTAGGTTACATTTTTCAGAAATCTTAGAAGGAACTACATAACAGTTGTTTTCTGATCTAACCCCCTTTAAAAAGAAAGCATGGTTCATGTCAGTTACAGTGCATTTATCAGATGAAAAATTAACTGAATAACCACTATCACACAGTTGACTTATGCTTATGAGGTTAGTCTTAAGGCCATGAACAAATAATACATTATCTAGAACCGGGCCATCTGGAATAGCTACCGTTCCCTTTCCAACAATTTTGGAAGACCGACCATCTCCGAAAACAACAAGTCCTCCGGAGTTTTTCTCAAAAGTTTGAAAACAGTTTTTATCGCCGGTCATATGACGGGAACACCCGCTATCCAGGTACCAAGACGAACTATCATATGCATGCAAAGAAACATTGGTAGCAAGACAGGGAAAGATCTCACCTTTGCGCACCCAAACCTTTTTGAAGTGCGTCGGTAATGGTCGTGAAGTTGATTTCCTAGGTGAGAGCGTCTTGCTTGAAGAATTGCTGCTCCTTGATGATGTCGTCTTGAGAGATGTACTACCAAGGCTCTTTTCCGTCAATTTGATTGGAGTTGTTTTCCGAGGAATAGCCCTTTTGGTAGTCATTGCAAGATGTGCTTGAGGTGTGCGTTTGGCTCCCATCTTGCAGTTTCTTCTTATGTGCCCTGAAATGCCACAACGAAAACATACCTTCACTCTTGTCGATTCCGAAGAAGATGTAGTAGGTTCGTTGTCGTTGCTTGTCGTGAACACCGGTGTCGGAGGAGGAGATACCGACTGAGGCACAAATACTGTACCACTCGAACTTGGAATGTCTCCAGTTTGAGTGTATCCGAGGCCGAACTTGTTTCTTTGACCGAGACCAAGGAGTCTGTCCAACTTACTCCTTCCAGAAGAGAATCTCTGTAAGTCATCCTTCAGTTGGCGTATGGTCTCTGTCATTTCCAATTTTTCCTGTCGGGCCTCGCCGTAGAGCTTCAAGAAGTAATTCGCTTTGTTCACCATATCCATATAATTCTTCTCGAATTGCTCATTGGACTCTTGAAGGGAAACATTTGTTTTAATCAGATTGTCCCTTTCCACTTCAAGATCGGTTGAGATAGAGGTTACTCTTTTTACTTCATCTTCAAGATCCTGCAATCTCGCTTTCAACCCCTTGTTTTGCTTAGCCAGTTTCTTTGAATCCCTCAAAAGTTTATGGTAGGCTAATGCAAAATCTTCACCTTCCGAATCATCTGATTCATCGTCCGTTGCAATCTTTTCCACAGTGGAGTTGGACAGTGAATCGGATGTACTTGCCATTAAGCACATGAAGGATGAAGGTTTGGTGGACGCGTGGAAAGCTGTCGCGTTGTCTTCTTCATCACTTGAGGATGACTCATTTGACGTGGAGTTGTCATCCCAAGTAACAACTTGCATCGCCTTCTTCTTAGCCGGATTCTTGTTGGGACACTCCGTTGAAATGTGGCCGTAGCCTCGACATTTGAAACACTGAACTTGTCCCTCAGAACTTTTCTTATCCTTTGAGAAGTTCTCTTGCTTTCTTGACTTGTGGCTTGAGAATCCCTTGCCTTTCTTGGACTTTCCGAAGGATGAAGTTTTGCTTGGATTTCCCCTTCGAAAGTTGCGGCGAAACTTCCTTGTCAAGAGAGCGAGCTGCTTCTCAAAGTCCTCCATAGAAATGTTCTCGTCGTCGTCCGAGGAGGATGAATCCGCGTCTTCTTCTTTAGTTGTTTTCAATGCATAACCTGAAGACTTAGAAGAGGATGCCTTTCCAGAAGAATAGTTAGTAGGAAAAGTCATTTCATAAGTTTGTAAAGCACCTACTAATTCTTCTACACGCATTTCGTCCGGGTGTTTAATTGTTTCAATGGCTGCAACCTTCGGGCGAAATCGTTCAGGAAGAGTTCTTAGAATTTTTCTTACAACTTTAAATTCTGGAATCTTCTCTCCCAAGTTAGCACATGAGTTCACGATGTCTTGCAATCGTGTGTAATAGTCAGTGAAAGATTCATTCTCTGCCATAGAGATAGAGTCAAACTTGCTCGTGAGCATTTGCAGTTTCTGAATCTTCACTAAGTTAGTTCCCTCATGCGTAACTTGAAGAATATCCCAGATTTCTTTCGCAGTCTCACATGCCGAGACGCGAGAGAACTCAGTTTGTGACAAAGCATTAAATAGAGCATTAATCCCTTTGCCATTGTAAGAAGATAAGTCTATCTCTTCCTTGGTCCATTTCGACCTAGGTTTTAAGGTGCGAACATCATCTAAAATTTCAGTTGGATTAGACCATCCTAATTCAATTGATTGCCACACCCTTTCGTCGATGGAAATTAAGAAAGCTTTCATCCGTACTTTCCAGTACGCATAATTTGTTCCATCAAAGAAAGGGGGTCGATTGATGTTTCCACCTTCAACCATTGTTTACAACCCTATTCCCGCTCTGATACCACTTGTTGGGTTTAGGTTAATAAGGATCTAAATAGGGGAAAAAACACCTAGAGGGGGGTGAATAGGTGTAAACAATAAACACTCAAAAAATCATTGTGCGATAAAACCCAATGCGGAAAAATAAAAGAACACACAAGATTTTTACGTGGAAAAACTCCAAACCGGAGTAAAAAACCACGGGACCGATAACACGGCGAAATCCACTAGAGTTAACACACGTACAAGGTGATATAACGTACTCACAGACGACTCAACCTTTTACCATACGCCCCTAGTCGATCTTCTCCGCTCGCTCCACGACGCTTCTCGAATCCACGATCCGCGCCCAACGCTGAATCCACAGCGTCCAACGTCGAGTCCACGACGTCCAACCGAATCCACGGTCTTCACCCAATGGTACGCTTCGAATCCACGAACGCACCTCGCTCCGAATCCACGAGAGCGGTAGCACCTTGAATCCACAAGGCCACGCGAGTCCACGCGCCGATTTTGGGATAAATCGTTGTTTGTTTGGGTGGTGATGATCCGCCGAATACTTAGATCAAGAGTAGATCGGAAATACCATCTAAGTATTCATTAGTTTGATTCAACTCAAGATATGAGTATGAAAAACCTAGAATCAAACTAATCAATATAGATGAAGAACCATTGAATAGATCTAATGATTTCCGTTCTTCTCTATATATGTGGATTTTTTCTTTTCGGCTAGGTTTTCTCAAATGGCCGAAAATGCGGATCTATTTTTCGATGCCCTAGAAATGAAATAGAAGGGCTATTTATAGGTTAGAAACCCTAGGAAGAATATTCGGATCAAAAACAAACTTTTCTGGAAAGTTTTACCGACGGCGATCCGGATTGCAAAGCCACGATCCGGATTGCAGAAGCACAAAATGCGGTTTCCAGAAAATAGCCTGTTCGGGATCCGGATCATAATCCCCGATCCGGATCGTTCATACATTTTCACAAAACACCCCATTCGGGATCCGGATTGCACAAGCTGTGATCCGGATTGCAGCAATGTATGAAACAAACACCTTTCGGGATCCGGATTGAAAGCCACGATCCGGATCCTGAACATGTCCCATGTCCAGTTTTTGATGAATACGCAATCAAAACCTCTTCCAAGTGTTTCTACACTATAAAAAGTATTCGGATCATCAAAATTATTTAGTTAAACGTACCTGATCCTTTTGAATTCTTCTTTCTTGAGATTGAGGTATATGATCCAAAGTTTCTTCATCTTCAATCTTCAAGACTTAATATATTCACGAAATACGCCAACTCAAATTCCGTAACAGAGGGCCCTAGGCGACCACTACTGTCGCAGCGGCCTGCTGTTGCTGTGTCAGTTGGCGCACATGATCCGTAAGGGTCGCCAACTGGCCCGCCATCTCCCGTAGCTGCTGCCTCAGGAGTTGGTTCTCCGCGGCCGCCGACGCTGCTGCGTCTGCCCCTGTATCCTCGGCGGTAGATCTAGTTCTGGCCATGATCTGAACACATGCACAAACCAGTTACTTCTAGTTTAAACTAAAATAACACCGCAAACGCTGGCCCAAAAAGGAAGAAAAACACTAATTTCCCCCTCCCCCCACGAGCACTCGCGTTCTACTTGTCTACCCCAAGTTCACTTTTTTAATCAGTGGTTAGTGTATTGCGCCCCGTGGATGTTGGGCCCCGACTGTTGTGGTTAAAGTTTACGTCTCTGATACCATCTTAATCTGTCACGCCCCGGGGGTTTAAATGCGCGGAAGAAGAGCCACCAATGCTCCCAATTCAGCTATATATTTTTTTTTGAGAACCATTACACCCCGGCGCGCGCCCAGACCCGCCGCATACACAAATTCACTCTGCAAACGGGCAGAGTCTCCTTTGTATATGCACGGCGTCTCAACTACAAAATACATCCCAAAGTACATCACATACAGTCTTTAACCACACCAGTCGGAGTCTCGCACACATACAACCATTCATCTCACATAATCTACTAGTTCAAACATCTAACAACGAGGCCGTCGATTTGAAAGGATAAATAATCACAAGGTTTTAAAAGCGGCACCCACCCGACGCCGTTGTTTTAGAAAATCTGTTTAAAAGCCGCATAAATCCACAGAGTTTTGAAAACGGCACCCACCCGATGCCGAGTTTTGTAAAGCCAGTTCGAAACCACATAAATTCCACAAGATTTTTAAAGATCCGGTCACGGCACCCACGTTTTAAAAGTGATTTTCGCAAACGGTTTTCTTTGTTGGTTTTTCTTTTCATTGTTTAAAACGGCCAAGCAAGGAAGGAATAATCATTTAATCGCATATGTGAAAAGAAGTACATCCACTTCGACCCCACGGGGGTGTCGCAATCCACAACTAACCAATACGAATAATAAAGGGAAAAGGGGAAAGAAGAGTCACTGTGTCTGAAGTCATCCAAAGTCAGAACAGCACCCCGCGGCCTCACCGGTGCCCTAGCACTCGCCCCTGGACGAACCTGTCACGGAGTGGGAAGTCAGTGACTAGAAATAACATAATATGCAAAAAGGGCTAAAATAAGGCAAACCACTGTAACCAGAGCAACCGTCACCCCTCAAACACCGTCAACAACAATCACACCCTGCACCAAACAAAACCGGGCACCCTTCCCGAACACCGCACCGAGCCCTTGCCCCGGTGTCCCCCGCCGAGCACCTGTCTCGGCCGCCGAGCACCTGCCTCGGCATCACCGCTCACACCACCCACCCATGAGGGCCCCCTTTCCTAACGTCACCGACACGTGGGGTACACGGGTCAACGTACCACTTTTCCGAAAAAGCACACCCTTGCGGTGGCCAAGCCGCCGGTGTGCGTGTAGTAACACCAGAGCCTCATAATCAGTTATAGATAGACGGTTATTTAAATAGAGTAAAGCGGGGTCAGTATTGCACATAAAGAATGTTTAAAAGAGAAAATACCCTTGCCCATACTAGCACCTTACAATTGTACACCCTTTCCCAATTAGTCCTGGAGAAAGTACCCACCTCGAGTGTGTCGTCCGGAGCTCGGCTCGTCCGTGACCGTGCGTCTGTCGCCTGCACGTCCCGCACTCCTGAAGGAATAAGGGCATGTCAAGACTAAGAGATCCGAAACCCCCACCGACTCCAGACTGAAACCAGACGACTGACGCAACCCCGGACTCCGTGCTGCGGAGTTCCCCGCACGGCACCGACCCGTGCGGCGCGCACTCTGCTTCCGCACGGCCCCGCGCGGCACCAGCCAGCGTGGCACCAGCCCGCGCGGCCATGAGCCGCGCGGGCGCACTACCCGCGGGTGCGGGGCGACCCCGCGCGGCACCAGCCCGCGCGGGCGCCCCACCTGCGGGCGGCCCCGCGCGGCCATGTGCCGCGCGGGCGCGCTGCCCGCGGTGCGGGGCGACCCCGCGCGGCACTAGCCCGCGCGGGAGCCCCACCTGCGGCGGCCTCGCGCGGCCATATGCCGCGCGGGCGCGCTGCCCGCGGTGCGGGGCGACCCCGCGCGGCACCAGCCCGCGCGGGCGCCCCACCTGCGGGCGGCCCCGCGCGGCCATGTGCCGCGCGGGCGTGCTGCCCGCGGTGCGGGGCGACCCCCGCGCGGCACCAGCCCGCGCGGGCGCCCCACCTGCGGGAGGCCTCGCCTGCGGTGCGGGGTGACCCCGCGCGGCACCAGCCTGCGGTGCGGGGCGACCCCGCGCGGCACCAGCCCTCGCGGGCGCCCCGCCTGTGGGCGGCCCTGCGCGGCCAGGTGCCGCGCGGGCGCGCTGCCCGCGGTGCGGGGCGACCCCGCGTGGCACCAGCCCGCGCGGGCGCCCCACCCGCGGGTGGCCCCGCGTGGCCATGTGCCGCGCGGGCGTGCTGCCCGCGGGTGCGGGGCGACCCCGCGCGGCACCAGCCCGCGCGGGCGCCCTACCCGCGGGTGGCCCCGCGGCGGCGGTGCTAGCCTTGCCCATCGCGGCGGCGTTGTGGCGTCGCGGCGATCCCCGGTCACGAGACGACTCCAAACCGAAAGTAAAGAAACCCACGCAATTCAAGAACGCCTCCAAAAACTCACCTTGGATCGCTAGAGGGAGAGGAAGGGGAGGATCGTCCACTTCCGCCCGATCAACCCGCAGAAAGGCAAGCTCCCTCCTTCTCCCAAGATCCCCACGTTGGAACTCCGCGCCGAAAGCTCGATGCGAGAGTGAAAAAAGGTTGGGGTTCCTCTTTCTCTCCTCTAGTTTTCCCCTGATCGTGGCCGCCCTGTCGTATCGCAACGAAGGAAGGGAGAGGGGAAAAGAGAACGAAAAACCCTAAGTCCCAACGTGCCCAGACTTAACAGAAGAAGATTAGGGTTATCGGTTACCTAAAAATCGTGCAGATCGCCAGCACGGATCCCGGAGCACCTACGAGGGGGGTCCAGACTTCAGAAAATTAATCTGGGAGAACCGGGAGTTGGAATCCGAAACCGATCGCGTCCCCGTTCTCCGTTTCGCGAGCTCTACCGCCTAAAAATGTCCGCGAGCCCCGACGGACTATCCGGAAAAACACCAAAATTAGACCCTCAGTCGGACCGTCATAAGGAAGGGGATAACGGGGGAAAGTCAAAGAAAGGCCAGGTTTTACAGGCCCTCGGCCTCTTATGCCCGAAGAAAGGTAACCCTAGCCGCTCGGGAGAGAGAGAGAGAGAGAGGGAGAATGTCACGCCCCCGGGGTTTCATTAGCGCGGAAGAAGAGCCACCGATGCTCCCATATCAGCGTAAATTTTTTTTTTTAAAAACAAATCCCCCAGTGCGTGCACAGACCCGCCGCATATACAAATTCACTCTGCAAACGGGCAGAGTCTCCTTTGTATATGCACGGCGTCTTGACCACATAATACACCTTATCGGAGCTTTAACCACATTAGATCAAGGCACAGATACATTCAACATACAACCACACATCCTGTCTACTCTCATACTTTAGAAAAGGCCGACCGTTTGTAAAGGGATAAATAATCACAGAGTTTGAAAGCGGCGCCTACCCGACGCCGATATTTTGAAATCCGTTTCAAAGCCACATAAATCCACGGAGTTTCAAAACGGTGCCCACACGACACCCACGTTTTAAAATCGGTTTTCGCAAACGGTTTTCGTTGTTCGTAGTTCAAAAACGGCCAAGTAAAGAAAAGCAAGACATGCACTCCCTAGTTATGAAAGAAACAGGTAACATCCACGTCGAACCCACGGGGGTATCGCAATCCACGTCTAACTATCTTGAAATAATAAATGAACAAGGAAAGGAAAATTGGCTGTATCCGTGGCCGCTAAGGGTCAGTACAGCGCTCCCGCGTCCTCACCCGCGTCCTAGCACTCGCCCCTGGACGAACTTATCACAAGGTGGGAAGTCAGTGACCGTAAAGTAACGTAAGAGCAATAAGGGCAATAAAATAGCAAACCACTAAAACTGGAGCAACCCCTCTCGCCGCGAAGTGTAATCCACGGTAGGTAACCCTGTGTACAACAAACCGGGCACCTTCCCCAGCGACCCCTCCGAGCACCCATCACGGACCCCTGCCGAGCACCTGCCTCGGCCGCCGAGCACCCACCTCTGCACCACCGCTCACACCCCCCACCCACGGGGGCCCCCATTACGTCACCGTCACGTGGGGTACACGGGTCAACGTACCACTTTTCTGGAAAAGCACACCCTTGCGGAGGCCAAGCCGCCGGTGTGCGTGCAGTCACACGAGCCTCATAGTCAAGTATTTAGATAAATGATTAAATAAATAGTATCAACAGGTTAGCGATGTCAACAGTAAATAATTTAGAAAACAACCGTTGCCCAAACATGCTCCCTACGACTAACACCCTTTCCCAACTCACTCGGAGGAAAGTACCCACCTTGAAAGGAGTCCGGCGTTCGATTCGTCCGTGTTTGCGTGTCTGCCGAGTCTACCGCGTCCCGCGACCCTGAGGAGACGAAAACTAAGACCTGGTGGTCAAAAACACCAACGACAACTCCGGCAGAAAACGGGAAAGCGACAAGTTCTACAAAAAAATCCCCGAGCGCGAAGTCCCCGCACGACGACGACCCGGGCGGCGTTCGGCCCGCATGCGGACCGCTCCGCGCGGCCCCCAATCCATCGGCGGCGGCCCCCCGCGCGGCACCCACCCGCGCGGGCGCCCCACCTGTGGGCGGCCCCGCGCTGCCCCAGCCCACGCGGGCGCCCCACCCGCAGGCGGCCCCGCGCGGTAGCGAGCCGTGCGGGCGTGCGGCTCGCGGGTGCGGGTGGCCCCGCGCGGCAGCGAGCAGCGCGGGCGCGCTGCCCGCGGGTGCGGGCGGCCCTGCGCGGCCCCAGCCCACGCGGGCGCCCCACCCACGGGGGGCCCCGCGCGGCAGTTAGCCGCGCGGGCGACCCAGCGACGGCGGCGTCTGCCTCGATCGTGGCGGCGGCGGCGCGGCGATCCCCGGAATGAACGACAAGACCCGACGAAAGCGAAACCTAAACACCAAGAACGGTAAAAACGCAACTTAATCCGCGAGAGATGGAGGGGGAAGGATCGTCCACCGTCTTCCTTTTCCCTCCCTCCGGATCGTAGAGTTCCGCGTCGAAGAAAACTCGAGGAGAGCGAAAAGAGGTTGGGTTCCCTGTTTCCCCTTTGCTTTCTTTAAAATGCGCCGCTCAAAAACCCTAGCCGCCAAAGAAAAACTGAGGAGAAAAACCTAAAATCCCCGGTTTTAAAGAAATCTAAAATAAACGGAACAAAACCGGCGGCTAAAGTTATCTCGAAAAGCGTGCCGATCGCTCGCACGGATCCCGGAGCGCCTACAAGGGGTCCAAACTTCAAAATTAAGTTCTGGGAGATCCCTGGGTCGGAATTCGAATCCGATCGCACCACCGTTTCCCGTTTCGCAAGCTCTATCACCTAAAATTACCCGCGAGCCCCGACGGACCATCCAGAATTAATCAAAAATTTGCACCCACCGGATCCCCACCCGTGGGAAAAATGAAAGAGAAGAACCGGAAGAAAACAGCGGGTCCTACAGAGAAGGAGGATCTCGTCTTTTGAGATCAACGTGTCGGAAATCGAAGAACGAGATCGGATCATCGCCCCCGGTAGATCAAGGTTAGCATCATTGTTTTTATTTTCTAGGGTTTGGCGTTTCCGGTGTTGGTGGTTCGGATGTCGCGTGCGATGCGAGTTTGGTATTAAACGGGAGGCCGCCGACGCCGTTGTTAAACGGGAGGCCGCCGCCGCCGTTATCATGTTCACGAGGTCGTCGCCGCAGCCGTCGTGGTCGCGTGGTCGCAACCGGAGCCGAAAAAGACACGATTAGGGTTTACTGTTCATCCGGCCCGAGCTCAGCCCACGCGGTCCACCGGACCGTCGTGCGCCCGGCGCACGCCTCCGCGGCCCAGGGGCGCGGACCCGGCGCACGGATGCGTGCGCCAAGCCGCGCGGTCCACCGGACTGGCGTGCACCCGGCGCACGCCTCCGCGGCCCGAAGGCGCGAACCCGGCACACGGGCGCGTGCGCCAGCCCAGCCCAGGCCGCGCGGTGCACGGACTAGGCGTGCACCCGGTTCTCGCCACCGCAGCCGCGGGGGTGGACCCGGTGCGCGCTTTTTGCCCGTGCGCGGCCCGGCCCAAGCCGCGGCGGTCTACCGCTGCGGCGTGCGCCCGGACTGCGACACGCCGCCACTGTAGCCGTGAGCCCGGTCCACGACTCTGGCTATGCTCCAGCGGTCCACCATGCCGTGCTCCCGGTCTGCGCCGCCACCGCCTTTTGTCGTGGACCCGGTCCACTCCTAGACCCGTGCACCAGCCCCCAGCCTAAGAGTCCGGAAGCTCCGTTTTTGGCCCGTTTCGCCCCGTTTTTGAGTGTTTTTGACCACGATGATGTTTTTTTAACAATGATTCTTAATGTAGCTTTTTCGGGCACAAGGTGGGGGTGTTTTAGTTGGAGCTTCCGCACATCTTCTTCTTCGTGTTTGAGGTGGGTACTTCTTCCGATGTTTTGGATTCCGGAATTAAGGGAAATGTGTAGGAGTAAAGTATTGGTGTGATTTAATACTACTAACCCCTGTTAATGCTCATTATTATATGTTACCATCGATATTATGGCGACCCAGTGTCGCGGTGCCCTTTGTTATATCTTGCACTTCGTTACGATGCTCGAGGTTGCTGCACGCACACCAGCGGTTTGGCCACTGCGAGGGTGTGCTTTTCCGGAAAAGTGGTATGTTGACCCGTGTGCCCCACAAGGTGACATAGTGGGGGCTCCCGTAGGTGGGGGGGTTAGAGGCACCAAGGTGAGAGCGGTGTGGTTTGGCGAGGCAAGTGCTCGGTGTGGTTTGCCGAGGCAGGTGCTCGGTGTGGTTTGCCGAGGCAGGTGCTCGGTGTGGTTTGCCAGGGCAGGTGCTCGGTTTGGATTATACAGGGGGGATTACCGTCGATTGCACGATGAGGAGGGTGGATGCTCTGGTTTTCTTGCGGTTTGCTTTATTTACGGTCTTTCCTGCATTTCATACTTTACACCAGGTGTCACCGACTTCCCATATTGTGACAGGTTCAGTCAGGGGTGGGAGCTAGGGCGACGGTGAGGCCGCGACGAGAGGATTGTTGGCCCTTCGAGGCTAAGACTGTTTTTACTTTCCTTATGCTCGTTTCATTATCTGTTAGTAGCTATGTGAGTTTGATACAGTTGTGGGGTTGATGTGGATGTTGGGATGATTTCATACTTCTGTGGATGAATGTTTACTTCATTATCTGTTAGTTGGCCGTTTTCAAACTACCGAAAGAAACATTGCGAAAATAGTTTTGAAAAACATAGGTGTCGGGTGGGCACCATTTTTAAAACCCTGTAGATTTATGGATTGCGAAAATAATTTTAAAAATATAGGTGTCGTATGGGCACCGTTTTAAAAACCTATGGATTTATCCTTTCAAAGTTAGTCGGCCTCTTGATGCTTATGCAATATTGTTGTATGTACTCTTTCACTCGACTCTTGGACTAGTGTGGTTAAAGTGATAATTGTGGTCGTGACGCCGTGCATATACAAAGGAGACTCCACCCATTTGCGGAGTGAATTTGTATATGCGGTGGGTCTGGGCACACACCGGGGGAAACGGTATCAAAAAAAAAAAAAAAAAAAATCTGCTTTTCTTCCGCCTATTTAAACCCCCGGGGCGTGATACCCGCCTCTCTCCCCTCCCTCGGCCGGCTGTGCTCCCCCGTGGTTGTCCCCAAAACCCTATTTGCATACAGTTTTTGGCCTATAAATTGCCCTATTCTCCACAATTTCAGAATTTTTGCGACTTAGCCATTTTTCCTGAGCTAACCTGTGTGACACCCCCGGAATTTGAATTAGTCCTCTATATAAATGATATAATGGGACTAAATCTCTTAACCCGGCTATAGCATTTTGGATGGTAGCAAGATCCAAGAGGTTATGAGAGTTAAGCGTGCTAGAGCTAGAGTAGTTCTAGGATGGGTGACCCCCTGGGCAGTGGGGCGTCACAGTTGGTATCAGAGACATTCACTAGCCGGAAATGTGAGATTAGTCTCGGCTGAGCCAGGGTTATATAGCGGGTAGAGCGAGGCTCCCCGGCTAATGACCGTTGTGGGTGGAGTGCAGCTCCCCACAAGGTCGGCTAAGGCTAGCGAGACGAGTCTTACATCGCCTGGTGCTTGTGAGTGTGCTTGAGCCTGACGTGGACGTCAGGGCTTAAAGGGGGGAAGAATGTGACACCCCCGGAATTTGAATTAGTCCTCTATATAAATGACATAATAGGACTAAATCTCTTAACCCGGCTATAGCATTTTGGATGGTAGCAAGATCCAAGAGGTTATGAGAGTTAAGCGTGCTAGAGCTAGAGTAGTTCTAGGATGGGTGACCCTCTGGGGAGTGGGGCGTCACAAACCTGAGCCTAGCTCATCATCATCATCGTCATCACCATCTTCTTCTTCTGGGGTGGAATTTGGGGGAGCCAGTGTAGTGTTCTGGTTTTCCCATGCAACCTTTCCGAGGAATCCACTGTGTAAAACACCTAGTGTTGGTGTGTCTGGCCCATGGTGCATCAAAGGGGTGCCACAGGTGGACCTGTGAGACATTTTCAGCTGATTTGGCCTTCGGCTGTGTTTGCCGAATTTTAGAAAAGGTTTTGGGCCAAACAGAGGTTGGATTTGGATTCAGCGCGGAAAAACGCTTGAAAACGGCTGTTTGCCTGTTAAATTTGGAGTCCGGATGACCAAAAAGGCCTTCCGGAAGTTTCCAAGGAAATTCGGTGCATAGGGGAGGACCGCGGACCGGCCGGAGCCACGTGGCAGCCTATTATTGGCCGGCTCACGTCGCTCGGTCCACGGGGAGGCAAGACACGTGTCAGCATGGCATTCGCTGGCTCACGGGGTTGCGGTCCACGGGAGCTCGGTGCGGCGCCTCAGGGCGCGTGCCAGCGTAGGGGGCCAGTGCGGCGCTGTCGGCCGCACATGGCCCGCACTCGAGTGCGGGCCACGTGTCGGCCTGTCGCTGGCGGGCCGCATGCACGGCCTTGACCGAGGGTGTGTTACGGATTTTGAGTTGGCGTATTTCGTGAATTTGTTAAGTCTTGAAGATTGAAGATGAAGATAGCTTGGATCATATACCTCAATCTCAAGAAAGAAGAATTCAAAAGGATCAGGTATGTTTAACTAAATATTTGTGGTGATCCGAATACTTCTTGTAGTGTAGAAACACCTGGAAGAATGCTAAATTGTTTAAATATCAAAAACTGGACATGGGACATGTTCAGGATCCGGATCAGAAATTGCGATCCGGATCCCGAAGGGTGTTCGTTCATACACGGGTTCAATCCGGATCGCAGCAATTGATGATCCGGATCCCGAACAGCAGTTTCACCTATTTACTTGCACGATCCGGATCAGGAACTGCAATCCGGATCCCGAACATGATGTTTTGGTAAAACTGTATGAACGATCCGGATCGGGGACTACGATCCGGATCCCGAACAAGCAATTTTCTGGAAACCGTCTTTTGTGTGTCTGCAATCCGGATCGCCAAATCCAATCCGGATCGCCGTCGGTAATTCTTTCCAGAAAAGTTTGTTTTTGATCCGTATATTCTTCCAATGGTTTCTAACCTATAAATAGGCCCTGTATTCATTTCTAGGGCATGAGCTATTACAGAAAAAATAGCCGAAAAGAAAAATCCCACATATAGAGAAGAAAGGAAATCAATAGATTTATTCTATGTTTCTTCATCTATATTGATTAGTTTGATTCTAGGTTTTCATACTCACATCTTGAGTAGAATCAAACTAATGAATACTTAGATGGTATTTCCGATCTATCTTTGATCTAAGTATTCGGCGGATCATCACCACCCAAAAACAACGATTTACACCAAATCGGCGCGTGGACTCGCGTGGCCTTGTGGATTCAAGGTGCAACCGCTCTCGTGGATTCGGAGCGAGGTACGTTCGTGGATTCGAAGCGTGCTACTAGGTGAAGACCGTGGATTCGGTCGGACGTCGTGGACTCGACGTTGGACGCTGTGGACTCAGCGTTGGGCGCAGATCGTGGATTCGAGAAGCGTCGTGGAGCGAGCGGGAAGATCTACTAGGAGCGTATGAAAAAGGTTGAGTCGTCTGTGAGTACGTTATATCACCTTGTACGTGTGTTAATTCTAGTGGATTTCGCCGTGTTATCGGTCCCGTGGTTTTTTACTCCGGTTTGGAGTTTTTCCACGTAAAAATCTTGCGTGTTCATTTATTTTTCCGCATTGGGTTTTATTGCGCAATGATTTTTTGAGTGTTTATTGTTTACACCTATTCACCCCCCTCTAGGTGTTTTTTCCCCTATTTAGATCCAAATTAGTATAACCCAACAAGTGGTATCAGAGCGGGAATAGGGTTGTAAACAATGGTTGAAGGTGGAAACATCAATCGACCCCCTTTCTTTGATGGAACAAATTATGCGTACTGGAAAGTGCGGATGAAAGCCTTTTTAATTTCCATCGACGAAAGGGTGTGGCAATCAATTGAATTAGGATGGTCTAATCCAACTGAAATTATCTCTGATGTTCGCACCTTAAAACCTAGGTCGAAATGGACCAAGGAAGAGATTGATTCATCTTCTTACAATGGCAAGGGAATTAATGCTTTATTTAATGCCTTGTCACAAACAGAGTTCTCTCGCGTCTCGGCATGTGAGACTGCGAAAGAAATCTGGGATGTTCTTCAAGTTACGCATGAGGGAACTAACCTTGTGAAGATTCAGAAACTGCAAATGCTTACGAGCAAGTTTGACTCTATTTCTATGGCAGAAAATGAATCTTTCACTGACTATTACACACGATTGCAAGACATCGTAAACTCATGTGCTAACTTGGGAGAGAAGATTCCAGAATTTAAAGTTGTAAGAAAGATATTAAGAACTCTTCCTGAACGATTTCGCCCGAAGGTCGCAGCCATTGAAACAATTAAACACCCGGACGAAATGCGTGTAGAAGAATTAGTAGGTGCTTTACAAACTTATGAAATGACATTTCCTACTAACTATTCTTCTGGAAAGGCATCCTCTTCTAAGTCTTCAGGTTATGCATTGAAAACAACAAAGGAAGAAGACGCGGATTCATCCTCCTCGGACGATGACGAGAACCTATCTATGGAGGACTTTGAGAAGCAGCTCGCTCTCTTGACAAGGAAGTTTCGCCGCAACTTTCGAAGGGGTAATCCAAGCAAAACTCCATCCTTCGGAAAGTCGAAGAAAGGCAAAGGCTCTTCAAGCTACAAGTCAAGAAAGCAAGAGAACTTCTCAAAGGATAAGAAAAGTTCAGAGGGACAAGTTCAGTGCTTCAAATGTCGAGGCTACGGCCACATTTCAACGGAGTGTCCCAACAAGAATCCGGCAAAGAAGAAGGCGATGCAAGTCGTTACTTGGGATGACAACTCCACGTCAAATGAGTCATCCTCAAGTGATGAAGAAGACAACGCGACAGCATTCCACGCGTCCACTACATCTTCACCCTTCATGTGCTTGATGGCTAGTACATCCGAGTCATTGTCCAACTCCACTGTTGAAAAGAACGCAACGGACAACGAATCGGATAATTCGGAAGGTGAAGATTTTGCTCTAGCCTATCACAGACTTTTGAGGGATTCAAAGAAACTGGCTAAGCAAAACAAGGGGTTGAAAAGGAGATTGCAGGATCTCGAAGAAGAAGTAAAAAGGGTAACCTCTCTCTCAACCGATCTTGAAGTGGAAAGGGATAATCTGATTAAAACAAATGTTTCCCTTCAAGAGTCCAATGAGCAACTCGAGAAGAATTATATGGATATGGTGAACAAAGCGAATTACTTCTTGAAGCTCAACGGCGAGGCTCGACAGGAAAAATTGGAAATGACGGAGACCATTCGCCAACTGAAGGATGACTTAAAGAGATTTTCTTCTGGAAGGAGTAAGTTGGACAGTCTTCTTGGTCTTGGTCAAACAAATAAGTTCGGCCTCGGATACACTCAAACTGGAGACATTCCAAGTTCGAGTGGGACAGTATTTGTGCCTCAGTCGGTATCTCCTCCTCCGACACCGGAATTCACGACAACCAACGACAACAAGCCTACTTCATCCTTCTCGGGATCGTCAAGATCTAAGGTATGTTTTCGTTGTGGCATTTCAGGGCACATAAGGAGAAATTGCAAGACGGGGGCCAAACGCACACCTCAAGCACCTCTTGCAATGACTACCAAAAGGGTGATTCCTCAGAAATCAAATGCAAATCATTTGAAGGAAAAGAGCCTTGGTAGCTCACCGCTCAAGACGACATCATCAAGGAGCAGCAATACTTCAAACAAGACGCTTTCACCTAGGCGATCAACTTCACGACCATTACCGACGCATTCCAAAAAGGTTTGGGTGCGCAAAGGTGAAATTTTCCCTTGTCTTGTTTCTAATGTTTCCTTGCATGCATATGATAGTTCGTCTTGGTATCTGGATAGCGGGTGTTCCCGTCATATGACCGGCGACAAAAACTGTTTTCAAACTTTTGAGAAAAACTCCGGAGGACTTGTTGTTTTCGGAGATGGTCGGTCTTCCAAAATTGTTGGAAAGGGAACGGTAGCTATTCCAGATGGCCCGGTTCTAAATAATGTGTTATTTGTTCATGGCCTTAAGACTAACCTCATAAGCATAAGTCAACTTTGTGATAGTGGTTATTCAGTTAATTTTTCATCTGATAAATGCACTGTAACTGATATGAACCATGCTTTCTTTTTAAAAGGGGTTAGGTCAGAAAACAATTGTTATGTAGTTCCTCATAAGATTTCTGAAAAATGTAACCTAGCATCTTTGAAAAATGAAACACTTTGGCATGAAAGGCTAGGTCACATAAACTTTAAGGAACTTGCTAGAATTTCGAACAAAGATGTGGTCAAGGGGGTTCCGAAACTTTCTTTTGAACAAAACATTGTGTGTGGCGGTTGCCAAAAAGGAAAACAGTCTAGGACAGCACACAAGAACTTGAACCACATAGGTACAAAACGGCCTTTGGAACTTTTGCATATGGACTTAATGGGGCCAACTCGTCAACCATCTCTGGGAGGTAAATGGTATATTTTCTTATTGGTTGATGATTTCTCTAGATATTCTTGGGTAGCATTTTTAAAAGAGAAAGCTGATACTTTTCTTTCTTTTCAAGAGATTTGCCATCGTATTATGATTGAAAAGAATGAAAAGATTACTCGTGTTAGAAGTGATAGAGGTGGAGAATTCATAAATTCCAAATTCATTGATTTTTGCATTTCAAACGGCATTAAACATGAATTCTCGGCACCCTATACACCTCAACAAAATGGTGTAGTCGAGCGCAAAAACAGGGTCGTACAGGAAATGGCACGTGTTGTCACGCCCCGAGGTCAAGACTGTACCCCGGGCTCGCCAACAGATCCGCCGTCCCTACAGGAAACCCTGTAGAGGCGTAGCGTCTAACCTGCAAAAAGGAAGATACTACACTAAACAGATATCAGAGCAACATAAACTGCTAGAAATAAAATAAGTACAACTCTCAATATACAATAAGTCCTCACCCACAAATACAAAAGTCTCTCAAAGAAAGAAGAAAAGTACAACTCGATACCTCACTACATAATCTCTCAAACATGACACGACCAAAATATAAGGGTACCTCTACAACACTGAAGCTGAAGGGGGGAGGAATCTATCTCGCGACTCCCTTACCTCGGTCTGGAAGAGCTGGATCAGCAACAGGCACCGCAGGAACTGGAGCTGACGTCCCTGGGGAAAAGACACCACGACGGGTGTGAGAACTACCTCCCACAGTAGTTCTCAGTGGGTGCCGCCAACAAGCCCGACGGTCTGCCCACTAAGTCTACTAGAGGCATAAAGTAACACAAGAAATGCAGTATAGAGAAGCTAGAAAGTAAAACATCTACTGCTACTATGCCTCTATCTAAATGCTCAAGGGGCGGAACAGAATGAATATGATGCCACGACCAACTCTCTCTCAACTCAGATCACCCAATCCAAACTGACTGCCCCATAGGGTCTAGTCAAGCCTGCGCCTACCTACTGCCGTACATCCCAGAGGACCGGACTTACGTAGGACGTCCGTGACTGCCAAAACTGGCTCAGCCAGAGGGACGGCGTCCGTGACTGCCAAAACTGGCTCAGCCAGAGGGACGGTGTCCGTGACTGCCAAAACTGGCTCAGCCAGAGGGACGGTGTCCGTGACTGCCAAAACTGGCTCAGCCAGAGGGACACGTATCAAACCCAACTCCGGAGTGGTACTCGTGGGTAGCGACCCCACCGAGCAAAGTATCTGCACATCTCTGTCGATCTCAAGTATGGCTCCTGCAGGCTATGATCCAATCACTGTCTCACTCACTGGCTAAAATCCACACTGTCACTATGACCATGTCCCAAAGATCCCAGATCCACTGTCACTATCACTATCACTATCACTATCTCAATGATGAACAATCTACAGACTGCTACCAACACTACTCGGTCCCCAGACACGAGTACAATGCATCATAGCTACTAAACCTCCCAACCCGCGACCCGGGGAAAAATCACAATGTCAGAACGACAAGGGTACAACCACTGGAGGAAAGATAAGGTGATGAGCAAATCTGAATACATGTTCACATTTTCTGTAGTCTAATTGTGCATGAATAAATAATTAACTGACAATAAAGCTAAGTTGAGTTTTCATGATGTAAGGGTTCAAATACTGCAAGTGGTTCAATGAGGTCATCAGATTTAACAACTATCAAGTGTGGGTACTAACATACAGTTTGCACAGATTAAACAGCTCATATACTATCATGCATGCACTTATAATCATAGAATTAGAGTGCAGTCCATAGGTATTGAAAGCAGGATCACCCACCTGATCGCGCTAACTGTCCGGGACGGTACAGATAAACAGTCCAGAAATCGACAATCTCCCAGATCCACAGAGCAAGGAGCACAGGGAAAGTGCTCTTATAGTCCTGGGTACAACAACAACTCGCAATTACAACCAATTTACACAAAACAATCTCATTCCAAAAATCTGCATACACAGTTACTGTTCACACGCGATTTTCACCTGCAAATAAATTTTCTAAAATTCCAATAAAAATATCACGACGATCCTCGCGAAGTGTAGATGTCGATAGGCTCTTGAATCGTCGAATTCCGATGTCCGGATGAGGAGATAAAAATCCGCGAAGTGAGTGCTGTCCAGAAATCTCGCAACAAAACAGCGGCTCAGAAACGCCTCGAAATCCGTGCCAAAAACCCAAATCCAGGCAAAACACTCAACACGAAAGTCGAAGATTTACCTCTCGTGAAACCAACGCCGCAAAAATCGCTGAAATCGGATGTCGGGGTAGCTCTGTGGAAATTTTAGACCGAAATGCGACGATAATGGGCCTTCAACAGAAATCCGTCGCTCCGCACTTCGAGGTAGAAGACACAGTCGTCGCGGCTTCTAAAAGTTCTGAAATTTCACCAAGAGATTCCCAAGAGGAAGAGGAAGAAATTTGGTAAAGGGAGCAATGGCTAAATCCTCTCGGAAAGGGCTCAAAATCGCGGCCCAAGTGGCCTATTTATAGGCCCACAAGGAAAAGCAGCCCAAAAGCCAAGTTGACCAGAATTCGGGCCCATTTCCGGGCGCCCGAAAACTTTCGGGCGGCTACAGTAACGGGCCGGCCCGTTACTGTGCGCGCCCGAAACATCCAGAGGCCGACACGTGTCCCTCCTTTCCGCCTCCTGCACCCGGCGCACGACCCCGACGAATCCAGAGATGCCACGTGTCCCGACCGTGGATCGTGCACCCGCGCACCCGACCAATCACGGGGCGCCACGTGGCGCCCCCCACGCCGACCCGGTCAACGCGCACGTCGCGCGACGTGCGCGGCCGCGCCGCCGACGGACCCGGGTCGGGCACGCGCCCCGAGGCACCGCCTCAGCCGCTGCCGCCGTGTGGACCGGGTGCACCAGAACCCGCCAACCACACAACGCCACGTGTCCCCGGTCCACCGTGCACCAGAGCCAAAAGTTCGTGGACCGCGTGCACAACACCGCACCAACCACAGAATGCCACGTGGCCTACCCTCGGTCCACCGTACACCCCGCCAAGTCCTGTGGACCGCGCCCGCTGCGCCGGCCAACCGCAGCGCGCCACGTGGCCCGCGCCCGGTGCACGCGCCCCGCGGTGGACCGCGCGCCTGCGCCGCCGTCCGCCGCCGCGCTCCGCCGCGCTCCGCCGCCGCCGGCGCCACCCCGGCCGCCGGAACAGTAACCCTAGCCTCAATTTTCGTGTTTTCGCGTCCGGGCTCCGAAAAATTCAAGTAAATAGTCCATTTCGCTCGTTTTCGCGCGCTGAATCCAAATCCGAGGTCCGTTCGGCCAAATTCCGCTTCTAAAATTTCCCAAAATTTCCCGGAAAAGTAAACTTGATCCAATTTCCGTTCCGGGTCACATTCTTAGCTCCAATAAGCGCGCAAACACCTCACACACCCAAAATGGACTCACAGCAAAGAAAATAAGCTCCAATTTCACCAGAAACCCAAATCTGGGGCCCGACACGCACACACACGCTCCCTGAAGCCTCCGAACCAACAGTAAACCCTAAGGTGGGGATTCGGGTCCTCACATCCTCCCCCACTAAAAGAAAGTTTCGTCCTCGAAAGAAACATAGCTCAAAAGGGAGTCTCCAAGCCCAAAGGTAAGCCTCCAACACACAAACTCCAACTCCCCAGTCGCTACAAACCCTCCACAAAGCGCGTCCAACCGCGGAAAACTCAGGAATTCCCAAACACCGAGGACTAAGAAGAACAGCCAACTCTACGCCTCCAAACTATTCGAATTACGCTACAAAACTTATCAGAAAAGGAAAGGTCCCACCAGTAGGAAGGTCATCAACCTCCAACTCACAATTTAGAAAAACAACTGAAATTAGCGAAAAGTTCGAAAGTTCCGAGAGACTAGTGCCCTTGCCCTAATCCAACAAAAACAGGTTTTATATTCTTTCATCCTGTTCGCGAATTTCAGCACAAAAGTGAGAAAGAGTGAGAGGAGGGTTAATGCCGTTCCTGCTGCGGCAACAAAACGAAAGCTACGGTCTACCCGTGCCCCCTAAAAGAAACACCACTCTATCCAAGACCCCTAGAGATAAACCCTCTAGTCCTGGGCGCCACCTACGCTCGACAAGTCGCATCTAACCCAAAGCCGCTGAAGCCAATGCTGCAGGGAGGATGTCTCGGTAACCAGTGGAAATGATCTTCTGTCGTCCAACTCGCGGAAAAGCCACTGTTCTCCGTTCGCAATCAAATGTTGCACGATACCGCACCAACTGGTCCATCCCAAGCGCTCAATCAGAGTCGGGGAGCTGCAACTGAACCATCACATCAATCGGCGTGCCAATCAAAATTTAGTGGTTCTGATCATGCCCCAAAGTTCACCTCTGCTGGAAGATACTTGGATGAATCCAACGCTAAAGCAAGTCATAAAATTCCTACCCCCTTAAATTATACTAAGATGCACATGCCCTGACCCCATGCAGATAGATGCAAAAACTCTACTGACGAATAAATGAGATGCACTGGTAACTAAAGAGCCCGAGCACGGACTGCTGAGAACAGACTAATACCTGCGACGACCTGCTCTGCTGCTGAAGTGACCTCAACCAGAGCGGCATAAATACGACCGCTCGGTGCCGGGGGACGTCGCTCTGGCTGTCGGGAAGAAGATGAGGCAACGTCGGGCCTGCTATAGGCCGCAGAAGGATCGGCTGACTGGAAAGGGACATACGGTGCAGATGCAGATGAAGGAGCTGGGTGGCCGGCTCTAGGGCACACGCTCGCAAAGTGACCGGCCTGCCCGCAGCGAAAACAATGGCCCTGTCTCTGCGGGCACTGAGTCGGTAGGTGTGGGCCTCCACAGATAACACACCGATCAGGGCGCTGCTGCTGAAAGGTCTGCTGTCGTGGGGGTCGACGCTGCTGCTGCTGTACCTGGCGAGACGCCCCCGATCTCTGATGTCCCTGGTACCCCTGGCCCTGCGAGTGGGAACGTGGAGGTCTCGGGGGTCCCTGCCTACTAGACTGCCCCTCCTCCGGAGAAGCCGGGCGCTTCGCCCCAGGAGTCGCTACAGGGGCCGGAGATACCTCATCCATCACGGCCTCTCCACTCTCCACATACAAAGCCTGCTCCATCGAGGCCTCCAAGGTCTGTAGTCGGCGGGATCGGACAAACTGGTAAATGTCTCGGCGAAGTCCTCGCTCAAACATATAGACGCGATGGCTCTCGTCCCTGGCCACATGAGGCACACATGCCAACAACTGGTTGAATTCCGCTATGTACATGTGCACCGGTCTATCTCCCTGGCGGAGATTCTTCAACTGCTCCTCCAGTCGCTGTCGGACGCTCTCAGGAAAGAATGCTCCCAGCAACATGCTCCGAAACTCAGTCCAAGAAAGAAGCTGCGTCCCAGGTGGACCAGCTGGTCGCACACGCCGCCACCATGCCTCGGCGTTGCTCTCCAGAAAGTGAGTGGCCAGAATAACCCTATACCTCTCGTCCACAAATAAGCTCTCGAAGTGACGCTCCATGGTGGTAATCCAAGTCTCGGCTGCCCAAGGCTCAGCACTCATGCCCGAAAAGCGGGGCGGATCGAACCGTCGAAATCTCATCAGCAAATCTACAACCTCCCGCTGCTCTGACTCAGTCAACGCTCCCGTCGCCACGGTCGGTGGTCTACTCGAAACCGGCTCAGCAGGAATCGCTGGTGCCGGCTGCACCTCAGGGGGTGCCACAACAGGGGAAGAAGGCACCGGCGAAGCCTCAGGGGGTGCCACTGCCGGCTGTGCTCTCTGCTCCAGTAAGAGCGTCAGCCGCGCCACTGCCTCCTCCTGGGGTCTAGCCGCCTCAGCCAACTGTGCCATCTGGGCACGGAGCTCCTGAATCTCAGCCTGAGGTCCTCGCCCCGAGTCCTCCTGCTCGGGCTCAGAGGACGAAGGCTGCGAGCGCGTCACCATCGAACGTCGAGGAGGCATCCCCACCTGAGGGACAAAACACACAATCAAAACCAAAAGCAACCCTCGACCCAATCTAGCGAAAGTCAAAAGGCATGTCCCCCTTCCCGAAGCACTATGTTGTCTGCAGCCAACATAGTCGCCACAGAAGGAAGGCATGTCTATCACTCGTCCCTATCCACTCGGGAGAGTTAGATACCCAATCAAGACTTTCGCTAAAAGTCTCGGCTCTCACGTGGGTCATCCTAGGGTTTAACCATAAGCCTAGGGTTCCTAAGTCCTCAAGACCTACACCCTAAGCTCTGATACCACTCTAATCTGTCACGCCCCGGGGTCAAGACTGTACCCCGGGCTCGCCAATAGATCCGCCGTCCCTACAGGAAACCCTGTAGAGGCGTAGCGTCTAACCTGCAAAAAGGAAGATACTACACTAAACAGATATCAGAGCAACATAAACTGCTAGAAATAAAATAAGTACAACTCTCAATATACAATAAGTCCTCACCCACAAATACAAAAGTCTCTCAAAGAAAGAAGAAAAGTACAACTCGATACCTCACTACATAATCTCTCAAACATGACACAACCAAAATATAAGGGTACCTCTACAACACTGAAGCTGAAGGGGGAGGAATCTATCTCGCGACTCCCTTACCTCGGTCTGGAAGAGCTGGATCAGCAACAGGCACCGCAGGAACTGGAGCTGACGTCCCTGGGGAAAAGACACCACGACGGGTGTGAGAACTACCTCCCACAGTAGTTCTCAGTGGGTGCCGCCAACAAGCCCGACGGTCTGCCCACTAAGTCTACTAGAGGCATAAAGTAACACAAGAAATGCAGTATAGAGAAGCTAGAAAGTAAAACATCTACTGCTACTATGCCTCTATCTAAATGCTCAAGGGGCGGAACAGAATGAATATGATGCCACGACCAACTCTCTCTCAACTCAGATCACCCAATCCAAACTGACTGCCCCATAGGGTCCAGTCAAGCCTGCGCCTACCTACTGCCGTACATCCCAGAGGACCGGACTTACGTAGGACGTCCGTGACTGCCAAAACTGGCTCAGCCAGAGGGACGGCGTCCGTGACTGCCAAAACTGGCTCAGCCAGAGGGACGGTGTCCGTGACTGCCAAAACTGGCTCAGCCAGAGGGACACGTATCAAACCCAACTCCGGAGTGGTACTCGTGGGTAGCGACCCCACCGAGCAAAGTATCTGCACATCTCTGTCGATCTCAAGTATGGCTCCTGCAGGCTATGATCCAATCACTGTCTCACTCACTGGCTAAAATCCACACTGTCACTATGACCATGTCCCAAAGATCCCAGATCCACTGTCACTATCACTATCACTATCACTATCTCAATGATGAACAATCTACAGACTGCTACCAACACTACTCGGTCCCCAGACACGAGTACAATGCATCATAGCTACTAAACCTCCCAACCCGCGACCCGGGGAAAAATCACAATGTCAGAACGACAAGGGTACAACCACTGGAGGAAAGATAAGGTGATGAGCAAATCTGAATACATGTTCACATTTTCTGTAGTCTAATTGTGCATGAATAAATAATTAACTGACAATAAAGCTAAGTTGAGTTTTCATGATGTAAGGGTTCAAATACTGCAAGTGGTTCAATGAGGTCATCAGATTTAACAACTATCAAGTGTGGGTACTAACATACAGTTTGCACAGATTAAACAGCTCATATACTATCATGCATGCACTTATAATCATAGAATTAGAGTGCAGTCCATAGGTATTGAAAGCAGGATCACCCACCTGATCGCGCTAACTGTCCGGGACGGTACAGATAAACAGTCCAGAAATCGACAATCTCCCAGATCCACAGAGCAAGGAGCACAGGGAAAGTGCTCTTATAGTCCTGGGTACAACAACAACTCGCAATTACAACCAATTTACACAAAACAATCACATTCCAAAAATCTGCATACACAGTTACTGTTCACACGCGATTTTCACCTGAAAATAAATTTTTTAAAATTCCAATAAAAATATCACGACGATCCTCGCGAAGTGTAGATGTCGATAGGCTCTTGAATCGTCGAATTCCGATGTCCGGATGAGGAGATAAAAATCCGCGAAGTGAGTGCTGTCCAGAAATCTCACAACAAAACAGCGGCTCAGAAATGCCTCGAAATCCGTGCCAAAAACCCAAATCTAGGCAAAACACTCAACACAAAAGTCGAAGATTTACCTCTCGTGAATCCAACGCCGCAAAAATCGCTGAAATCGGATGTCGGGGTAGCTCTGTGGAAATTTTAGACCGAAATGCGACGATAATGGGCCTTCAACAGAAATCCGTCGCTCCGCACTTCGAGGTAGAAGACACAGTCGTCGCGGCTTCCAAAAGTTCTGAAATTTCACCAAGAGATTCCCAAGAGGAAGAGGAAGAAATTTGGTAAAGGGAGCAATGGCTAAATCCTCTCGGAAAGGGCTCAAAATCGCGGCCCAAGTGGCCTATTTATAGGCCCACAAGGAAAAGCAGCCCAAAAGCCAAGTTGACCAGAATTCGGGCCCATTTCGGGCGCCCGAAAACTTTCGGGCGGCTACAGTAACGGGCCGGCCCGTTACTGTGCGCGCCCGAAACATCCAGAGGCCGACACGTGTCCCTCCTTTCCGCCTCCTGCACCCGGCGCACGACCCCGACGAATCCAGAGATGCCACGTGTCCCGACCGTGGATCGTGCACCCGCGCACCCGACCAATCACGGGGCGCCACGTGGCGCCCCCCACGCCGACCCGGTCAACGCGCACGTCGCGCGACGTGCGCGGCCGCACCGCCGACGGACCCGGGTCGGGCACGCGCCCCGAGGCACCGCCTCAGTCGCTGCCGCCGTGTGGACCGGGTGCACCAGAACCCGCCAACCACACAACGCCACGTGTCCCCGGTCCACCGTGCACCAGAGCCAAAAGTTCGTGGACCGCGTGCACAACACCGCACCAACCACAGAATGCCACGTGGCCTACCCTCGGTCCACCGTACACCCCGCCAAGTCCTGTGGACCGCGCCCGCTGCGCCGGCCAACCGCAGCGCGCCACGTGGCCCGCGCCCGGTGCACGCGCCCCGCGGTGGACCGCGCGCCTGCGCCGCCGTCCGCCGCCGCGCTCCGCCGCGCTCCGCCGCCGCCGGCGCCACCCCGGCCGCCGGAACAGTAACCCTAGCCTCAATTTTCGTGTTTTCGCGTCCGGGCTCCGAAAAATTTAAGTAAATAGTCCATTTCGCTCGTTTTCGCGCGCTGAATCCAAATCCGACGTCCGTTCGGCCAAATTCCGCTTCTAAAATTTCCCAAAATTTCCCGGAAAAGTAAACTTGATCCAATTTCCGTTCCGGGTCACATTCTTAGCTCCAATAAGCGCGCAAACACCTCACACACCCAAAATGGACTCACAGCAAAGAAAATAAGCTCCAATTTCACCAGAAACCCAAATCTGGGGCCCGACACGCACACACACGCTCCCTGAAGCCTCCGAACCAACAGTAAACCCTAAGGTGGGGATTCGGGTCCTCACACGTGTTATGCTTCACAGCCGGAACTTACCTTTTTATTTTTGGGCTGAAGCGGTGAACACTGCTGTTTATGTTATTAATCGCGTGTATTTGCGCCCGGGGACATTGAATACACCATATGAACTTTGGTTTTGTAGAAAACCTAACATCAAGTATCTTCGTATCTTTGGGAGTCGGTGTTTTATTTTGCGTGATCGCGAAAATCTTGGAAAATTTGACTCTCGAAGTGACGAAGGGATTTTCTTAGGTTATTCTACAAACAGTAGAGCATATCGAGTTTTTAACTTAGAATCTAAGACGATCGTAGAATCGATAAATGTTAAAGTAGATGAAGCTTTTCATTTTGAATCTGAAAAATCTACCCTCGATATCTCTCTTGATGATGATTCACCTGCTAATGCATCTTCTTCTAACAATTCTTTCAACAATAATGATGATGCATCTAACGGTTCTTCAAGTTTATCTAATGTGCAGGAATCATCTCAAGTACCTCCGAGTACTCCTTTACCTCAGACGCTACGCATCTCCAAGGATCATCCTGAATCGAACATCATTGGAGACCCACAAGAAGGAGTCAGAACACGGAGACAATTGGTTTGCGGATTTGCATGCTACGTATCTCAAATCGAACCAAAGAACATCGATGAAGCTCTTCAGGATGACTATTGGATTAAAGCAATGCAAGAAGAGCTCCATCAATTCGAGCGAAACAAAGTCTGGGAATTAACGAAGCCTCCGAAGCAACACAATGTGATAGGGACCAAATGGATTTTCAAGAACAAGAAAAATGAAGATGGTACTATCATCAGGAACAAAGCAAGGTTAGTTGCTCAAGGCTACTCTCAAGTAGAAGGTATAGACTTTGATGAAACTTTCGCCCCTGTAGCTAGACTCGAGTCCATTCGTATCTTATTTGCGATAGCTTGTCATTTTAAAATCAAATTATTTCAAATGGACGTTAAGAGCGCCTTTTTAAATGGGTTTTTAAATGAGGAAGTTTATGTGGCTCAACCGAAAGGTTTTGTGGATCATAAACTACCTAACCATGTTTTTCGTCTGAAAAAGGCTCTTTACGGTCTGAAACAAGCACCGCGAGCATGGTACGAAAGGTTGACAAAGCACCTTTTGGAAAAGGGCTACACTCGAGGGGGAGCTGACAGGACTCTCTTTGTGAAGCATTATCAAAACAATTTCATAGTTGCTCAAATCTATGTCGATGACATTGTTTTTGGCGCAACAAGAGATAATGATGCTTCCAAATTCGCGGAGACCATGGAAAGCGAATTTGAGATGTCCATGATGGGCGAATTGACTTATTTTCTTGGATTACAAGTTAAACAAAACGATGAAGGAATTCACTTGTGTCAATCCAAGTATGCAATGGAGTTGGTCAAAAATTTGATCTAGAAAATTCTAAGGATTTTCCAACTCCAATGGGAACTAGCCATAAGGGACTTGGAAGTGAATCA
This sequence comes from Tillandsia fasciculata, assembly GCA_029168755.2. Classification (NCBI taxonomy): domain Eukaryota; kingdom Viridiplantae; phylum Streptophyta; class Magnoliopsida; order Poales; family Bromeliaceae; genus Tillandsia; species Tillandsia fasciculata. The sequence goes on along the minus strand of JAQOTM010000516.1, from coordinate 123,546 downwards.
CATAGTGAGAATGTAGACGAGAAACTGTATCGCAGTATGATTGGAAGTCTACTATATCTCACGGCTAGTCGCCCGGATATATCCTTCAGTGTTGGGATTTGCGCGAGATATCAATCAGCACCGAAGGAGGTTCACCTGAAAGCGGTGAAACGGATCATCCGATATATCAAAGGTACAATCAGTTTCGGAATTTGGTATCCTATGGGAACAAGTTTGGATATTGTTGGATACTCAGATGCCGATTGGGCTGGATCAGTGGATGACCGGAAAAGCACGAGTGGTGCATGCTTCTATCTTGGCCATTGCCTTGTTGCATGGCACAGTAAAAAGCAGAATTGCATAGCACTCTCGACTGCCGAAGCGGAGTACATTTCTGCAGGAAGTTGTTCAACCCAATTGATTTGGATGAAAAGCGTGTTGAGCGATTTCCGGATTTCAGCAACTTCGGTAACCATTTTATGTGACAACACTAGTGCTATTAACATTTCAAAAAACCCTGTGTTGCACTCTAGAACAAAACATATTGAACTTAGATATCATTTTCTTAGAGAGCTAGTTGAATCAAATATTCTTCAATTGTCATATATTTCAACTGAGGATCAATTAGCTGATATCTTAACAAAACCTTTGGATCAAAAACGTTTTATTCACTTGCGTAAAGCAATTGGCATGCTTTCCTTGAAATAATCTCTTTTTGAAACCTTTGCTTAGGTTAGGTTTTGTTTTTGTTTTTGTTTTGTTCTCTATCTATGTTTTTATACATAGTACATTAATTGAGCATTGACCATAATTGACTTTAATTGCATCCTTTTATGCATTTAGAAATTTATTATGCTTTTGATATCATAATGTTTCAATGTTGCAATGATCATTTACGTTCATTAAACCATCTTTTAAGTGATCAAAGTCAATTTCTCTCTCAATGATCTCTTGGTATAGTCATTATCATATTTGATTGCTTAGTCGAGTATGAATTCGAGATCAATGGTTTGGTTGAATACTTTATATATTAAATAATTGATAGCCAATTGAGGGGGAGTCAAAGAAAAGTAAAATGCTCAAAAGATGTGGAAAGAGTTACATCCCAATGAGGAGTGTGAAAACTACCACCACATGGAGAAAATGAAAGAAAGAAAAAGATACTCCATGAATGAAAAGCAAATTTTTGTTTTAAAAATATTGATGAAATGCATATTGAAATACTTGACTCAGTCGTATTTCATGGTTGGTATAAGGTGGGATTTTTGATAAAAGATGCTCAAAGAGCCACTCCTTCAACAGATTGTCTAGATATATTATCTAACTTATCTGGGATTTCAAACATCTATTGATCTTGGTATTTCATTTTCTTTACCAAAATTGATGATTTGATAAAGGCATTACGCATAAGATCATGTTAGATGTCACGCCCCGAGGTCAGAACTGTACCCCGGCTCGCCAACAGATCCGCCGCCCCTACAGGAAGCCCCGTAGAGACGTAGCGTCTAACCTGCAAAAATGGATTAGCTATACTAACAGATATCAGAGCAGTAAAGAAAACTAACTATGAGCAGAAAATAGTACAGTCTCTCCCAATATATACAACATGTCCTCACCAGAACACAAAAGTCTCTCAAAGAAAGAAGAAAAGTACAACTCGATACCTCACTACATAATCTCTCCAACATGACACAACCAAAATATAAGGGTACCTCTATAACACACTGAAGCTGAAGGGGGAAGGGATCTATCTCGCGACTCCCTTACCTCGGTCTAGAAGAGCAGGATCAGCAACTGGCACCGCAGGAACTGGAGCTGAAGTCCCTGGGGAAAAGACACCACGACGGGTGTGAGAACTACCTCCCACAGTAGTTCTCAGTGGGTGCCGCCAACAAGCCCGACGGCCTGCCCACTAAGTCTACAAGAGGCATAAAGTAACCAAAGAAAATGCAGTATGAAAAGCTGGAAAGTAAACATCTACTGCTACTATGCCTCTATCTACAATGCCCAAGGGAAAAGAAAACAGGAGGACGATATGCCACTACTGACGCTCAACTCAGAATACCCAATCCAAACTGACTGCCACAACGGGTCCAGTCAAACCTGCGCCTACCTACTGCTGTAGGTATGTCCGGTACTCCAACCCGGTATCAAGCTCTATCTCAAAGCCGGTACTACAACCCGGTCTCGCCTACTCCGGAGTGGCACTCGAGGGGAGCGACCCGCTCGAGTCAAATAACTGCGCAACACTGTCAAGCACAAATATGGCGCATGCAGGCTATGATCCAATCACTATCTCACTCACTGGCTAAAAATCCACACTGTCACTATGACCCTGTCCCAAAGATCCCAGATCCACTGTCACCATCACTATCACTATCACTATCTCAATGCAAGCCGATCTACAGACTGCTATAGACGCCACTCGGTCCCCAGACGCGAGTGCAAAAGCAATCCCCAGCTAATAAACCTCCCGGCCCACGACTCGGGGAAAAATTACTATGACCAGAGTGACAAGAATACTACCACTGTGGAAAAGCTAAAGAGATAAATAAATCTAATGTATGTTCAAGTTACTGTAGTTTGATGGCGCATGATCATTAAATAACAGGCAATTATGCTAAGTTAAGTTCCCAAGTTGCAGAGTTTATCAAGAGATCGACAGATTTAGCAATTAGCTACAGTGGTTTCCAACATACAGTTCATACATATTATCTGGCTCATATACTAACATGCATGCTAATCTACTTGTAAAGTTAGAGTGCAGTCCATAGAGTTTGAAAGCAGGATCACCCACCTGAACTCGCTAACTGTCCGGGGTCGCACAGATAAAAAGCCCAGAAACCGACAACTGCCCAGATCCACAGTGCAAAGAGCACAGAAAAAGTGCTCTTACAATCCTGGGTACAATAACACCTCTCAATTATACACAATTCAAACACACAATTACTATTCCAAAATCTGCAAACAAAGTTACTGTTCACACGCGAATTTCACCTAAAAATAAATTTTCTAAAATTCCAATAAAAATATCACGACGATCCTCGCGAAGTGTAGATGTCGATAGGCTCTTGAATCGTCGAATTCCGATGTCCGGATGAGGAGATAAAAATCCGCGAAGTGAGTGCTGTCCAGAAATCTCACAACAAAACAGCGGCTCAGTAATGCCTCGAAATCCGTGCCAAAAACCCAAATCTGAACAAAACCCTCAACACGAAAGTCGAAGATTTACCTCTCGTGAATCCAACGCCGCAAGAATCGATGGAATCGGATGTCGGGGTAGCTCTGTGGAAATTTTAGACCGAAATGCGACGATAACGGGCCTCCAACAGAAATCCGTCGCTCCGCACTACGAGGCAGGGAACACAGTCGTCACGGCTTCCAGATTTTCTGAAATTTCTCCAGGGGTTAGCTAAGAGGGAGGGGAAGATTTTTCATAAAGGGATCAAGAGCTGGTTCTCACGGGAAAAGGGCGAAAAAGCCAGCCCAAGGTGACCTATATATAGGCCTCAAAGAAAAAGCCCAAAAAAAACAAGTTGCTGTTGGGTCGGGCCCAACTTTCGGGCGCCCGAAAATTTTCGGGCGCTCACAGTGCGGCCCGGCCCAAGATTTTCGGGCGCGCACAGTGCGGCCCGGCCCAATACACGCCGTCGGACGGGATCCAAGATCCGTCCGACCCGCCTCGGAGCCCGCCACGTGTCGCCCGAACAGCGAACACCGAAGCGGGCCACTCACCGCCCGCCACGTGTCCGCTCCCCGGGCACAGTAAGGCGGTGGCGCCCGCCAATGAGCGGGCGCCACGTGTCCCCGGCTGACCCGCCGACCGCGCGACGTGCGCCCGGCCGCGCGACGTGGGTCGCACGTGGGCACGCTTCCCGAGGTACCAGCCCCGCGTTCCGTGCACCCCGCGTGCTGCACCCGCCAATGAGGGAGTGACACGTGTCCCCTGCACCCGGTCCACGCCTTCACAACAATTCCGTGGACCGCGCCGCGTGCACCGACCACTCACAAGATGCCACGTGGCCAACCTCGGTCCACCGTGCACCCCGCCAAGGCCCGTGGACCGCGCCCGCTGCGCCGGCCAACCGCAGCGCGCCACGTGGCCCGCACCCGGTGCACGCGCCCCGCGGTGGACCGCGCGCCTGCGCCGCCGCCCGCCGCCGCGCTCCGCCGCGCTCCGCCGCCGCCGGTGCCTTTCCGGCCGCCGGAACAGTACCCCATGCCTCGATTTCCGTGTTTTCGCGTCCGGGCTCCGAAAAATTCAGGTAAATAGTCCATTTTGCTCGTTTTCGCGCGCTGAATCCAAAAACGAGGTCCGTTCGGCCAAATTCCACTTCTACAATTTTCCAAAATTTCCCGGAAGAGTAGACTTGATCCAATTTCCGTCCTGGGTCACATTCTTGGCTCCGATAAGCGCGCAAACACCTCACATACCCAAAATGGGCTTCCAGAAAAGGAAACAAGCTCTAACTTCCTCAGAAACTCAAATCTGGGCCCGGCACGCACACACGCACTCCCAGAAGCCTCCAAATCAACAGTAAACCACAGTGTGGGGATTCGGGTCCTCACATCCTCCCCCACTAAAAGAAAGTTTCGTCCTCGAAACAAACACAGCTCAAAAGGGAGTCTCCAAGCCCAAGGTAAGCCTCCATCACACAAACTCCAACTCCCCAGTCGCTACAAACTCTTCACAAACCGCGTCTAACTGCGGAAAAAGCTCAGGAATTCCCAACACTGAGGACGAGGTAGAACGGCCAACTCTACGCGTCCAAGCTATTTGAATAACGCCGCAAAATTTAACAGGAAAGGAAAGAGCCCCACCAGTAGGAAGGTCATCAGCCTCCAACTCTCAAATTTAGAAAACAACTGAAATTAGCGAAAAGTTCGAAAGTTCCGAGAGACCAGTGCCCTTGCCCTAATCCAACAAAAACAGGTTCGGGCACCGTCCCCACCTCAGGAGTAGTCTTTTGTATCTTTCATCCTGTTCGCGAATTTCAGCACAAGAGTGAGAAATGAGGGAGAGGAGGGTTGATGCCGTTCCTGCTGCGGCAACAAAACGGAAGCTACGGTCTACCCGTGCCCCTAAAAAGAAACACCACTCTAACCAAGACCCCTAGAGACAAACCCTCTAGTCCAGGGCGCCACCTACGCTCGACAAGTCGCGCCTATCCCAAAGCTGCTGAAGCCACTGCTGCAGAAAGAATACCTCGGTAACCAGTGGAAATGATCTTCTGTCGTCCAACTCGCGGAAAGGCCACTGTTCTCCGTTCGCAATCAAATGTTGCGCGATACCGCACCAACTGGTCCATCCCAAGTGCTCAATCTGAGTCGGGGAGCTGCAACTGAACCAACACAACAATCGGCGTGCCTCGCAAGGTTTCAGCCGTTATGATCACGCCCCAAAATTCGCCTCTGCTGGAAGATACTAGGATGAATCCAAACGCTAATGCAAGTCACCAAATCCCTACCCCTTAATTATGCCAAGATGCACATGCCCTGATACCATGCAGATAAATGCAAAATCTCTACTGAAGAATAAAAGAGATGCACCGGTATCAAAAGAAGCTCGAGCACGGAGTGCTACGATCAGAATAATACCTGCAACGACCTGCTCAGCTGCTGAAGTGTCCTCAACCTGAGCGGCATAAACACGACCGCTCGGTGCCGGGGGACGTCGCTCTGGCTGTCGAGAAGAAGATGAGGCAACATCTGGCCTGCTATAGGCCGCAGAAGGATCGGCTGGCTGGTAAGGGACAAACGGTACAGATGCTGATGAAGGAGCTGGATGGCCGGCTCTTGGGCACACGCTCGCAAAGTGACCGGCCTGCCCGCAGCGAAAACAATGGCCCTGTCTCTGCGGGCACTGAGTCGGTAAGTGTGGGCCTCCACAGATAACACACCGATCTGGACGCTGCTGCTGAAAAGTCTGCTGTGAGAACTGCTGCTGTCGTGGGGGTCTACGCTGCTGCTGCTGTATCTGGCGAGACGCCCCCGATCTCCGATGTCCCTGGTGCTCCCGGCCCTGAGGGTGGTAACGCGGAGGTCCCGGGGGTCCCTGCCTGCTAGACTGCCCCTCCTCCGGAGATGCCGGGCGCTTCGCCCCAGAAGTCGCTACAGGGGCCGGAGATACCTCATCCATCACGGCCTCTCCACTCTCCACATACAAAGCCTGCTCCATCGAGGCCTCCAAGGTCTGCAGTCGGCGGGAGCGGACAAACTGGTAAATGTCTCGGCGAAGTCCTCTCTCAAACATATAAACGCGATGGCTCTCATCCCTAGCCACGTGAGGCACACAAGCCAGTAACTGGTTAAATTCCGCTATGTACAAGTGCACAGGCCTATCTCCCTGGCGGAGATTCTTCAACCGCTCCTCTAGCCGCTGTCGAACACTCTCTGGAAAGAAGGCTCCCAGCAACATGCTTCGGAACTCGGTCCAGGAAAGAAGCTGCGTCCCCGGTGGACCAGCGGGTCGCACACGCCGCCACCACGCCTCGGCGTTGCTTTCCAGAAAATGGGTAGCCAGAATAACCCGATACCTCTCATCCACAAATAAGCTCTCAAAGTGGCGCTCCAAGGTGGTAATCCAAGTCTCGGCTGCCCAAGGCTCTGCATCCATGCCCGAAAAGCGGGGCGGATCGAACCGCCGCAGTCTCATCAGCAAATCAACAACCTCCCGCTGCTCTGTCTCAGTCAACGCTCCCGTCGCCCCAGCCGGTGGCCTACTCGAAACCGGCTCGGCAGGAATCGCTGGCGCCGGTTGCACCACAGGGGGTGCCACAACAGGGGAAGAAGGTACCGGCGAAGCCTCAGGGGGTGCCACTGCCGGCTGTGCTCTCTGCTCCAATAAGAGCGTCAGCCGCGCCACTGCCTCCTCCTGGCGTCTAGCCGCCTCAGCCAACTGTGCCATCTGGGCACGGAGCTCCTGAATCTCAGCCTGTGGTCCTCGCCCCGAGTCCTCCTGCTCGGGCTCAGAGGACGAAGGCTGCGAGCGCGTCACCATCGAACGTCGAGGAGGCATCCCCACCTGAGGGACAAAACACACAATCAAAACCAAAAGCAACACTCGACCCAATCTAGCGAAAGTCAAAAGGCATGTCCCCCTTCCCGAAGCACTATGTTGTCTGCAGCCAACATAGTCGCCACAGAAGGAAGGCATGTCTATCACTCGTCCCCATCCACTTGGGAGAGTTAGATACCCAATCAAGACTTTCGCTAAAAGTCTCGGCTCTCACGTGGGTCATCCTAGGGTTTAGCCATAAGCCTAGGGTTCCTAAGTCCTCAAGACCTACACCCTAAGCTCTGATACCACTCTAATCTGTCACGCCCCGAGGTCAGAACTGTACCCCGGCTCGCCAACAGATCCGCCGCCCCTACAGGAAGCCCCGTAGAGACGTAGCGTCTAACCTGCAAAAATGGATTAGCTATACTAACAGATATCAGAGCAGTAAAGAAAACTAACTATGAGCAGAAAATAGTACAGTCTCTCCCAATATATACAACATGTCCTCACCAGAATACAAAAGTCTCTCAAAGAAAGAAGAAAAGTACAACTCGATACCTCACTACATAATCTCTCCAACATGACACAACCAAAATATAAGGGTACCTCTATAACACACTGAAGCTGAAGGGGGAAGGGATCTATCTCGCGACTCCCTTACCTCGGTCTAGAAGAGCAGGATCAGCAACTGGCACCGCAGGAACTGGAGCTGAAGTCCCTGGGGAAAAGACACCACGACGGGTGTGAGAACTACCTCCCACAGTAGTTCTCAGTGGGTGCCGCCAACAAGCCCGACGGCCTGCCCACTAAGTCTACAAGAGGCATAAAGTAACCAAAGAAAATGCAGTATGAAAAGCTGGAAAGTAAACATCTACTGCTACTATGCCTCTATCTACAATGCCCAAGGGAAAAGAAAACAGGAGGACGATATGCCACTACTGACGCTCAACTCAGAATACCCAATCCAAACTGACTGCCACAACGGGTCCAGTCAAACCTGCGCCTACCTACTGCTGTAGGTATGTCCGGTACTCCAACCCGGTATCAAGCTCTATCTCAAAGCCGGTACTACAACCCGGTCTCGCCTACTCCGGAGTGGCACTCGAGGGGAGCGACCCGCTCGAGTCAAATAACTGCGCAACACTGTCAAGCACAAATATGGCGCATGCAGGCTATGATCCAATCACTATCTCACTCACTGGCTAAAAATCCACACTGTCACTATGACCCTGTCCCAAAGATCCCAGATCCACTGTCACCATCACTATCACTATCACTATCTCAATGCAAGCCGATCTACAGACTGCTATAGACGCCACTCGGTCCCCAGACGCGAGTGCAAAAGCAATCCCCAGCTAATAAACCTCCCGGCCCACGACTCGGGGAAAAATTACTATGACCAGAGTGACAAGAATACTACCACTGTGGAAAAGCTAAAGAGATAAATAAATCTAATGTATGTTCAAGTTACTGTAGTTTGATGGCGCATGATCATTAAATAACAGGCAATTATGCTAAGTTAAGTTCCCAAGTTGCAGAGTTTATCAAGAGATCGACAGATTTAGCAATTAGCTACAGTGGTTTCCAACATACAGTTCATACATATTATCTGGCTCATATACTAACATGCATGCTAATCTACTTGTAAAGTTAGAGTGCAGTCCATAGAGTTTGAAAGCAGGATCACCCACCTGAACTCGCTAACTGTCCGGGGTCGCACAGATAAAAAGCCCAGAAACCGACAACTGCCCAGATCCACAGTGCAAAGAGCACAGAAAAAGTGCTCTTACAATCCTGGGTACAATAACACCTCTCAATTATACACAATTCAAACACACAATTACTATTCCAAAATCTGCAAACAAAGTTACTGTTCACACGCGAATTTCACCTGAAAATAAATTTTTTAAAATTCCAATAAAAATATCACGACGATCCTCGCGAAGTGTAGATGTCGATAGGCTCTTGAATCGTCGAATTCCGATGTCCGGATGAGGAGATAAAAATCCGCGAAGTGAGTGCTGTCCAGAAATCTCACAACAAAACAGCGGCTCAGTAATGCCTCGAAATCCGTGCCAAAAACCCAAATCTGAACAAAACCTTCAACACGAAAGTCGAAGATTTACCTCTCGTGAATCCAACGCCGCAAGAATCGATGGAATCGGATGTCGGGGTAGCTCTGTGGAAATTTTAGACCGAAATGCGACGATAACGGGCCTCCAACAGAAATCCGTCGCTACGCACTACGAGGCAGGGAACACAGTCGTCACGGCTTCCAGATTTTCTGAAATTTCTCCAGGGGTTAGCTAAGAGGGACGGGAAGATTTTTCATAAAGGGATCAAGAGCTGGTTCTCACGGGAAAAGGGCGAAAAAGCCAGCCCAAGGTGACCTATATATAGGCCTCAAAGAAAAAGCCCAAAAAAAACAAGTTGCTGTTGGGTCGGGCCCAACTTTCGGGCGCCCGAAAATTTTCGGGCGCGCACAGTGCGGCCCGGCCCAAGATTTTCGGGCGCGCACAGTGCGACCCGGCCCAATACACGCCGTCGGACGGGATCCAAGATCCGTCCGACCCGCCTCGGAGCCCGCCACGTGTCGCCCGAACAGCGAACACCGAAGCGGGCCACTCACCGCCCGCCACGTGTCCGCTCCCCGGGCACAGTAAGGCGGTGGCGCCCGCCAATGAGCGGGCGCCACGTGTCCCCGGCTGACCCGCCGACCGCGCGACGTGCGCCCGGTCGCGCGACGTGGGTCGCACGTGGGCACGCTTCCCGAGGTACCAGCCCCGCGTTCCGTGCACCCCGCGTGCTGCACCCGCCAATGAGGGAGTGACACGTGTCCCCTGCACCCGGTCCACGCCTTCACAACAATTCCGTGGACCGCGCCGCGTGCACCGACCACTCACAAGATGCCACGTGGCCAACCTCGGTCCACCGTGCACCCCGCCAAGGCCCGTGGACCGCGCCCGCTGCGCCGGCCAACCGCAGCGCGCCACGTGGCCCGCACCCGGTGCACGCGCCCCGCGGTGGACCGCGCGCCTGCGCCGCCGCCCGCCGCCGCGCTCCGCCGCGCTCCGCCGCCGCCGGTGCCTTTCCGGCCGCCGGAACAGTACCCCATGCCTCGATTTCCGTGTTTTCGCGTCCGGGCTCCGAAAAATTCAGGTAAATAGTCCATTTTGCTCGTTTTCGCGCGCTGAATCCAAAAACGAGGTCCGTTCGGCCAAATTCCACTTCTACAATTTTCCAAAATTTCCCGGAAGAGTAGACTTGATCCAATTTCCGTCCTGGGTCACATTCTTGGCTCCGATAAGCGCGCAAACACCTCACATACCCAAAATGGGCTTCCAGAAAAGGAAACAAGCTCTAACTTCCTCAGAAACTCAAATCTGGGCCCGGCACGCACACACGCACTCCCAGAAGCCTCCAAATCAACAGTAAACCACAGTGTGGGGATTCGGGTCCTCACATTAGATGTGATTGAAGTTGTTCAACTTTAAGTGTTTTAATTTTCGTAAATTTTTGTTTCATTTTTGAGTATTTTTGGTAGATTTTGCATAATCTATTTATTGTTGTATGAAACGATGATTTTTGTTTAAAGTTGATATGCTAATGTGCTTACATACTTTTTCTGGATTTTATGGAATTTTTCCAAAATTTTCTGGTGAAAAAGTTGAAGCCGATCCGGATCGGGGTAAGTGATCCGAATCCCGAACGCAGGATTCTTCCTGCGGGTAGCCGATCCGGATCGTAATCACGATCCGATCCGGATCACGGCTAGGGTTTTTATAAGAACAAAGAGGATTTGAATTTCTTTTACCCTAATCTTTTGTTCTCAAGTATCTAGAGCTTCTCTCTCTAGATTTCTTGCATCTTGGAGCTTCCAAACTCAAAGTTCTTCGATTCCAAGTAAGTTTTGTTGATCAAATCTCGGTTTTTCACAGTTTTTATATTTTTTCATCAAACGTGAGTTGAAATCTTGGATCTTTTTCGTTTGTGAATGGTTTTTGATCAAATTTTTTTTGAAATAAGAACTCTGGGTAGATTAGTTTTGCTTTTATGCTGGGTTTTCTCAAGATAAACGAATTTTTGGGCTTCGATTTTTGAAATTTCGGGTCTAGGGCATAAAAGAGGAATTTTTGAAAATCATTGAATTGATCTCTTTTTAATATTCTTTTTGAAAACTAATTTGATTCATAGCTTCTCTACATGATTATGATTGTTTGGGTACAATTTTTTCAATTTTTCAAAATTAACAATTTTTCATGTGTTCAGAGTTGCTCTTCACAGGATATTATTTTCACGAGCAATCAAAATGGTGATCACATGGGTGATTTTCTTACTTGCTGCCATGGTCCATGTCAAGGATTCTGCCAAGCCTAAAAGGGCTAAGAGAGTGAAGAGAGCTCAGAATGATTCCGACACGGAATCTGAGACGGAATCAATTAATTGGGATAACCTTGAGATCGAGCAACCTGTCCCTATTATCTCCAAAGGGAAAGCACCTGCTGAAGCATCAAAGCCTACTGCAGCTGAAAAAGGAAAAGCCCCAATGGAACCAAGCCAAATTAGAACAAGAACGAAAACCGGTGCAAGAAAGAGAGGCAGTGCTCAGGGAATTTCCATTGAGCAACCAATTGCTAGCCAGCCTCCACCACAGGAATTCATCAGCTCCGCTAGAATAAAGGATTTTGAGAAAAGAGAATGCATTGGTGAGCGACATGTCAATGTCAAACCAATGATGGAACGATCTGCAGCGTTTGGGATTTTATTTAATCAAGTTGGTCTTGGTCCAATTTGCAACTTTCCTGAATCAACTGGGTATTGTCCACATTCAGTTCGAATGTTTTATCAGAATGCTGCAAGTCTAACTGATCATGATGACGGACGTCGAGAATTTCATACAGTGGTTAAAGGTATCAAAATCAAAGTAACTCCCCAACTGATTGGAGAGGTGCTCAGTATGAAAGCCAGATCTGATGGAATCAATTACTTAAAGACTCAAAGCTTCAACAGCAACTCCTGGAGAGTTGTAGTCAATGGAATCTGCCTTCCGGATACTTTGTCTACCGGAAATTCTGTTTTCTCCAAAGAGCTTCGAAAAGAGTACAAGTATATCAACTTCATTGTCTGCTACAACATTCTTCCCAATATGAATACAAAGGTTCTTCGATGGGATAGGATGTTATTCCTTTATCTTCTTGGAAACCCGACCGCATCGATGGGAGCAAACCTGAATATTCCTTATCTCATTTGGGCAAGGATGACGCGGTATGTCGAACACTCTCACCCCACAGAGCGACTACCATACCCAATGATAATCATGCGCATCCTGAAGAAGTTTAAAGTGGATACAAGCGCGAGCTCTTACATGTATAGTTTGGGCACCATTAATGAGACAACTATTGTAAAGTCTCTATCGACAAAGCAAGATGATCCTCCATCTCCTCCAATCCGACAAAGAGCTCGACCACAAGCGACTACTTCTACAGCTCCTGTTCCACCAGCACAGCAGGCACCTCCATCCACTTCTGATGATGATGCCTCTGTCAGCTCAATTTTTAAAGTACAACAGCGACTCTCCAATGAGCAAGAACGCATGTCTGCTGAGTTCACTGAAATGAGGGGAGAAATTCAAGTTGTGAAAAAGGAGCTGGAAATCCTCACTGCATCTCAAGTCACTTTGACTAAGTCAGTCTCATCGGTGAAGAAACTAGTGAAGAAGATGTTTGCTAAAATGGGATGCACAACATCTGATGACTCCGACTCTCAGGAATAAATCTTTGTCCTAATCTTCTTTTGATCTTTGCAGGTTTTTCACTTTTCATGTTTGTTTATCTTTTTAACTCCCTTTGTTTTGTAATTATTGGCTTCATTTTGTGACAAAAAGGGGGAGAGAGTTAGAGAGAACTTTGAACAATGAATGATGAAACAATGAATGATGAAATATCAAGGTAAGTATGATCTCAACTTCAACTTTTGGTTTTTATCTTGTGATTTGTTGCATGTCCCTATTAACTATTCGACTAACTATTTGGACATGTATTATTACTAACAAGTTGATGTTGGACTAACATTTTGACATTTGGTTTTTGAATGCATAGAAGATATGTTGGTTTTTAACTATGATTCTCTTACATATCTGAATTCTTCAAATGTCATGATGAGAATAAACTCTATCTCTGTACTTGGTTTTGTATGTTTCAATTCTTGAGGTATCTAACGATTTCTTTTGTCAAGAATGATTTCTTTGTGCAGAGATTACAGATGTCTAAGTCTAGAGTCTGTGTTAGGAGTTTATCTCATGTATTTTAATTTTTTGGATCTCCATTGTAAATTTTTGTTGTATGGTGATAGCAACAAAAATATCTTTTTGAATTTTCTTTTGTGGATCTGTGTTTTGTCACGAAACCGCCAAAGGGGGAGATTGTTACGGAATTTGAGTTGGCGTATTTCGTGAATATGTTAAGTCTTGAAGATTGAAGATGAAGATAGCTTGGATCATATACCTCAATCTCAAGAAAGAAGAATTCAAAAGGATCAGGTATGTTTAACTAAATATTTGTGGTGATCCGAATACTTCTTGTAGTGTAGAAACACCTGGAAGAATGCTAAATTGTTTAAATATCAAAAACTGGACATGGGACATGTTCAGGATCCGGATCAGAAATTGCGATCCGGATCCCGAAGGGTGTTCGTTCATACACGGGTTCAATCCGGATCGCAGCAATTCATGATCCGGATCCCGAACAGCAGTTTTACCTATTTACTTGCACGATCCGGATCAGGAACTGCAATCCGGATCCCGAACATGATGTTTTGGTAAAACTGTATGAACGATCCGGATCGGGGACTACGATCCGGATCCCGAACAAGCAATTTTCTGGAAACCGTCTTTTGTGTGTCTGCAATCCGGATCGCCAAATCCAATCCGGATCGCCGTCGGTAATTCTTTCCAGAAAAGTTTGTTTTTGATCCGTATATTCTTCCAATGGTTTCTAACCTATAAATAGGCCCTGTATTCATTTCTAGGGCATGAGCTATTACAGAAAAAATAGCCGAAAAGAAAAATCCACACATATAGAGAAGAAAGGAAATCAATAGAATTTATTCTATGTTTCTTCATCTATATTGATTAGTTTGATTCTAGGTTTTCTTACTCACATCTTGAGTTGAATCAAACTAATGAATACTTAGATGGTATTTCCGATCTATCTTTGATCTAAGTATTCGGCGGATCATCACCACCCAAAAACAACGATTTACACCAAATCGGCGCGTGGACTCGCGTGGCCTTGTGGATTCAAGGTGCAACCGCTCTCGTGGATTCGGAGCGAGGTACGTTCGTGGATTCGAAGCGTGCTACTAGGTGAAGACCGTGGATTCGGTCGGACGTCGTGGACTCGACGTTGGACGCTGAGGACTCAGCGTTGGGCGCAGATCGTGGATTCGAGAAGCGTCGTGGAGCGAGCGGGAAGATCTACTAGGAGCGTATGAAAAAGGTTGAGTCGTCTGTGAGTACGTTATATCACCTTGTACGTGTGTTAATTCTAGTGGATTTTGCCGTGTTATCGGTCCCGTGGTTTTTTACTCCGGTTTGGAGTTTTTCCACGTAAAAATCTTGCGTGTTCATTTATTTTTCCGCATTGGGTTTTATAGCGCAATGATTTTTGAGTGTTTATTGTTTACACCTATTCACCCCCCTCTAGGTGTTTTTTCCCCTATTTAGATCCAAATTAGTATAACCCAACAGGGTGGCCACGCGGCAGGCCGCCAGCCGCCCCGCACAGCTGTTCGCTGTGCGGGGGACACATGGCGGGCAGGGAATGTTTCGGGCGCGTCGGACCGTGGGCGTGCGACCGCTTTTGCGGATTCGGGCGCCCGAATCTTGGCGCCCGAATCCGGCCCAGGGAGGCTGCGGGCTGGGCCTATAAATACAGGACTTTGGGGACCCTTAGCTCTTTTTCTGAGCAGTTTTTCACAGTGAGTTCTTTAGGAGTTTTCTTCCTCCACCTGAGACAATTTTCACAGAGCTTCCCTGGGATTTTTAGGGGCACGTTTTATGAGATTTGCTATTTTACGGCGCGGCGCGACGCTTGTTCCCGGCGACCCATTTCGTCCTTTTTCAGTGTACGGGCTCCCCCGGCTCACCCCGACCTCCTTTTCGGCCGATTCTTACGCCGTTGGACTCTCGACAGGTAGGGCTTCGATTTTGTTGTTTTGAGTTTTCCCTAGTTTTCGTGTGGATTTTGAGTTTCCCGAGCTTCTTTGAGACCCATTTTCTTCGCGGAGTTTTTGGACAGCACCCGATTGTTTTGGCTGTATCTTTGCGTACCGGCGTCGGATTGAGGTGATTCAGGAGGCGTTTCTCATCTACTTCTCGCAAGGAATCTCCTGGAATTTTCCCAGATTTTTCTCAATTTTTCCCGAAGGTGAAAATCCCCTTTTTCTATAGTTCTTTGGTACAGAATTTCTGCACAGTTTTGTTGGAGTGTTTCCCTTGCCGAATTTGTATCTCAGCGTAGGGAGCTCTGTTTTGATCGTGCAGGGACTGGTTCGACCGGTTCGTCGCGAGGATCGTGACAGTATTTTTTCTGGAATTTTTTGAGCATTTTTCACAGGTGAAAATGGGGAAACTTTGGACTGATAAATTTTGGGCAGATTTGCGTGAACATTGAAAGATTAAATTGTGTATGTTCTTCTTGGATATATTGTACAGTGTTGCGGTGAGCTTTTGGACCGAGCGTGGACTTCATTTTGGGACAGAGATTTAGCGCTCGAGGTGGGTACCGTTGTTAACCTCTTACTTGTGATAACCCACTAGGCACATTGGAGCTAGTCCTATGTTATAATGCTAGTATACTAGTGGATTTGGACATAGCTTGCATAATTGGAAAATTGGACTTATGGGTAGCTCCTACATCTTTCGAGAACTGAAAATGAATTGAATGTTAACTCTTGCAAAGAATATGTTGTCTAAACTCGCCAGGAATAATTTGCTAAACTATTTTATGTGATATGTATCTTGGGACATCTTATGCATGTATATAGAGACCGGCTTGTGGCAACTTGTTACAATTAGTATTCATGATATAGTATATTCTAAATTTTGCAAGAACTGAAATTATATTGTTAAGTAAAGGACTCTTGCATGCTTGAATGGTCACCTAGTTAGGCCACCTTTTTCTGCTGCACTATCATGCTGGAATTGACTTAGGAGAAACCATGATTTTATTTTCTCCTGTTATCTAGACATAGGGGATATCAAGCTCAGGTTAGAGCAGGGGCTGGGATAGTGTAGTCAGATACTTGGGATTCGGGACGGGCAGGCTGTGATGGCAGGGTATTGCGGCAACCGTGGATTTTGGGCGGTTGACCGGACAGTTGTTATTGCATCAGATCGGGGAGAGGATTTGGGCTTCTTTTAGTGGATGGTTCTTTTCCATCTAGATCAGTGTCATGATCCAGTCCTGCGGACTTATTCTCCTTGGATACTTTTATTCAGGCATTTTACTCGTGTGGGTCGCTCCCCTCGAGTGCCACTCCGGAGTGCGCGATATGCAGACTTGAGTCCTTGAGACTCCTATCCCCTATCGGTGTTATGTGTAGGCTGGCATACCCGATTTGGCAGGCATCGCAGGCAGTACCAGTGTTTACTGGAGTATAGATTGGATTTAGTCAGGCAGGCTTTGATATTCTGATGCATACATTTAGCTATCTTTTTAGCTGGGCATGTAGAGGCATATTAGTGGTAGCTTTTTATCAGTAGTCATACTCATAGTTTACCACCTTTATTCTTTTTCGCCTCTGGTAGTCCTAGTGGGCATGTCTGAGTTGAGGTTTACCCACTAGGGGAGGCTACTGTCTTTATAGTAGTTCTCACCCCCACTGTTTTTCCCTCTTCTTTTCCCCTTTGTTTTGTAGAGTCCTCTGCAGGAGCTGCGGGACCCTCTTCCCAGGACCGAGGTAAGAGGATCGTTGACTAGATAGCTGTTTCCCTGATCCAGAGTTCAGTAGTATTGATGTATCCCCTGTACACTCAGACGGTTGTATTTTTCTTTTATTTTGGGTCTGGCTTTGGCCAGCTGGATGTATTTATTTTGTGAGCTGGGAGAGACACTTGTATATTTATGAGAGCTATGTTGTACTTTCTTTTCCAGTATTTGTCTGAGATGTACTAGTTTTAGTTTAGCTCTGTTTCTATGCTCCTTTATTATATCTTTATATCTAGCAGGTTACCAGCGCTTCGTGTACACGGAAAATTTCGGGTGCACGGCGGATCTGTGGACGAGCCCGGGTTCTGGTTTACACCCGGGGCGTGACAGATTAAGTTGGTA
This sequence comes from Tillandsia fasciculata, assembly GCA_029168755.2. NCBI lineage: Eukaryota > Viridiplantae > Streptophyta > Magnoliopsida > Poales > Bromeliaceae > Tillandsia > Tillandsia fasciculata. The sequence goes on along the minus strand of JAQOTM010000516.1, from coordinate 106,236 downwards.
TCAGAGCTTAGGGATAGGTCAGTTGGGACTTAGGAAACCCTAGGCTTTTGGCAGACCCTAGGACGGCAGGGCGTGAGTGACGTGATATTTTGCGAAAGTCAGCAATTTATTATTTAAACTCTTCCTGTGAGTGGAGAGGGACTGGCAGATCCTATTTCTGGTGGACTATTATGTTGGCTGCAGATAACATAAGGTTACAGAAATAGGAGGATGACCATGACTTTCGCTGGATTGGGTCGAGAGTGGTTTTGTTTACTAACCCGTGGTTTCTTGTGTGGCAGGATGCCTTTTAGGCGGTAGATCCCTACCCGGGGGACTCCTACACCCCCAGAGGAGCCGGAGCAGTCCGGACCTTCCGAGATTAGTGAGCTGAGGGCCATGGTGGCCCAGTTGGCGGAGAGTCACCGCCGACAGGAGCAGAGGTTTGAGCAGTTGCTTGCTCAGGTTGGGGCACCTCCCCCTACTACTGTAGAGGCCCCTATACCACCAGTTATATCGCCGGCTATTCCACCAGTCCCTACGGCACCGTCGTCGAGCAGTGGGGCCCAGGGGGTGTTCAGGCCATTGACCCCAGCGGAGGAGCAGGAGTTTGCTGACAAACTCACCCAGTTTTGTCAGCGAGGACCGCTTAGGTTTTCAGGGCGGAGCACTCACCCGTGGGAGATAGGATCGTGGCTAGCAGCAATGGAGAAGTTATTTCGGGACTTCTTCATTGACCATAGATTCAGGGTGCATATGGCAGTACACAGTTTAGAGGGGGATGCAGATGCCTGGTGGCATCGGGTTGAGCCTTTGGAGTTTCAGATTACCCGACAGCTACCTTGGTCAGAGTTTAGACGGATGATTCTGGATACTTATTTCTCCACGAGCGTGAAGAAAAAGCTAGAAGATGATCTGAAGAATCTCCAGCAAGGTGACCGGGCAGTATGGGACTACTTCCAGGAGTTCACGCAGTTGCTCAACTGCGTACCCTATGTTGCCAGGGATGGGCCGCACCAGGTGGAGCTCTTTGAGACGGGTCTGCGCCCAGAGATTTATACCTTGGTGCATGCCCAGAGGCTTCAGACCTTGTCAGAGGCAGTGGATCATGCGCAGTGGGTTGAGAGGGGAGATCACGTTGTCGCTAGACGTGGAGGCTTGGTCGCTCAGAGTTCTGAGAGGAAGCGACCATCGCCGGACGATGGGGGACAGGCCAGTTCCTGGAGGCCGTCCCGACCGCCACCGCTTCAGTTCACGGGCCGTGGGCGTTCGGAGCGGCGAGGGCCTGGGGGATCCCAGAGGCCCCCACAGCACCAGCAGCAGCAGCAGCCCCAGCGACAGCAGCAGCTATCGCAGCAGCAGAGGTCACAGTCGCGACAGCAGGGGTCACAGCGGCAGAGGCAGCAGCAGCAGCAGTCGATGCAGCCCCAGTCTGCGGTTAGATGCATCTTTTGTAGGGGTCAGCACTCATCGGATACTTGTGACCAGAGGTATGGCCGCTGTTATCGGTGTGGACAGTCCGGCCACATCCGAGCTACTTGCCCTTTTTCGACATCGCCGGCTCCTTCCTCTGCATCAGTCCCTTCGGTGCCCCAGCAGCGGCCCTATGCTCCAGCGAGCAGGGCTCCTTCCTCCCACCCTGCAGACTACAGACCTCCGGCACAGAGCGGGCGAGTCTATGCCGCCCAGGTAGAGGACTCCTCAGCAGCCGACCACGTGGTGGCAGGTATCACTTTACTTTTTGGTACTAGAGCTCGCACTTTATTTGATACCGGTGCATCACATTCTTTTATCAGTAGATCATTTGCATCATCCCATGGACTAGAGTTAGGTCGGTTGCCACATGCATTAGTGGTACAGATTCCCGAGCATACATTGCATGTAGAGGAGTGTTGTTGGTCTTGTCCGGTACAGGTTGAGTCTTGGATTTTGCCAGCGGACCTGATGGTCCTTAGCCAGCTGCGAGATTTCGACATAGTGCTTGGGATGGATTGGCTGGCTCGCTACTTCGCGACGATTGATTGCGCCGCGAGGACTATGACTTTTAGCGAGCCAGGCCAGGAGGTGTTTGTTTATAGGGGATGCCAGAGTGCTTTCTTCGCCTCAGTAGTTTCGACTTCTCGTGCGAGGCAGCTGATGCGCAGTGGATGCGTGGCCTCTTTGGCATGTGTGGTTAAGGAGCCTACGGCGGCACCGGGACTCGCAGATATCCCTATTGTCCACGAGTTCCCACATGTGTTTCCACCGGAGCTGATTAGCATGCCGCCGGATAGGGAGATCGAGTTTTCGATTGACTTAGTCCCAGGAACTGCGCCAATCTCTAAGGCTCCTTACCGAATGGCACCGGCTGAGCTGCGAGAGTTAAAGGCGCAACTTCAGAATTTAATGGATAAAGGTTTCGTGAGACCAAGTGTATCGCCTTGGGGAGCGCCGATGCTATTTGTGAAGAAGAAGGATGGTTCACTTCGACTTTGTGTTGATTACCGCGAGCTGAATAAAGTGACCATCAAGAGCAAGTACCCGTTGCCGCGCATTGATGACTTATTTGATCAGCTGCAAGGGTCTTGTGTCTTCTCCAAGATTGACTTACAGTCTGGTTACCACCAACTGAAGGTGAAGGCCGAGGACATTCCAAAGACGGCATTCAGGACGCGGTACGGGCATTATGAGTTCACCGTCATGCCTTTTGGATTGACAAATGCCCCTGCTGCTTTTATGGATTTAATGAACAGGATCTTTCGACCTTACCTGGATCGGTTTGTCGTTGTATTTATTGATGATATCTTGATTTATTCCCGGAGTGATGTGGAGCACGAGAAGCACCTGAGGATTGTGCTGCAACTTCTCAGAGAGAGGAAGTTGTATGCCAAGTTATCTAAGTGCGAATTTTGGCTTCGGGAGGTTGTCTTTTTGGGCCATGTGATCTCAGCCGCAGGAGTGGCAGTAGACCCGACGAAGATTGAGGCAGTCCGGGATTGGCCCCGACCGACGACGGTATCAGAGGTTCGCAGTTTTATGGGCCTAGCCGGATATTACCGTCGGTTTGTGGAAGGTTTTGCGAAACTTTCCACACCCCTCACTCGCCTGACTCGTAAAGGGATTAAGTTTATTTGGAGTGAGGATTTCCAGAGGAGCTTTGAGGAATTAAAGAACATATTGATGTCGGTTCCTATCCTTTCCCTCCCTGTCATGGGGAAAGGATATGTGATTTACAGTGATGCATCGCACAGCGGACTGGGTTGCATGCTGATGCAGGAGGGTAGGGTAATCGCTTATGCCTCTCGGCAATTGAAGGATTATGAAAAGAATTACCCTACCCATGATTTAGAGTTAGCTGCAGTGATTTTTGCATTGAAGTTGTGGCGCCATTATCTGTATGGGGAGCACTGCGAGATTTACACAGACCACAAGAGCTTGAAGTACTTGTTCACACAGAAGGAGCTCAACTTGAGGCAACGCAGATGGTTAGAATTGTTAAAGGACTATGATGTGGACATACTCTACCATCCTGGCAAGGCCAACGTGGTTGCTGATGCCCTGAGCAGGAGAGCAGTACAGAGCCTATCTTTGATGATCACCGATCAGGCGCCATTACTTGAGCAGATGAGGCGGTTAGAGCTCGAGGTTGTGTCCCCTGGGGTCTCTGCTAGACTTATGTCTCTAGTCGTGCAGCCCACTCTGTTGGACAAGATTCGAGAGAGACAGAGTGAGGACCCCCACTTGATGAGGATTCGAGAGCAGATTCAGACGGATTCGACAGGGGATTTTTCAGTTGATGCTACGGGAGTACTGCGGTACAGGGACCGAGCTTGTGTGCCTATGGATACAGAGATTCGAGAGCAGATCTTGAGGGAGGCCCACTATACACCTTATACCATCCATCCTTGTCACGCCCCGGGGTCGAAACTGCGACCCCGGGCTCGCCAACAGATCCGCCATCTGTACGGAAACTGCCGCACAGACGAAGCGTCTACCCTGCAAGTCAGATCTAGAGCTAAAAACATGTATCAGAGCTAAAATAAAACTAGAAGCTACATATATCAACTGAACATCTGGATAAAATAAAAGTCCTCAATACAAAGTCTGACTAGCTATAAGAAATAGCAACAATCCTCACAAGCCTCTCAGAATGTCCAGTACAAAAGTGGAATCATAAAAATACTCCGGGTACATCTACCTTAGACTCTCAATGCTGGTAAGGAACTAATCGGCCGCGTCCTCACGTCGATCTGCTGTCTCCGTGCAATCCAAGCCGGAAAAGCTGCCTCAAACCTGTCACCGCAGCGGGTGTGAGATCTACTGCAGAAGGCAGATCTCAGTGGGTACCGTCCCAATATCCACAGTATGCCCACTAAGTCTACTGGAGGCAAAACAGATAGGTATGCAGATAGATAGATAAAAGGAAAGCAGGAAATGAACTACAGCCAATAAGTAACAACATAATGCTGAAGGAATACTACTCTGACCCTGCTATGCATACACTAACACTGCTAATAATATGCCTCAAGTACTATGCTCAAAGGGAAACTCATCAATGAACATGCTATGCCATCACTCTCTCAATGTCACCCAATCTCAATGACTGCCTCATAGGGTCCAGTCAAGCCTGCGCCAAACCTACTGCCACCTCATCCACACTGGGACGGGACTTACGTAGGGCGTCCCACACGGACTATCTCAAGCGAACTCTAGTGTATCAACTAGTCGCATACATCGCAGCCTCGTCAGGCTCGGTATCATCATCGCACCCGGGGCGTAGCTCGAGGGGAGCGACCCCACCGAACTCAAGTAGCACAACTGTCTCACTGTCTCAATATGCGGCACATGCAGGCTATAATCCACGATCAAACAGATCGGTATCTCAAGCTCGAAAGCACAACTCAGTCGGAAAAGATCCACGACTCAAACAGGAAAAGCCCAAACACTCTCACAGCTATGTCGGAGAACCCTCAACGACTCAATCTGATAATGCACGACCCGTGGCTGAGTCGGAAAACCTCCACGACTCGATCTGCCAGAACCCCCAAAACTCTCATAGCTAAGTGGGAGAACCATCTCCACCACTAAAACAGAACACGATCCATGATCTAGAGTAAACCAAACCGAGAATAAATTCTCAATCTCTCACACGGAAGGCCTGGAAATTCTGAACGACTGCCACCTACAACCCTATCAAACAAGAACAGGCTGCAGGCGTAGCCGCCCATAGCTTCCGCCCCCGAACTGGAAAAATGCTAAAACTCTCTCATGACACTAGAAAGTCATCTCACAATGCTCTAAAAATCTACTCGGCCCTCTGGCACGAGTACTCATGCAACTCGAACAATCTGGACCATTCATAATGTTCTCAATTTTTAAAAATCCTTTTAAAGCGGAGTTTTACTTAAAACGGGGTACTAAAATATTCTGAAGGTCCAGATGCAACCTGAATCTCAAAAGAATGCACAGTCTAGTGTCAAATAACCTCTAGATCATACTAAAAATGTCTAGGGCTCATAAAAGTCTTTCTACAATTTTCTAGGCAACTATCAGATTCATCAACAGTGAAAATTGCATAATAAACATGATCAACTTGCATTCAATAGCATTAAAGGGCATTCCATAAATTTTGGAGAAATTCCAACCCACCTGGAACGCATTCCGTAGGCAACGCTGAAGTCGGTGTAGTGCTGAACCCTCGAACTGATGAAACTCCGAAAAACGTGCCGTGCGCGCGCACACTGACGCGTACTTGGAAGAATCCCCGGAAGCACATTAATCAACTCAGCCATCATGCACTGAAGTTGCAGCACAGATCACTTACAAATTCACAATCAATAAATTAAGTAATTCCACCCAATCCAACAATCTACTTCAATTAAATACATAAACTCAACATACCACTCTGAAGCTCCAACCATCCACATACACCTTCTCCACACTCACAAGTAGCATCAGTACACTCATAAGTTTATGCTCACATAACACCATTCACAATCTACTCTCTACAAGCCCCAATTAGCAAGTTTCCCCCAACAACTACTCACAAATAATTAAATGCACACACAACAATTACATAATTAGTTAATGTTCACCAAACCACAAATTCCATAATTTCCACACCACATACATCTCTCTGCATTAACACAATTCACAAGCCTCATTGCCTTCACAAAAGCCTCAGCATACTAAATCCATAATGCCCACATAATACTATTCACTTAAATCCACCATTGAATTATTCACAAAAACTCCCCAAATTAAATACATACTGTCACACAGCTCTCAACATAATCCAAGTGTACAAAATAAATTTCAAACAGCCAATTCTTTGCTCCCAGCATATTACAATTTCTTTATAACATCAACACTCTTAATTTTAATTCACAACACCACAAAACACATAATCCAAAACCTTCAGCTTACAAGTAATCCAGTGTACTTCCACAGCACACTTCAAAGCCCACAATACTCCCAAAAAGCACATAGCATAAAGTAATTACCAGCCCACTAACAACAATTAAGTAAAAAGAACCATCCACACACTCAAATTCCAACTCCCTACATCCACACACACACACACACAGCCCACTCTTCACACTGTCCAGGCTCCAAAGTAAACCAGAGATACACAAAAGTCCACCCCATCTCAACCTTTGCTACGTTCTCAAAGCCTCAACAGCACCATCATCATCAGCTTCATCATCATCATCAGCCTAGCACACTCCAATGCTGCTGCAACAACCAGGGAGAGAGAGAGAGAGAGAGAAGATCAAAAACAATCCGAAATCAAGCCGCAGCCTACAGCGGGGTTCCCAAGGTCGGTGCGCGGCGTATGGGCCCACCGCGCGGCGGCCCAGCCTGCTGCGCGCGCGCCTAGCGCGCGTGCAGTGCGCCTGCGCGGCGCGCTAGCACGCCCGCGCGGGGCCTGCGCAGCGCCCTGCGCAGCGCGCCCTGCGCGGCGCCCTGCGCGGCGCCCTGCTGCGCTTGCCCGCGCAGCAGAGCGCACCAGCCGCGCGCGCACCCTTGTGCGCGCGCGCGGCTCCCCCCTGCCGCGGCCCCTACAGCACCACGAGCCCAGGTCAAGCAGTCCAGAGCACACCTCCACCCACCAAATCAAAAAGAAAACAAGAAATTAACCTCAAAAACCCAAGCTCCCAAAAATCTGCAACAAACCTTACCTTGCTTGGCGAACGGCGCGCGCGCGCTCCGCTCCGTTTGGCGCCGCGGCTCTTGCAGGAAGATCTCACCATCAACCTCTTTCATTCATTCACTTTCCCCCATCTTCCTTCTTCTTTTCTCCCTTTCTCTTTTCCTCTGTTTCCACTAAAATCCTCTGCTTTGCCTAGATAAGAAGGCGATGACGTGGAGCATTAAATTAAGGGGATCCTTAATTGATCTGGTTGTTGGGAGCATTAAATGCACCCAAGAGAAAAAAATATCCAACCCACACTAATCCATTCCCTTAACCCAATCCAATCAATAATTCTTTTCTTTCCATCAAACCACCCAGATCAAAGCCCCAAAACGACTAATTAATTCAACTCATTAATTTAATTAATTAAATAATCCATCAAAAGCCCCCGTCATCTCACTTTTTGCCCTCGGGGCCTCCGCACGGGTCCGAAACCTCCCGAACCCCGCTGTAATCTGAAGATACACATGCTCAAAGCTTTTTCTCCTCAAAAAGCTCAACCGTGGAGTCGGTGTGCTTAATCCAAAAACCGGCTCCAAAACTACCAGTTCCAACTCGCTTTTCGCCTTCGGGCTCTCTGCGTCCGTCCGGAACCTCCCGAACTCCGCTGTAATCATAAAATACACCTCATCCAAGTGTTTCCAATATTCTGTGTTACGGAATTTGAGTTGGCGTATTTCGTGAATATGTTAAGTCTTGAAGATTGAAGATGAAGATAGCTTGGATCATATACCTCAATCTCAAGAAAGAAGAATTCAAAAGGATCAGGTATGTTTAACTAAATATTTGTGACGATCCGAATACTTCTTATAGTGTAGAAACACCTGGAAGAATGTTTTATTGCATAAACATCAAAAACTGGACATGGGACATGTTCAGGATCCGGATCGTGCTCGGCAATCCGGATCCCGAAGGGTGTTGGTTCATACACTGGTTCAATCCGGATCGCAGCCTCCTCTGATCCGGATCCCGAACACTGGTTTTACCTGTGTGCTTCCTCGATCCGGATCAGGACTTGCAATCCAGATCCCGAACATTGATGTTCTGGTAAAACTGTATGAACGATCCGGATCGGACTTTGTGATCCGGATCCCGAACCCTTGTTTTTCTGGAATCGTCTTTCTTGCTTCGACGATCCGGATCGCAGCAATTCCAATCCGGATCGCCGTCGGTAAAATTTCCAGAAAAGGCAGTTTTTGATCCTTATCTTCTTCCAATGGTTTCTAACCTATAAATAGGCCCTATATTCATTTCTAGGGTTCATGGTTTTTAATCGGCCATCACAGAAAAATTAGCCGAAAAGAAAAATCCACATATAGAGAAGAAAGGAAATCAATAGATTTATTCTATGTTTCTTCATCTATATTGATTAGTTTGATTCTAGGTTTTCATACTCACATTTTGAGTAGAATCAAATAATGAATACTTAGATGGTATTTCCGATCTATCTTTGATCTAAGTATTCGGCGGATCATCACCACCCAAAAACAACGATTTACCCAAATCGGCGCGTGGACTCGCGTGGCCTTGTGGATTCAAGGTGCAACCGCTCTCGTGGATTCGGAGCGAGGTACGTTCGTGGATTCGAAGCGTGCTACTGGGTGAAGACCGTGGATTCGGTTGGACGTCGTGGACTCGACGTTGGACGCTGTGGATTCAGCGTTGGGCGCAGATCGTGGATTCGAGAAGCGTCGTGGAGCGAGCGGGAAGATCTACTAGGAGCGTATGGTAAAAGGTTGAGTCGTCTGTGAGTACGTTATATCACCTTGTACGTGTGTTAATTCTAGTGGATTTCGCCGTGTTATCGGTCCCGTGGTTTTTTACTCCGGTTTGGAGTTTTTCCACGTAAAAATCTTGCGTGTTCATTTATTTTTCCGCATTGGGTTTTATTGCGCAATGATTTTTTGAGTGTTTATTGTTTACACCTATTCACCCCCCTCTAGGTGTTTTTTTCCCTATTTAGATCCATATTATTATAACCCAACAAGTGGTATCAGAGCGGGAATAGGGTTGTAAACAATGGTTGAAGGTGGAAACATCAATCGACCCCCTTTCTTTGATGGAACAAATTATGCGTACTGGAAAGTGCGGATGAAAGCCTTTTTAATTTCCATCGACGAAAGGGTGTGGCAATCAATTGAATTAGGATGGTCTAATCCAACTGAAATTTTAGATGATGTTCGCACCTTAAAACCTAGGTCGAAATGGACCAAGGAAGAGATAGATTCTTCTTCTTACAATGGCAAGGGAATTAATGCTTTATTTAATGCTTTGTCACAAACAGAGTTCTCTCGCGTCTCGGCATGTGAGACTGCGAAAGAAATCTGGGATGTTCTTCAAGTTACGCATGAGGGAACTAACCTAGTGAAGATTCAGAAACTGCAAATGCTTACGAGCAAGTTTGACTCTATCTCTATGGCAGAGAATGAATCTTTCACTGACTATTACACACGATTGCAAGACATCGTAAACTCATGTGCTAACTTGGGAGAGAAGATTCCAGAATTTAAAGTTGTAAGAAAAATTCTAAGAACTCTTCCTGAACGATTTCGCCCGAAGGTCGCAGCCATTGAAACAATTAAACACCCGGACGAAATGCGTGTAGAAGAATTAGTAGGTGCTTTACAAACTTATGAAATGACATTTCCTACTAACTATTCTTCTGGAAAAGCATCCTCTTCTAAGTCTTCAGGTTACGCATTGAAATCAACTAAAGAAGAAGACGCGGATTCATCCTCCTCGGACGACGACGAGAACCTTTCTATGGAGGACTTTGAGAAGCAGCTCGCTCTCTTGACAAGGAAGTTTCGCCGCAACTTTCGAAGGGGTAATTCAAGCAAAACTCCATCCTTCGGAAAGTCGAAGAAAGGCAAGGGTCCTTCAAGTTACAAGTCAAGAAAGCAAGAGAACTTCTCAAAGGATAAGAAAAGTTCAGAGGGACAAGTTCAGTGCTTCAAATGTCGAGGCTACGGCCACATTGCAACGGAATGTCCCAACAAGAATCCGGCAAAGAAGAAGGCGATGCAAGTCGTCACTTGGGATGACAACTCCACGTCAAATGAGTCATCGTCAAGTGATGAAGAAGACAACGCGACAGCTTTCCACGCGTCCACCTCTTCACCCTTCATGTGCTTAATGGCAAGTACATCCGATTCATTGTCCAACTCCACTGTTGAAAAGATTGCAACGGACGATGAATCAGATGATTCGGAAGGTGAAGATTTTGCTCTAGCCTACCACAACTTTTGAGGGATTCAAAGAAACTGGCTAAGCAAAACAAGGGGTTGAAAGGGAGATTGCAGGATCTCGAAGAAGAAATAAAAAGAGTAACCTCTCACTCAACCGATCTTGAAGTGGAAAGGGATAATCTGACAAAAGTAAATGTTTCCCTTCAAGAGTCCAATGAGCAACTCGAGAAGAATTATATGGATATGGTGAACAAAGCGAACTACTTCTTGAAGCTCAACGGCGAGGCTCGACAGGAAAAATTGGAAATGACGGAGACCATACGCCAACTGAAGGATGACTTAAAGAGATTCTCTTCTGGAAGGAGTAAGTTGGACAGACTTCTTGGTCTTGGTCAAATGAATAAGTTCGGCCTCGGATACACTCAAACTGGAGACATTCCAAGTTCGAGTGGGACAGTATTTGTGCCTCAGTCGGTATCTCCTCCTCCGACACCGGAATTCACGACAATCAACGACAACAAGCCTACCACATCCTTCTCGGGATCGTCAAGACCTAAGGTATGTTTTCGTTGTGGCATTTCAGGGCACATAAGGAGAAATTGCAAGACGGGAATCAAATGCTCACCTCAAACACCTCTTGCAACGACTACCTCAAAGGTGATTCCTTGGAAATCAAATGGAAATCATTTGAAAGAAAAGAAACTTGGTAGTACTTCAAACACGACGACGACAAAAGAAAAAGATCAATCATGCAAGACGTCTTCATCAAGGAAAATTTCTCAACCATTGCCAACATACTCCAAAACTCAAAAGGTTTGGGTATGCAAAGGTGAAATCTTTCCTTGTCTTTAATCTTTCTATGATTAAATGTTGTGTAGTTTTATGTATGTGATGACCTGGATCTCCGCAGAGCTGTTGCAGTGCGTTGGGGTGGCTATTGGAGGCCTACGCGGTGTGCTAGAGGTGTTCGGGGCACGATTGGACACAAGTGTTGGATTTCGGACCTAAATGGATCACGTGGGTGATCGGGTGACTCCGTCGGATCTCTGGAAGTGTTCTCGAGCGAAACGGATTTTCAGATTGGGCTCAGCGCGAAATTTGGACTAAGAATACCTTTCCGGGGGCATTCGGCAATTTTTAGTGTGAGAATTTGGCGAAACGGACGTCAAATTCGGATTCAGCGCGCGAAAACGCTTCAGATGGACTATTTACTTGATTTTTTCGGGCTCGGGTTACTGTTCACGCCGGAACAGTGTTCCCGGCAACCGGCCGGCGGCGGCGGGCAGTGCCGGCGGGCGGCGGCGCGGCCTCGGGCAGGCGGCACAGGGGCGCGGGCAGCACGCAGGGGCGCGGGCAGGCGCGCGGTCCACGGCGGCGGCCGTGCACCAGGGCGGTGCCACGTGGCGGTTGGTGAGTGGAGGGCTCACAGTGCGCGGTCCACGGAACCTTTCGGGTGCACGGTGGACCGACTGGGGGACACGTGGCAGGTTGTGGTTGGTGCGGTGTTGTGCTCCCGGTCCACGCAATGGGTGGAGCAGGTGCCGTACGCGACGTGCGGGCAGGTGCGACGTGCGCGGTCCACGGCGCGGTGCACGGTGGGTGTGGCCACGTGGCGCGTCGCCATTGGCGGGCTCACGTGCACCGGGCGCAGCGAATTTTCTGGGGACTTTTGTTTTGGATTTCCCTTAAGTTGCAACCCGAGGACTCTTCAAGGGGGATTTTCGACCCCTTCGAGACCTCAGCTCGAAGGGGAGGTGAGAAGGAGTTTTCTTCTCCTTCAAGTGAGGATTACACCCGCCAAGTTTCAGGATTTTAGGAGGCTCGAATCCCGAGGTTTTGGATTTTACGGCGCGGCGCGACGTTGCATTTCCTGTGTTCTTCTTCGGCGCAGCAGCAGTGTTTTAGCTCTCCTGGTCTACCCCGAGTTCATTCTTCTGTGATTTTTGCGCCGTTGGCTTCACGACAGGTAGGGATTCATCTTTGATTTTGATCGCGCAATCTCATTTTAACTCCTTGGCACGGATCTCGAGGCATTAATGTGACCCCTTTTTCTGTGAGGATTGTGAGGACAGTATCGGAGTATTTTGGCCATATCTTCGCGCTCGAGCGTCAGACGGAGACGAGCTTATACAACTTTTTCATCTACAGATCGCAAGGAACGCGCTCGTATTTTTCTTGGAATTTTATGAGATTTATTTCGAGGTGAAAATCACTGTTTTCTCAGTGTACTGTGTGCAGTCTTTTTCCGCAGTTTGTTGTTTGGAATACCACCTTGCCGAATTTTTATCTTGATGTACAGAACTCAGATTTGGGCGTGCAAGGTACCGTTGCGAAGCTATCGACGCGAGGATCGCCGTGATATTTTTATTGGAATTTCTTGGGCACTTTCTGCAGGTGTTAATTTAGCAGTTTTGAATTCGAGGTTGTATGTGGTTACAAGTGCAATAATTGGGAGCCTAAATGTAATTAGTGAGCTTTGTATTGTACCAGGAATATTACGGGTGTGCTAAAATTGTGGGAGCAAGGATTTGGAGTTTTGGTATTTTCTTGCTGTACGGATTTGGACAGTTGCACTTCAGGTGGGTGGTCGTTGTTTACCTCTATTTTGACATGCTCACTAGGAATATTAGAGTGATCCCTTTATTTGGACATGCATGCTTAAAGTAATATGAAATTGTGAGCCTTCATATGGAAATTACTATTGTGGATATTTGATAGTGGTTGGGACTTATACATGTTGGTATGGATGGAATGTTAGCGTTTAACCTTGCATGTGGATTGGATTATTTATTTTGGACTATATGATTATCCTGTTAGTGGTTGGTACTATTTGAGGATTTTATGACATGCATAGGTGGATAGTGATGCTTTATCATGGAACATGGATTATAGACATGTGTGGTTGGATAATGTTTTAGCATGATGGTTATATCTATGCGGAGTTATTAATTGTTACACATGTGGAACCACTATTGAACACCTTTTTCTTTATTTCCTTGAGAACACTTGCATGCTTGTTTGGACATCTAGGTAGGCCATCTTTTATCGCTACACTTTCATGCTGGAACTTGACTTAGGAGAAACCATGTTTGTTTTCTTTTCTCCTTCTTATTTAGACCTTTGAGTCTGGTTGCTCGGGTTGGAGCAGGGGTTTGGGATAGTGTAGCGAGGACCTGAGGGTCGGTGACAGGTTGTGTTTGATTATGGGTTGCGGGATTATAGCGGCTACCGCGGACAGTAGGCGGTTGACCGGATGTCGAATGTGGGACATGATTGTGATTGTGGGTATTGCGGCGATCGCGGATTTTGGGCGATCGACCGGATGTTCATTTATGCATCAGATTGGGGGATCTGTGTTTCTTTTAGTGGAGGGTGTGTTCCACCGGGGCTTTACAGTTGTGATTTACTCCTGCTTTTGGTACTTATTTTACCGGCGCGGTTATTGCCCGGTAGTGCTTTCCTCGAGTGGGTCGCTCCCCTCGAGTTCCCCTCCGGAGGCCGGGGCCAGACAGTTATTGACGGTTTCGCTATCACATCGGTGCGGCTTATTTGCCCGATGATGAGGGCGGCGGCAGGAGCTTTGCTATCACATCGGCGCGGCTTACTTGCCCGATGATGAGGGCGGTACAGATTGGGTTAATCTGGGACGGTTGGTTATTGTGGATATGGTTATTCCAGTCTAGGACTGTATTTTTAGAGGCATAGTAGTGGTAGTTTCATTTCTTCGGCAGTCATTATTTCTTACTACTCTTCTTTCCCCTTTTGCCTCTGGTAGACCTAGTGGGTGTGTCTTAGTTTGAGGTTTTACCCACTAGGGGAGGCAACTGGTTTACTAGTAGTTCTCACCCCCATTCTTCTTTCCTCTTTTTCTTCTTTCTTGTTTTGCAGTGCCTTCTGCGGGTGCTGCTGGGCTTTTAGCGGCGGGTCGAGGAGAGAGGACGGCTGAGTAGATAGATCTCGAGGCAGGATGAGCGAGTTAGCTGGACTGTTGGTGTCACGCCCCGGGTGTAAACCAGAACCCGGGCCCGTCTACATATCCGCCGTGCACACAGTATTTCCCGTGTACACGAAGCGTCAACAACCTGCTCAGGTATAAAAGATATAATAAAAGAGCAATAAAAACAGAGCTGAACTAAAACTAATACATCTCAGACTGAAGCTGGAAATGAAAAACAATACATCAGTATAAATGATACATCAGTCTCTCCCAGCTCACAATAAATAAATACAATCTGCTGGCAAAAGCCAGTCCCAAAAGTGAAAGTACAACCGTCTGAGGAAAACCTGGGTACACCAACAGTCCAGCTAACACGCTCATCCTGCCTCGAGATCTATCTACACAGCCGTCCTCTCTCCTCGACCCGCCACTGAAAGTCCAGTAGCACCCGCAGAAGACTCTGCAAAACAAGGAAGAAGAAAAAGAGGAAAGAAGAATGGGGGTGAGAACTACTAGTAAACCAGTAGCCTCCCCTAGTGGGTAAAACCTCAAACTCTGACGCACCCACTAGGTCTACCAGAGGCGAAGAGGAAAGAAGAGTGGTAAGAAATGAAACTGCTGAAAAAGGGAAATCTACCACTACTATGCCTCTAAAATGCAGTCCTAGACTGGAATAACCATAACCAACAATAACCACCCGTCCCAGATTAACCCATCTGTACCGCCCTCATCATCGGGCAAGTAAGCCGCGCCGATGTGATAGCAAAGCTCCTGCCGCCGCCCTCATCATCGGGCAAATAAGCCGCGCCGATGTGATAGCAAAGCTCCTGCCGCCGCCCTCATCATCGGGCAAATAAGCCGCGCCGATGTGATAGCGAATCCGTCAATAACAGCCTGGCCCCGGCCTCCGGAGGGGAACTCGAGGGGAGCGACCCACTCGAGGAAAGCACTACCGGGCAATAACCGCGCCGGTAAATAAGTACCAAAAGCAGGAGTAAATCACAACTGTAAAGCCCCGGTGGAACACACCCTCCACTAAAAGAAACACAGATCCCCCAATCTGATGCACAAATGAACATCCGGTCGATCGCCCAAAATCCGCGATCGCCGCAATACCCACAATCACAATCATGTCCCACATCCGACATCTGGTCAACCGCCTACTATCCGCGGTTGCCACAAAACCCCGTAGTCCATAATCATGCCCTATCACCGATGTCCTATAACCGACATCCGGTCAACCGCCCAATATCCGCGGTCACCGCCAAAACCCATAATCCACAATCCAGGCCCCGGCTACACTATCCCAAACCCCTGCTCAAACCCGAGCAACAAGAACCACCTGACTAACGAAAAGGAGAAAAGAAGCAAGCAAGGTTTCTCCTAAGTCAAGTTCCAGCATGAAAGTGTAGCGATAAAAGATGGCCTATCTAGATGTCCATACAAGCATGCAAGTGTTCTCAAGGAAATAAAGGAAAAGGTGTCCAATAGTGGTTCCACATGTGTAACAATTAATAGCTCCGCATAGATATAACCATCATGCTAAAACATTATCCAACCACACATGTCTATAATCCATGTTCCATGATAAAGCATCACTATCCACCTATGCATGTCATAAAATCCTCAAATAGTACCAACCACTAACAGGATAATCATATAGTCCAAAATAAATAATCCAATCCACATGCAAGGTTAAACGCTAACATTCCATCCATACCAACATGTATAAGTCCCAACCACTATCAAATATCCACAATAGTAATTTCCATATGAAGGGCTCACAATTTTATATTACTTTAAGCATGCATGTCCAAATAGAGGGATCACTCTAATATTCCTAGTGAGCATGTCAAAATAGAGGTAAACAACAACCACCCACTTGAAGTGCAACTGTCCCAATCCGTACAGCTGAAAATACCAAAAACTCCAAATCCTTGCTCCCACAATTTTAGCACACCCGTAATATTCCTGATACAATACAAAGCTCACTAATTACACTTAGGCTCCCAATTAATGCTCTTATAACCACATACAACCTCGGATTCGAAACTGTTAAATTATCACCTGCAGAAAGTGCCCAGAAAATTCCAAGAAAAATATCACAGCGATCCTTGCATCGCTAGCTTCGCAACGGTACCTTGCACGTCCAAATCAGAGTTCGGTAAATCAAGATAAAAATCCGGCAAGGTGGTGATCCAAACAATAAACTGTGGAAAAAGACTGCGCACTGTACACTGAGAAAACAGTGATTTTCACCTAGAAATAAAATTCACAAAAATCCAATAAAAATACGAGCGCGTTCCTTGCGATCCGTAGATGAAAAAGTTGTATAAGCTCGTTTCCGTCAGACGCTCGTACGCAAAGATATGGCCGAAATACTCCGCTGCTGTCAAGTAAATCCACACAGAAAATGGGGTCACTGTTTGCCTCGGGATCCGTGCCAAAACCTCGAAACGGGAAAGCGTGACCAAAACGAAAGATGAAGTCCTACCTCTTAGGAGTCTGCTGGTGCAAGAATCACAGGAAAATGATGTCGGGGTAGCCCAGGGGAGCAAAAATACTATCGCTGCGCCGAAGAAGAATACTAGGAAGCAACGTCGCGCCGCACCGTAAAATGGGGAACCTCGGGATTCGTGCCTCCAAAACTCTTGAAACTTGGCAGGGAGATCCAGCACAAAGAGATGAAAAACTTTGCTTAAGGGTGCTCGGAGAGATCTTGCACAGGTTGGGAGAAAAAGAAGAAAGAAGGAGGCTCGGGCTGGTGGCTTTTATAGGCTGAAAGAACAATTGAAGAAATACCCAACATGTCCCAACTTTCGGGCGCTCACCAGATTTCGGGCTGCTACAGTAACGGGCCGGCCCGTTACTGTTCACGCCCGAAATCCTCTGGGCCGGCCACGTAGCCCAGCCCAACAAGCCAACGGACCCCGCTGCACCCGGCGCACCTGCGCCAGCCAACGGTGGCGCGCCACGTGGCCCCGACAGGCCGTGCACCGCGCACGGTGCGCCGTGCACCGCGCACGTCGCCGGCTGACCCGGGTCGTACGGCCACCTGCCCCGGTCACCGTCTCAACCGCTCGCGTGGACCGCGTGCACCAAGACCCGCCAATCCCGAGCCGCCACGTGGGCACCCCTCGGTCCACCGTACACCCCGCCAAGTCAGTGGACCGCGCGCCGTGAACCAACCAACCGAACAACGCCACGTGGCACCGCCCTGGTGCACGACCCCCGCGGTGGACCGCGCACCTGACCGCGCGCCCTAGCGCCTGCCCGCGCCCTGCCCGCGCCGCGTGCCGCCGCCTGCCGCCTGCCCGAGGCCGCCCCGCCGCCCGCCGGCGCTGCCCGCCGCCGCCGGCGATCGCCGGAGACACTGTTCCGGCATGAACAGTACCCGCAAGCTCAAAAACGACAAGTAAATAGTCCATCTTGACCGTTTTCGCGCGCTGATTCCAAAAACAACATCCGTTTCGCCAAATTCCAAACCGATAAATCGCCGGAGGCTCCCGAAAGGTATTTTCAATCCGAATTTCACGCCGAGTCCAAATTTGATATCCGATTTGCGCGAAAACACTTCTAAACATCCGACGGGGTCTTCCGGTTATCCAAGTGATCCAATAAAGCTCGAGGTTCAACACTTGTATCTAATCATGCACCAACACCTCCCGAAACACAGAACAGGCTCCCCCGAAGTCACCGATGACCCTACCACAACTCTGCAGAGGTCCAGGTCATCACATCCTCCCCCACTAAAAGAAAGTTTCGTCCTCGAAACTAAAGTCGTTCCTCAACACGAAATCTCAACCAAATAGAGGGGGTAATTATCCGAACATCCGCCACTCAAGCTCCCAAAGCTGTCAAATACCTCCTCCAGGGACACGATACAATCCTCGGGTCTCTAACAAGAACAAAAAAAAGGTGAGCACTCCAAGAATCCGTACTACCTCAACCAAGTACAGCTAGACTAACCGCTCGAGCTACCAAGTAGTCCACATCGGTATACGCATCCGCTCCTTCTCAGCCTCAGATAATCCAACCACAAGTCCATCGGCACACTAGCTCGATCCAAGTACCTCTTTACTTCCCGTGATATCCAATGCAAGTCCCTCAACCACACCAGCCAAAAAGGCCACTCAACCACTGCGAAACATCCACCTCACGCACAAAATCAAAACCATAGAGGCGAAGATAACCCTCAAGCAACCCAAGTACACCAATACCTCCGGGCCTGGCTCCCCACGAAAACCGTCCTCACGGCATAATCAGCCGCCGCGAAAGAAAAACCGAACCCGCCAGCCCAACAGGTACCACAACAACATCCCGCAGCTGAGTCAAGACCCTCAGGTCTACCGGCAAAATCCAGGACTCAAGCTGCACCGGGCAGGACCAACAACTCTCCCCCACGTGCCGCAGATCGGGAATATGACCTCCCGAACACCCGGTAACCGTCCTACCCCTAACCCAAGCAATGAAGCAAAAGCACTACCCACCACGGAGGGAAATCCTCTCGTATCAAAAGATACGAACCCAAGAGCCCGGAACAACTCAAACCTACCACCACACTGACCGCTGGAACCCATGTGATCTGACGGTCTCAAAATCCACTATCCTGGAACAAGAGATCGGGAATGCCTCATCCGACTGACCTGTCCTCCAACACCCGGCGCCAAGCGCCTCAATCCGAACTCACCTCAGGCGGCAGATCCCCCCAATCCAAAGGAACTACAATGCCACGCTCCATACCCGGCGCCTACTCCAATGAGGCGTCCCTAGTACTCTCAATCCCCCACCGAACAAGACCCTGCCTCCAAAGGCTCCATTCTCAATCCCACAAATCGGGGCGACTCATCCGCCAAAATTGGCTCACTCTTTCAATGCAATCCCACATCTTTCCCTGCTGTCAACGGTCCACCCTTCCTCAGTGCCCCAGCACTAAACATCGGCACGGAGGGGCTACTCACTAGTCCGACAACTGTGCCACTGCGCTGCTCCGACAGCTGTGTCACTGCGCTGCTCCGACAACTGTGTCACTGCGCTGCTCCGACAACCGTGTCACTGCAATGCTGATCTGCCACCCAACACTACTACCCTTCGGGTCCGGAGCTCTCAGACCCCAATCTGGGTATCCGGCCCGCAACAACCAGCCCAGACCCAACTGCCGCACCAAGGTGCACCCGGGTCAGGGCCCAACGTCGGGGAGACACCGCTCACCACGACAAAACCGCAAATCAGCACACCCCAACACTCGACCCAATCTAGCGAAAGTCAAAGACATCCCCCTATTTTTGTAACTTTATGTTGTCTGCAGCCAACATAACTGTCCAACAAAAATAGGATATGTCGATCCCTCTTCACTCACAGGAAGAGTCAAATAAATAAATCACCGACTTTCGCAAAATGTCACGCCACTCACGCCCTATCATCCTAGGGTCTGTCCAAAAGCCTAGGGTTTCCTAAGTCCCAACTGACCTATCCCTAAGCTCTGATACCAACTTAATCTGTCACGCCCCGGGTGTAAACCAGAACCCGGGCCCGTCTACAGATCCGCCGTGCACACAGTATTTCCCGTGTACACGAAGCGTCAACAACCTGCTCAGATATAAAAGATATAATAAAAGAGCAATAAAAACAGAGCTGAACTAAAACTAATACATCTCAGACTGAAGCTGGAAATAAAATACAATACATCAGTATAAATGATACATCAGTCTCTCCCAGCTCACAATAAATAAATACAACCTGCTGGCAAAAGCCAGTCCCAAAAGTGAAAGTACAACCGTCTGAGGAAAACCTGGGTACACCAACAGTCCAGCTAACACGCTCATCCTGCCTCGAGATCTATCTACACAGCCGTCCTCTCTCCTCGACCCGCCACTGAAAGTCCAGTAGCACCCGCAGAAGACTCTGCAAAACAAGGAAGAAGAAAAAGAGGAAAGAAGAATGGGGGTGAGAACTACTAGTAAACCAGTAGCCTCCCCTAGTGGGTAAAACCTCAAACTCTGACGCACCCACTAGGTCTACCAGAGGCGAAGAGGAAAGAAGAGTGGTAAGAAATGAAACTGCTGAAAAAGGGAAATCTACCACTACTATGCCTCTAAAATGCAGTCCTAGACTGGAATAACCATAACCAACAATAACCAACCGTCCCAGATGAACCCATCTGTACCGCCCTCATCATCGGGCAAGTAAGCCGCGCCGATGTGATAGCAAAGCTCCTGCTGCCGCCCTCATCATCGGGCAAATAAGCCGCGCCGATGTGATAGCAAAGCTCCTGCCGCCGCCCTCATCATCGGGCAAATAAGCCGCGCCGATGTGATAGCGAATCCGTCAATAACAGCCTGGCCCCGGCCTCCGGAGGGGAACTCGAGGGGAGCGACCCACTCGATGAAAGCACTACCGGGCAATAACCGCGCCGGTAAATAAGTACCAAAAGCAGGAGTAAATCACAACTGTAAAGCCCCGGTGGAACACACCCTCCACTAAAAGAAACACAGATCCCCCAATCTGATGCACAAATGAACATCCGGTCGATCGCCCAAAATCCGCGATCGCCGCAATACCCACAATCACAATCATGTCCCACATCCGACATCTGGTCAACCGCCTACTATCCGCGGTTGCCACAAAACCCCGTAGTCCATAATCATGCCCTATCACCGATGTCCTATAACCGACATCCGGTCAACCGCCCAATATCCGCGGTCGCCGCCAAAACCCATAATCCACAATCCAGGCCCCGGCTACACTATCCCAAACCCCTGCTCAAACCCGAGCAACAAGAACCACCTGACTAACGAAAAGGAGAAAAGAAGCAAACAAGGTTTCTCCTAAGTCAAGTTCCAGCATGAAAGTGTAGCGATAAAAGATGGCCTATCTAGATGTCCATACAAGCATGCAAGTGTTCTCAAGGAAATAAAGGAAAAGGTGTCCAATAGTGGTTCCACATGTGTAACAATTAATAGCTCCGCATAGATATAACCATCATGCTAAAACATTATCCAACCACACATGTCTATAATCCATGTTCCATGATAAAGCATCACTATCCACCTATGCATGTCATAAAATCCTCAAATAGTACCAACCACTAACAGGATAATCATATAGTCCAAAATAAATAATCCAATCCACATGCAAGGTTAAACGCTAACATTCCATCCATACCAACATGTATAAGTCCCAACCACTATCAAATATCCACAATAGTAATTTCCATATGAAGGGCTCACAATTTTATATTACTTTAAGCATGCATGTCCAAATAGAGGGATCACTCTAATATTCCTAGTGAGCATGTCAAAATAGAGGTAAACAACAACCACCCACTTGAAGTGCAACTGTCCCAATCCGTACAGCTGAAAATACCAAAAACTCCAAATCCTTGCTCCCACAATTTTAGCACACCCGTAATATTCCTGATACAATACAAAGCTCACTAATTACACTTAGGCTCCCAATTAATTCTCTTATAACCACATACAACCTCGGATTCGAAACTGTTAAATTATCACCGGCAGAAAGTGCCCAGAAAATTCCAAGAAAAATATCACAGCGATCCTTGCATCGATAGCTTCGCAACGGTACCTTGCACGTCCAAATCAGAGTTCGGTAAGTCATGATAAAAATCCGGCAAGGTGGTGATCCAAACAAAAACTGTGGAAAAAGACTGCGCACTGTACACTGAGAAAACAGTGATTTTCACCTCGAAATAAAATTCACAAAAATCCAGTAAAAATACGAGCGCGTTCCTTGCGATCCGTAGATGAAAAAGTTGTATAAGCTCGTTTCCGTCAGACGCTCGTGCGCAAAGATATGGCCGAAATACTCCGCTGCTGTCAAGTAAATCCACACAGAAAATGGGGTCACTGTTTGCCTCGAGATCCGTGCCAAAACCTCAAAACGGGAAAGCGCGACCAAAACGAAAGATGAAGTCCTACCTCTTAGGAGTCTGCTGGTGCAAGAATCACAGGAAAATGATGTCGGGGTAGCCCAGGGGAGCAAAAATACTATCGCTGCGCCGAAGAAGAATACTAGGAAGCAACGTCGCGCCGCACCGTAAAATAGGGAACCTCGGGATTCGTGCCTCCAAAACTCTTGAAACTTGGCAGGGAGATCCAGCACAAAGAGATGAAAAACTTTGCTTAAGGGTGCTCGGAGAGATCTTGCACAGGTTGGGAGAAAAAGAAGAAAGAAGGAGGCTCGGGCTGGTGGCTTTTATAGGCTGAAAGAACAATTGAAGAAATACCCAACATGTCCCAACTTTCGGGCGCTCACCAGATTTCGGGCTGCTACAGTAACGGGCCGGCCCGTTACTGTTCACGCCCGAAATCCTCTGGGCCGGCCACGTAGCCCAGCCCAACAAGCCAACGGACCCCGCTGCACCCGGCGCACCTGCGCCAGCCAACGGTGGCGCGCCACGTGGCCCCGACAGGCCGTGCACCGCGCACGTCGCCGGCTGACCCGGGTCGTACGGCCACCTGCCCCGGTCACCGTCTCAACCGCTCGCGTGGACCGCGTGCACCAAGACCCGCCAATCCCGAGCCGCCACGTGGGCACCCCTCGGTCCACCGTACACCCCGCCAAGTCAGTGGACCGCGCGCCGTGAACCAACCAACCGAACGACGCCACGTGGCACCGCCCTGGTGCACGACCCCCGCGGTGGACCGCGCACCTGACCGCGCGCCCTGGCGCCTGCCCGCGCCCTGCCCGCGCCGCGTGCCGCCGCCTGCCGCCTGCCCGAGGCCGCCCCGCCGCCCGCCGGCGCTGCCCGCCGCCGCCGGCGATCGCCGGAGACACTGTTCCGGCATGAACAGTACCCGCAAGCTCAAAAACGACAAGTAAACAGTCCATCTTGACCGTTTTCGCGCGCTGATTCCAAAAACAACATCCGTTTCGCCAAATTCCAAACCGATAAATCGCCGGAGGCTCCCGAAAGGTATTTTCAATCCGAATTTCACGCCGAGTCCAAATTTGATATCCGATTTGCGCGAAAACACTTCTAAACATCCGACGGGGTCTTCCGATTATCCAAGTGATCCAATAAAGCTCGAGGTTCAACACTTGTATCTAATCATGCACCAACACCTCCCGAAACACAGAACAGGCTCCCCCGAAGTCACCGATGACCCTACCACAACTCTGCAGAGGTCCAGGTCATCACAGTTGGTGTACCCAGGATTCCTCAGACGGTTGTACTTTTACATTTGGGACTGGCTTTTGCCAGCAGGTTGTATTTATTTTGGTGAGCTGGGAGAGACAGATGTATCATTTATACAGATGTATTGTATTTTATTTCCAGCTTCAGTCTGAGATGTATTAGTTTTAGTTCAGCTCTGTTTTTACTGCTCTTTATTGCTCTTTTATTATATCTTTTATGTCTGAGCAGGTTGTTGACGCTTCGTGTACACGGGAAATACCGTGTGCACGGCGGATCTGTGGACGGGCCCGGGTTCTGGTTTACACCCGGGGCGTGACAGATTAGTTGGTATCAGAGCTTAGGGATAGGTCAGTTGGGACTTAGGAAACCCTAGGCTTTTGGAGGACCCTAGGATGTTAGGGCGTGAGAGACGTGACTTTTGGCGAAAGTCGGTGATTTGGTTTTGACTCTTCCAGTGAGTGAAGAGGGATCGGCATACCCTATTTTGTGGGACAGTTATGTTGGCTGCAGACAACATAACGTTACAAAATAGGGGGATGCCTTTGACTTTCGCTAGATTGGGTCGAGTGTTTGGGGTGTGCTGATTTGCGGTTTTGTCGTGGTGAGCGGTGTCTCCCCGACGTTGGGGCTCTGACCCGAGTGCACCTTGGTGCGGCAGTTGGGCCTGAGCTGGTTGTTTCGGGCCGGATACCCAGATTGGAGTCTGGGGGCTCCGGACTCGAAGGGTAGGAGTGTTGGAGGCAGATCAGCGGAGCAGCGCGGTGACCCAGTTGTCGGGGCAGTGACACAGTTGTCGGAGCAGCGCGGTGACACAGTTGTCGGAGCAGCGCGGTGACACAGTTGTCGGAGCAGCGCGGTGACACAGTTGTCGGGTCAGCACAGTGGCGCAGTTGTCGGAGCAGTGACACAGTTGTCGGAGCAGCGCGGTGACCCAGTTGTCGGATCAGCACAGTGGCGCAGTTGTCAGATCAGTGCAGTGGCACAGTTGTCGGACTAGTGAGTAGCCCCTCCGTGCCGACGTTTAGTGCTGGGGCACCGAGGAAGGGTGGACAGTTGACAGCAGGGAAACTGTGGGATTGCATTGAAAGAGTGAGCCAGTTTTGGCGGATGAGTTGCCCCGATTTGTGGGATTGTGTATGGAGCCTTTGGTGGCAGGGCCTTGTTCGGTGGGGGATTGAGAGTTCTAGGGACGCCTCATTGGAGTAGGCGCCGGGTATGGAGCGTGGCATTACAGTTCCTTGGGATTGGGATCTGCCGCCTGAGGCGGGTTCTGATTGAGGCGCTTGGCGCCGGGTGTTGGAGGACAGGTCAGTTGGATGAGGCATTCCTGATTTCTTTTTCTGGATAGTGGATTTTTGAGACCGTCAGAGCACATAGATTCCAGCGGCCAGTGTGGCGGTAGGTTTGAATTGTTCCAGGCTCTTGGGTTCGTATCTTTCGATACGAGAGGTTTTCCCTTCTTGGTGAGTAGCCTTTTTGGCTGGTGTGTTTGAGGGATCAGCGGCGGCACCAGGACTTGGATATACCCTTTTGGTTATGAGTTCCTAGCTGTTCTCCTATCGGAGTTGTTTGGCATGACACCAGTTTGGGAGTTGAGGACCCAACTCCAGGATTTGATGTTTTGGAAGTATGTCAGGCCAAGTGTGGCACCTCTGGGGGCGCCGGTGCTATTCGAGTTGTGGAAGGTTGGTTCACTTCGGCTTTGTGAGGACCCGTAAGAATTTGATGAAGTGAACATCGGGAGCTAGCACCCTTCTGCTAAGCTTGGAGGATTTATTTTACCAGCTGCAAGGGTATTGGATCTTCGCGAAGTTGGATTTGCAATCTGGTTCTCTCGACTGCTCATGGCTAAGTGTTGATGCCGGAGGGTTAGGGAATTGCTTCTACATCCCGACGGTTTTGGATTGGAGATCTGAGGTTACGGGATCAGTTGGGGGACTTATATCGGATGCCACGGGAGTACAGAGTTACTTGGATCGAGCTTTTGTGCCGATGGACTTGTGATTGGACTATCTGAGGCCCTGGGAGGGGCAGATGCTTGTACCGATGCGGACAGCTTGGTAGCTCGAGCGGTTAGCCCAGCTGTACGTGGTTGAGGTGGTGCGGATTCCTGGAGTGCTCACCTTTATTTTGTTCCAGTTAGAGACCCGAGGATTGCATCGCGTCTCTGGAGGAGGTATTTGTCAGCCTTAGGAGCTTGAGTGGTGGATGATTGGATATTTACCCCCTCTATTTGGTTGAGATTCCGGGTGGAGGAACGACTTTAGTTTCGAGGACGAAACTTTCTTTTAGTGGGGGAGGATGTGATGACCTGGATCTCCGCAGAGCTGTTGCAGTGCGTTGGGGTGGCTATTGGAGGCCTACGCGGTGTGCTAGAGGTGTTCGGGGCACGATTGGACACAAGTGTTGGATTTCGGACCTAAATGGATCACGTGGGTGATCGGGTGACTCCGTCGGATCTCTGGAAGTGTTCTCGAGCGAAACGGATTTTCAGATTGGGCTCAGCGCGAAATTTGGACTAAGAATACCTTTCCGGGGGCATTCGGCAATTTTTAGTGTGAGAATTTGGCGAAACGGACGTCAAATTCGGATTCAGCGCGCGAAACGCTTCAGATGGACTATTTACTTGATTTTTTCGGGCTCGGGTTACTGTTCACGCCGGAACAGTGTTCCCGGCAACCGGCCGGCGGCGGCGGCGGCGGCGGGCAGTGCCGGCGGGCGGCGGCGCGGCCTCGGGCAGGCGGCACAGGGGTGCGGGCAGCGCGCAGGGGCGCGGGCAGGCGCGCGGTCCACGGCGGCGGCCGTGCACCAGGGCGGTGCCACGTGGCGGTTGGTGAGTGGAGGGCTCACAGTGCGCGGTCCACGGAACCTTTCGGGTGCACGGTGGACCGACTGGGGGACACGTGGCAGGTTGTGGTTGGTGCGGTGTTGTGCTCCCGGTCCACGCAATGGGTGGAGCAGGTGCCGTACGCGACGTGCGGGCAGGTGCGACGTGCGCGGTCCACGGCGCAGTGCACGGTGGGTGTGGCCACGTGGCGCGTCGCCATTGGCGGGCTCACGTGCACCGGGCGCAGCGAATTTTCTGGGGACTTTTGTTTTGGATTTCCCTTAAGTTGCAACCCGAGGACTCTTCAAGGGGGATTTTCGACCCCTTCGAGACCTCAGCTCGAAGGGGAGGTGAGAAGGAGTTTTCTTCTCCTTCAAGTGAGGATTACACCCGCCAAGTTTCAGGATTTTAGGAGGCTCGAATCCCGAGGTTTTGGATTTTACGGCGCGGCGCGACGTTGCATTTCCTGTGTTCTTCTTCGGCGCAGCAGCAGTGTTTTAGCTCTCCTGGTCTACCCCGAGTTCATTCTTCTGTGATTTTTGCGCCGTTGGCTTCACGACAGGTAGGGCTTCATCTTTGATTTTGATCGCGCAATCTCATTTTAACTCCTTGGCACGGATCTCGAGGCATTAATGTGACCCCTTTTTCTGTGAGGATTGTGAGGACAGCATCGGAGTATTTTGGCCATATCTTCGCGCTCGAGCGTCAGACGGAGACGAGCTTATACAACTTTTTCATCTACAGATCGCAAGGAACGCGCTCGTATTTTTCTTGGAATTTTATGAGATTTATTTCGAGGTGAAAATCACTGTTTTCTCAGTGTACTGTGTGCAGTCTTTTTCCGCAGTTTGTTGTTTGGAATACCACCTTGCCGAATTTTTATCTTGATGTACAGAACTCAGATTTGGGCGTGCAAGGTACCGTTGCGAAGCTATCGACGCGAGGATCGCCGTGATATTTTTATTGGAATTTCTTGGGCACTTTCTGCAGGTGTTAATTTAGCAGTTTTGAATTCGAGGTTGTATGTGGTTACAAGTGCAATAATTGGGAGCCTAAATGTAATTAGTGAGCTTTGTATTGTACCAGGAATATTACGGGTGTGCTAAAATTGTGGGAGCAAGGATTTGGAGTTTTGGTATTTTCTTGCTGTACGGATTTGGACAGTTGCACTTCAGGTGGGTGGTCGTTGTTTACCTCTATTTTGACATGCTCACTAGGAATATTAGAGTGATCCCTTTATTTGGACATGCATGCTTAAAGTAATATGAAATTGTGAGCCTTCATATGGAAATTACTATTGTGGATATTTGATAGTGGTTGGGACTTATACATGTTGGTATGGATGGAATGTTAGCGTTTAACCTTGCATGTGGATTGGATTATTTATTTTGGACTATATGATTATCCTGTTAGTGGTTGGTACTATTTGAGGATTTTATGACATGCATAGGTGGATAGTGATGCTTTATCATGGAACATGGATTATAGACATGTGTGGTTGGATAATGTTTTAGCATGATGGTTATATCTATGCGGAGTTATTAATTGTTACACATGTGGAACCACTATTGAACACCTTTTCCTTTATTTCCTTGAGAACACTTGCATGCTTGTTTGGACATCTAGGTAGGCCATCTTTTATCGCTACACTTTCATGCTGGAACTTGACTTAGGAGAAACCATGTTTGTTTTCTTTTCTCCTTCTTATTTAGACCTTTGAGTCTGGTTGCTCGGGTTCGAGCAGGGGTTTGGGATAGTGTAGCGAGGACCTGAGGGTCGGTGACAGGTTGTGTTTGATTATGGGTTGCGGGATTATAGCGGCTACCGCGGACAGTAGGCGGTTGACCGGATGTCGAATGTGGGACATGATTGTGATTGTGGGTATTGCGGCGATCGCGGATTTTGGGCGATCGACCGGATGTTCATTTGTGCATCAGATTGGGGGATCTGTGTTTCTTTTAGTGGAGGGTGTGTTCCACCGGGGCTTTACAGTTGTGATTTACTCCTGCTTTTGGTACTTATTTTACCGGCGCGGTTATTGCCCGGTAGTGCTTTCCTCGAGTGGGTCGCTCCCCTCGAGTTCCCCTCCGGAGGCCGGGGCCAGACAGTTATTGACGGTTTCGCTATCACATCGGCGCGGCTTATTTGCCCGATGATGAGGGCGGCGGCAGGAGCTTTGCTATCACATCGGCGCGGCTTACTTGCCCGATGATGAGGGCGGTACAGATTGGGTTAATCTGGGACGGTTGGTTATTGTGGATATGGTTATTCCAGTCTAGGACTGTATTTTTAGAGGCATAGTAGTGGTAGTTTCATTTCTTCGGCAGTCATTATTTCTTACTACTCTTCTTTCCCCTTTTGCCTCTGGTAGACCTAGTGG
This sequence comes from Tillandsia fasciculata, assembly GCA_029168755.2. NCBI lineage: Eukaryota > Viridiplantae > Streptophyta > Magnoliopsida > Poales > Bromeliaceae > Tillandsia > Tillandsia fasciculata. The sequence continues at coordinate 77,594 of JAQOTM010000516.1, read as the reverse complement.
GTGTGTCTTAGTTTGAGGTTTTACCCACTAGGGGAGGCTACTGGTTTACTAGTAGTTCTCACCCCCATTCTTCTTTCCTCTTTTTCTTCTTTCTTGTTTTGCAGTGCCTTCTGCGGGTGCTGCTGGGCTTTTAGCGGCGGGTCGAGGAGAGAGGACGGCTGAGTAGATAGATCTCGAGGCAGGATGAGCGAGTTAGCTGGACTGTTGGTGTACCCAGGATTCCTCAGACGGTTGTACTTTTACATTTGGGACTGGCTTTTGCCAGCAGGTTGTATTTATTTTGGTGAGCTGGGAGAGACAGATGTATCATTTATACAGATGTATTGTATTTTATTTCCAGCTTCAGTCTGAGATGTATTAGTTTTAGTTCAGCTCTGTTTTTACTGCTCTTTATTGCTCTTTTATTATATCTTTTATGTCTGAGCAGGTTGTTGACGCTTCGTGTACACGGAAAATACCGTGTGCACGGCGGATCTGTGGACGGGCCCGGGTTCTGGTTTACACCCGGGGCGTGACAATGTAGACTATTTTCTTTCTTTTTCGTTGAGCCAACTCGTCAACCATCCATAGGAGGTAAATGGTACATTTTCTTATTGGTTGATGATTTTTCTAGATATACTTGGGTAGCATTTTTAAAAGAAAAAGCTGATACCTTTGATTCTTTTCTCGAAATTTGCAATCGTATTATGATTGAAAAGAATGAAAGGATTACTCGAGTTAGGAGTGATAGAGGTGGGGAATTCATAAATTCCAAATTCATTGATTTTTGCTCTTCTAACGGCATTAAACATGAATTCTCTGCACCTTACACACCTCAACAAAATGGTGTAGTCGAGCGCAAAAACAGGGTCGTACAGGAGATGGCACGTGTTATGCTTCATAGCCGGAACTTACCTTTATATTTTTGGGCTGAAGCGGTGAACACGGCTGTCTATGTTATCAATCGAGTGTATTTGCGCCCGGGGACTTTGAATACACCATATGAACTATGGTTTTGTAGAAAACCTAATATCAAATATTTTCGTATTTTGGGAGTCGGTGTTTTATTTTACGTGATCGTGAGAATCTTGGAAAATTTGACTCTCGAAGTGACGAAGGGATTTTCTTAGGTTATTCTACAAACAGTAGAGCATATCGAGTTTTTAACTTAGAATCTAAGACGATCGTAGAATCGATAAATGTTAAGGTAGATGAAGCTTTTCACTTTGAATCTGAAAAATCTACCCTCGATATCTCTCTTGATGATGATACACCTGCTAATGCATCTTCTTCTAACAATTCTTTCGATAATAATGATGCATCTAACGGTTCTTCAAGTTCATCTGATGTGCAGGAATCATCTCGTGTACCTCCGTCTACTCCTCTACCTCAAACGTTACGCATCTCCAAGGATCACCCTGAATCGAACATCATTGGAGATCCACAAGAAGGAGTTAGAACACGGAGACAATTGGTTTGCGGATTTGCATGCTATGTATCTCAAATCGAACCAAAGAATGTTGATGAAGCTCTCCAAGATGATTACTGGATTAAAGCAATGCAGGAAGAGCTCCATCAATTCGAGCGAAACAAAGTCTGGGAATTAACGAAGCCTCCGAAGCAACACAATGTGATAGGTACCAAATGGATCTTCAAGAACAAGAAAAATGAAGAAGGTACTATCATCAGGAACAAAGCAAGGTTAGTTGCTCAAGGCTACTCTCAAGTAGAAGGTATAGACTTTGATGAAACTTTCGCCCCTGTAGCTAGACTCGAGTCCATTCGTATATTGTTTGCGATTGCTTGTCATTTTAAAATCAAATTATTTCAAATGGACGTTAAGAGCGCCTTTTTAAATGGGTTTTTAAATGAGGAAGTTTATGTGGCTCAACCGAAAGGTTTTGTGGATCATAAACTACCTAACCATGTTTTTCGTCTGAAAAAGGCTCTTTACGGTCTGAAACAAGCACCGCGAGCATGGTACGAAAGGTTGACAAAGCACCTTTTGGAAAAGGGCTACACTCGAGGGGGAGCTGACAGGACTCTCTTTGTGAAGCATTATCAAAACAATTTCATAGTTGCACAAATCTATGTCGATGACATTGTATTTGGAGCAACAAGAGATAATGATGCTTCTAAATTCGCGGAGACCATGGAAAGCGAATTTGAGATGTCCATGATGGGCGAATTGACTTATTTTCTTGGATTACAAGTTAAACAAAACGATGAAGGTATTCACTTGTGTCAATCCAAGTATGCACTGGAGTTGGTCAAAAAGTTTGATCTTGAAAATTCTAAGGATTTTCCGACTCCAATGGGAACTAGCCATAAGGGACTTGGAAGTGAATCACATAGTGAGAATGTAGACGAGAAACTGTATCGCAGTATGATTGGAAGTCTACTATATCTCACGGCTAGTCGCCCGGATATATCCTTCAGTGTTGGGATTTGTGCGAGATATCAATCAGCACCGAAGGAGGTTCACCTGAAAGCGGTGAAACGGATCATCCGGTATATCAAAGGTACAATCAATTTCGGAATTTGGTATCCTATGGGAACAACTTTGGATATTGTTGGATACTCAGATGCCGATTGGGCTGGATCGGTGGATGACCGGAAAAGCACGAGTGGTGCATGCTTCTATCTTGGCCATTGCCTTGTTGCATGGCACAGTAAAAAGCAGAATTGCATAGCACTCTCGACTGCCGAAGCGGAGTACATTTCTGCAGGAAGTTGTTCAACCCAATTGATTTGGATGAAAAGCGTGTTGAGCGATTTCCGGATTTCAACAACTTCGGTAAACATTTTATGTGACAACACTAGTGCCATTAACATTTCAAAAAACCCTGTGTTGCACTCTAGAACAAAACATATTGAACTTAGATATCATTTTCTTAGAGAGCTAGTTGAATCAAACATTCTTCAACTGTCATATATTTCAACTGAGGATCAATTAGCTGATATCTTAACAAAACCTTTGGATCAAAAACGTTTTATTCACTTGCGTAAAGCAATTGGCATGCTTTCCTTGAAATAAACTCTTTTGAAACCTTTGCTTAGGTTAGGTTTTGTTTTTGTTTTTGTTTTGTTCTTTATCTATGTTTTGTACATAGGACATTAATTGAGCATAAATCATAATTGACTTTAATTGCATCCTTTTATGCATTTAGAAATTTATTATGCTTTTGATGTCATAATATTTCAATGTTGCAATGATCATTTACGTTAATTAAACCATCTTTTAAGTGATCAAAGTCAATTTCTCTCTCAATGATCTCTTGGTATAGTCATTATCATATTTGATTGCTTAGTCGAGTATGAATTCGAGATCAATGGTTTGGTTGAATACCTTATATATTAAATAATTGATAGCCAATTGAGGGGGAGTCAATGAAATGTAAAATGCTCAAAAGATGTGGAAAGAGTTACATCCCAATGAGGAGTGTGAAAACTACCACCACATGGAGAAAATGAAAGAAAGAAAAAGATACTCCATGAATGAAAAGCAAATTCTTGTTTTAAAAATGTTGATGAAATTCATATTGAAATACTTGACTCAGTCGTATTTCATGGTTGGTATAAGGTGGGATTTTTTAAAAAGATGCTCAAAGAGCCACTCCTTCAACAGATTGTCTAGATATATTATCTAACTTATCTGGGATTTCAAACATCTATTGATCTTGGTATTTCATTTTCTTTACCAAAATTGATGATTTGATAAAGGCATTACACATAAGATCAGGATAGATGTAATTGAAGTTGTTCAACTTTAAGTGTTTTAACTTTCGTAAATTTTCGTTTCATTTTTGGATATTTTTGATAGATTTTGTATAATCTATTTCTTGTTGTATGAAACGATGATTTTTGTTTAAAGTTGACATGGTAAAGTGCTTACATACTTTTTCTGGATTTTATGGAATTTTTCTGAATTTTTCTGAAGAAAAAGTTGAAGCCGATCCGGATCGGGGTAAGTGATCCGGATCCCGAACGCAGGATTCTTCCTGCGGGTAGCCAATCCGGATCGCAATCACGATACGATCCGGATCACGGCTAGGGTTTTTATAAGAACAAAGAGGATTTGAATTCTTTTACCCTAATCTTTTGTTCTCAAGTCTCTAGAGCTTCTCTCTCTAGATTTCTTGCATCTTGAAGCTTCCAAACTCAAAGTTCTTCGATTCCAAGTAAGTTTTGTTGATCAAATCTCGGTTTTTCACAGTTTTCATATTTTTTCATCAAACGTGAGTTGAAATCTTGGATCTTTTTCGTTTGTGAATGGTTTTTGATCAAATTTCTTTTGAAATAAGAACTCTGGGTAGATTAGTTTTGCTTTTATGCTGGGTTTTCTCTAGATAAACGAATTTTTGGGCTTCGATTTCTGAAATTTCTGTTTTAGGGCATAAAAGAGGAATTTTTGAAAATCTTGAAATTGATCTATTTTTAAAATTCTTTTTGGAAAACTAATTTGATTCTTAGCTTCTCTACATGATTATGATTGTCTAGGTACAATTTTTCAAATTTTTCAAAATTGACGATTTTTCATGTGTTCTTGAGTTGGGTCTTCACAGGACGATTTCTCTAAAACTCAAAGCACTGTCAGCAATGGTGATCACCTGGATCATTTTCTTACTTGCTGCGATGGTCCATGTCAAGGACGCTGACAAGCCAAAAAGGGCCAAGAGGACTAAGAGGGCTCAAAATGTTTCTGATACGGATTCGGAGACGGATTCAATAGATTGGGATAACATCGAGAACGAGGACAATGCCCCCATTATCTCAAAAGGAAAGGCTACTGCTGAAGCCTCCAAGACTAAGCCTCCTCCTACAGCAGCTGAAAAAGGAAAAGCCCCAATGGAACCAAGCCACATCAGAACAAGAACGAAAACCGGTGCAAGAAAGAGAGGCAGTGCTCAGGGAATTTCAATTGAGGAACCAATTGCTAGCCAGCCCCCTCTTCCGGAATTCATTAGCTCCACAAGAATCAAAGATTTTGAAAAGAGGGAATGCATTGGGGAAAGACATGTTAATGTCCAACAGATGAAGAATCGATCTGCAGAGTTTGGAGTTTTGTTTGACCAAGTCGGGCTTGCTCCAATTTGCAATTTTCCTGAAAAAACTGGGTATTGTCCACACTCAGTTCGGATTTTCTATCAGAATGCTACAAGTCTGATTGATCATGTTGACGGACGCCGAGAATTTTATACTTTGGTCAAAGGTATCAAAATCAAAGTCACTCCCCAACTGATTGGAGAGGTGCTTAATATGAAAGCAAGATCTGATGGAATCCACTACCTCAAGACTCAAAACTTCAACACCAACTCCTGGAGAGTGGTAGTCAATGGAATCTGCGTTCCGGACACCCTGTCTACCGGAAATTCTGTTTTCTCCAAAGAACTTAAGAAAGAGTACAAGTACATAAACTTCATTGTCTGTTACAACATTCTTCCCAATATGAACACGAAAGTCCTTCGATGGGATAGAATGCTCTTTCTCTATCTTCTTGGCAACTCGACTGCATTGATGGGAGCAAATCTGAACATTCCTTATCTCATTTAGCATAGGATGACGCGGTATGTCGAACACTCTCACCCCACAGAGCGACTACCATACCCAATGATTATCATGCGCATCCTTAAGAAGTTTAATGTGGATACAAGCGCGAGCTCTTACATGTATAGTTTGGGGACGATCAATGAAACAACGATAGTAAAGTCTCTATCGACGAAACAAGATGATCCTCCATCTCCTCCAATCCGACAGGCTCGACAACCAGCAACTACTTCCACAGCCCCCGTTCCTCCATCACAGAAGCCACCTCCATCAACCTCTGACGATGATGCCTCTGTCAGCTCTATCTTTAAAGAACAACGGCGGCTTTCAAATGAACAAGAACGTATGTCTGCTGAGTTCACAGAAGTGAGAGGAGAACTTCAAGTTGTGAAGAAGGATCTGGACATCATCACAGCTTCACATGTCACCTTGAATAAGTCAGTCTCGTCAGTGAAGAAGCTGGTGAAGAAGATGTTTGCTAAAATGGGTTGCACAACATCTGATGACTCCGACTCTCAGGAGTAACTTTATGTTTTAATCATTTTGCTCTAACTTTGCAGGTTTTTCAATTTGATCTTTGCTTTTTGCAGGTATTTTTTTTGTTCATCTTTTTAACTCCCTTTGTTTTGTAATTATTGGCTTTGTTTTGTGACAAAAAGGGGGAGAGAGTTAGAGAGAACTTTGAACAATGATACAATGATGAATGATGTGAATTGGTGAATATGTGATCATTAAGGTAAGTATGACTCCAACTTCAACTTTGCATTTATCTTGTGATTTGATGCATGCTCCTACTAACTATTCGACTAACTATTTGGGCATGTAATATGACTAACAAGTTGATGATTGGACTAACACTTTGTGACATTTGGTTTTTTGAATGCTTAGAAGATATGTTGGTTTTAACTATGATTCTCTTACATATCTGAATTTTTCAAATGTCATGATGAGAATAAACTCTTTCTCTGTACTTGGTTTTGTATGTTTCAATTCTTGAGGTATCTAACGATTTCTTTTGTCAAGAATGATTTCTTTGTGCAGAGAGTACAGATGTCTAAGTCTAGAGTCTGTTTTAGGAGTTTATCTCATGTTTTTAATTTTGGATCTTCATTGTAAATTTTTGTTGTATGGTGATAGCAACAAAAATATCTTTTTGAATTTTCTTTTGTGGATTTGTGTTTTGTCACGAAACCGCCAAAGGGGGAGATTGTTACGGAATTTGAGTTGGCGTATTTCGTGAATATGTTAAGTCTTGAAGATTGAAGATGAAGATAGCTTGGATCATATACCTCAATCTCAAGAAAGAAGAATTCAAAAGGATCAGGTATGTTTAACTAAATATTTGTGACGATCCGAATACTTCTTATAGTGTAGAAACACCTGGAAGAATGTTTTATTGCATAAACATCAAAAACTGGACATGGGACATGTTCAGGATCCGGATCGTGCTCGGCAATCCGGATCCCGAAGGGTGTTGGTTCATACACTGGTTCAATCCGGATCGCAGCCTCCTCTGATCCGGATCCCGAACACTGGTTTTACCTGTGTGCTTCCTCGATCCGGATCAGGACTTGCAATCCGGATCCCGAACATTGATGTTCTGGTAAAACTGTATGAACGATCCGGATCGGACTTTGTGATCCGGATCCCGAACCCTTGTTTTTCTGGAATCGTCTTTCAAGCTTCGACGATCCGGATCGCAGCAATTACGATCCGGATCGCCGCCCGTAAAATTCCAGAAATGGCAGGTTTTTGATCCTTATCTTGTAGTGCACCGATTTCTGCGAAATAGCAAAACTCGGTAAAAATACTTGTAACGCGTTTCAAATATTATTACAAGTGGGTTTGAAACGTTTTGAATCAACGCAAAAGCCGTTGAGTCGAAAAGTGAGTTGTGGTTGAGAAACGAAGCCTCAAGTTGCAAAATTGGGACTCGTGTTCGCCGAGTTCGCAAAATGGCAAAATTCGGCGAGAAGACTTGTAACGTGTTTTAAACATGATTACAGTCGAGTTCGGTGCGTTTCGGGCTGACGCGAAGGGCATCGGGTCGAAAAGTGACTTGAACCCGAGGACTTAGCCAAAATCTGAAATTCTGAAATTTGTGATCACGAAGCATTTTCGGAGCCCTGTTTCGGAGGCTTAGAGTGCCCCAAAATTTTAAAAGAAATTGTGGGGTGTCTCACAAAAGTTTTCTTATTAAAAGGGGCGAAAAACCTAGGTAAGTTATTAAGGAAAAATCGGAGAACGAAGCGAAGAAAAATGCTTCGTGAATGCTGAAACTGCAGTTTTGACAGTGCAAGTCAATCGCGAAGCATTTTCGGGGCTCTCTTTCGAGGGCTTAGAGTAGTCCAAAGATTTAAACAAAATCGTGGGAAGTTTAAGAAAAATTTGTAGATTAAAGGGGCGAAGAAAAATTACAATTTTGATTTCTCAGTTGACGGGAAAACGTGGTGAAAGAGGGCTATCCGAAAATGTTCACTGCAGGAAAAACTGCAGGAAAAAGGGGCAGTTTTGGAATATTTTTGAAATTGAGGGGCATTTTAGTAAATTCCCCTTTTTCTCCAACCACCCACCTGCAGGGAATTAATTCCCCTGCTCTCTCTCTTCCTCTCTCTCCTGCAGAAGCAAGAAACGTAGGAGAAAAAAAAAAAGGGGAAAGAGAAGAAAAAAAAAAAGAAGAAGAAGAAGAAGAAGAAGAAGAAGTAGAAGGAGAAGGAAAAGGTATTCTCCCTCTCTCTCTCTCTCCTTCTCTCTCTCTCTCTCTCCCTCTCTCCCTCTCCTTCTCTTTCTTGGCTGAAGGGTGGGGGATGGCTGCGGCTGCAGCTTGGGCTGCAGCTGCTGCTGCTTCAATGCAGCAGCAGCTGCTCCCTGCTGCTGGCAGCAGCTGGGCAGCATGGCTGCTGCGCAAGGCAGCACCAAGGCTGCCTTGCGCAGCTGCTAGAGCTGCAGCAGCTGCTGCTGCTACCAGCAGCAGCAGCAGCTGCAGGCTCTGCTGCTTGGGCAGCAGCTTGCTGCTGCTGCCCAGCAGCAGAGTTGGAAAGAGAGGAAACAAAAAAAAAAAAAAAAAAAGAAAAAAAAAATAAGAAGAAGAAGTTACAGATTAGAGTGGTATCAGAGCCTAGGAATAGACCTAGGTGGTTAGCGAACCTTAGGAAGACCCTAGGGTTTAGGCACGAGAGCGTGTGCGGATCTTTTGGCGAAAGTACATAATTGGGTTATATGATTCCCAAGAAGGACTTTGGGAATGGATCGAGGGAAATAGACTTCCACTAGCTAACGATATGTTGGGCGGCCGACAACATAACGTTAGGAGTGGGGAGAAGTTTTCCTCTTTACTTTCGCATGATTGGGTTGACGAAGCCTTTTTGTGATCGTTAAATTTTTCTGCATTCAATTCCGCAAATGCTTAAGTTGTAAGTGTTGGACTAATGTTTCTGTGGTGTGCAGATAGCTATGCCACCGCGAAGGGAGACACGTCTTACACGGCTCGAGCCGGGGGAGGGCTCCGGATCGAGTGATGTTCGTGAATTGCGAGAGCCATGTTGAAATGTCCTAAGGTTTAGGGCAAGAAAGTTTTATGGACTTGGTGGTGAAAGTTCGCTCTTGGTGATAGTAGCGACCATGTGACGTGTCGATGTGACTGAATTGCCGCATAGTGCGTTGGTGAGGCCCAGGGTAGGCTTCAAGATGTGAGAACCTCTCGATAGAGCGGGAGTCTTGTGGCGCCGGTTCGACGGATCGGTATAACGACAAGGGTTGCCACCGTAGGGTTCGCATGTTAGTCGCTGAAATTGGAGAACTATTGTTGTGGTGCCTCCACCCAGTTGGGAGAAGTGCACAAGTACCATGGGTGTGATTAAGCAAATCGCTTAACACCGTGGATTCTACGAGTTGACATAGAGGCGTAAGACGCTCAATCTTGTGGGTGCTCATAGAGCACAAGTACCCTTTAGCCAGAAAGAGCTGGTTAAGTGGCACCTTAGCGTTTGCTAAGTGTGACAGGAGTCAATAGAGAGTTCGGGTCGTAGATTGACCATTAGCGAGTGGGTTTTGCTCGGTGGAGAGTAGTAGTCACGTGGCGACGTTTAGTGGGTTCGTTGAGGGACGATCCGTACCTAGACCATATATGAGGACTGTGGAGCCTGTAGCCATGTGGGCAGGCGCAGTCGGCTGTGAGAGACAGCGGCCCGAGACCTGAGGGCGGGGCATGATAGAGTTTTGGTCGGGCGGTAGTCCGAGCGATGACCCGGAAACGTGGAGTGCCACGCGTGAGCTTCGAGGTGTCAGTACACAGAGAGTGTGGACGTGACCAGGCCATAGGGCTGGTGATGATTGAGATACTGTTACTCCTAGTGGGAGTGTGAGTGCGGTAGTCCTAAACGAGGATCTGACCGCATGATGATTGGGTCTGCATGCTAGTTACAGACGATATGTGATATCGAGTGGAAGGTTGGGCTATAGGCCTGCATTGGACCGTGGTCTGTGGACCTGTCAGTAGTCTGAAATAAACGGGTTGGCCGAGAACTCGTGGTTGAGAGTGCGAGTAGCGTGTGGAATAGTTGGGAGTAAGGATTGGTTTTCGCCCTCTAAGTCAAGCAAATAGGGCGGCGGAGTTGAAGGAGCTTAAGGCTAAATTGCAAGACCTGCTGGATAAGGGTTTCATCAGACCCAGCGTATCTCCTTGGGGAGCTCCAGTCCTGTTTGTGAGGAAGAAGGACGGGTCACTTCGGCTAGTGTGGACTATCGGGAGCTCAACAAATTGACGATCACGGACCGATATCCAATGTCGCGGATCGACGATTTGATCAACCAGTTGCAAGGTTCCCGAGTATTTTCGAAAATCGACCTTCAATCGGGATACCACCAATTAAAGATTAAGCCGGAGGATGTGCACAAAACGGCTTTTAGAATGCGGTATGGACACTACGAATTCACTATAATACCGTTCTGGTTGACTAATGCCCCGGCGGCATTCATGGATTTAATGAACCGCAGTTTTTAGCCTTTCCTTGACCGATTTGTTGTCGTCTTCATTGACGACATTTTAGTCTACTCTCGAAGTGACGACGAGCATGAGGATCACCTACGACAGGTTTTACAAGTACTTTGGGAGCGGGGCCTGTTCGCGAAGTTGAAGAAATGCGAATGTTGGCTCCGAGAAGTGGCATTCTTAGGACATGTGATTTCTGAGGCAAGGGTGTCTGTGGATCCCAAGAAAATTGAAGCAGTGAAGGATTGGCCCCGACCAACCAATGTCACCGAGGTTCGAAGCTTTATCGAACTCGCGGGCTATTATAGGCGGTTTGTGGAAGGGTTTTCTAAAATTACCATTCCACTCACCGGCCTTACAAGAAAAGGAGCTAAGTTCATTTGGAGCGATGCTTGTGAAAGAGGCTTCCAGTTGCTCAAGAACAAGTTGACATCGGCTCCAATCCTTGCTTTACCTATTGGGGGAAAAAGTTTGTGGTGTATAGTGATGCCTCAGAGAGTGGTCTGGGGTGTGTACTTATGCAGGACGAGAGGGTTATAGCCTATGCCTCCCGGCAGCTGAAGAGTTATGAAAAGAACTACCCCACCCACGACCTCGAGCTTGCCGCGGTAAATTTTGCACTGAAGATATGGCGGCATTACCTCTACGGGGAAACATTGCGAGATTTACACGGATCACAAAAGCCTCAAATATTTGTTCACTCAGAAGGAATTAAACCTGAGGCAGCGTCGCTGGCTGGAACTCCTAAAAGATTATGATGTTAGCATCTTGTACCACCCGGGGAAAGCAAATGTGGTGGCCGACGCGCTAAGCAGGAAGTCCGTGGAAAATCTCGCCATGATCATCACCGACCAATACCCGTTGCAATCTGAAATGAGACGGATGGGCTTGGAGGTTGTGACTTCCGGTGCACCCGCGAAGCTTATGACGCTCGTTGTGCAACCTACCTTGTTGGAGAGAATTAAAGAAAGGCAAATGGCAGATGAAAAGCTCCAAAAGGTGAGGTCTGATTTAGAAAGTGGCGAAGCAAGGGATTTTACTGTGGATTCTGAGGGAATCCTAAGGTTTCGGGGTCGTGTGTGTGGGTACCTAATGACGAGGATATTCGTGAAATGATCCTTCAAGAAGCACACCGATCGCCGTATACTATCCACCCCGGCGGCACAAAAATGTATAAGGACCTGAAGGCACAGTTTTGGTGGCCAGGCATGAAGAAGGATGTTGGACACTTCGTGGCTAGATGCTTAGTGTGCCAACAAGTCAAGGCTGAACATAGACTCCCTGCGGGCAAGCTTCAAAATCTGCCGATTCCCGTGTGGAAATGGGAGAACATCGCTATGGATTTTATCGTGGGCTTGCCTCGGTCTCAAGCAGGCCACGACGCGATTTGGATGGTTGTGGATAGGTTAACCAAGGCGGCTCATTTCCTACCTGTCCACACCACCTGGTCTAGGGATAAATTGGCGCAGTTGTATATTGATGAGATTATGCGCCTTCATGGAGTTCCTGTTTCTATAGTGTCGGATCGGGATCCCCGATTCGTGTCACAATTTTGGAAGAGCTTCCACGAGACTTTGGGAACACGCCTGGATTTCTCTACGGCTTATCACCCTCAGAGCGATGGTCAATCTGAGAGGACCAATCAAATCCTCGAAGATATGCTCAGGGCGTGTGTCTTGGACTATGGACCAGGGTGGCAGCGATATTTGCCGATGGCGGAGTTCGCCTACAATAACAGCTATCAAGCCAGCATCGGAATGGCACCTTTTGAGGCACTATATGGCAGAAAGTGCAGGTCTCCACTGCATTGGAGTGAAGTCGGCGAGAGATCATCACTGGGTCCTGATGTATTGCAAGAAGCCGAGGAAAAGGTGCAAATTGCGCGTCAACGTCTGGTGACAGCGCAAAGTCGGCAAAAGAGCTATGCGGACAAAAGGCGGCGCGACCTAGAGTTTAAGGTCGGGGATCATGTATTTTTGAAGGCGTCGCCCACGAAGGGGGTAGTGCGATTTGGGATGCGAGGGAAGTTGAACCCTCGTTTTCTTGGACCTTATGAGGTTTTGGAGCGGGTTGGCCCAGTGGCCTATAAAATAGCTTTGCCCCCAGATTTGGCAGGAATTCATGATGTGTTTCATGTGTCACAACTCCGCCAGTATGTCCACGACCCGACGCACATAATCAACTACCCACCACTCGATCTACGGGAGGATATGAGCTACGATGAGTTTCCGTATAAGATTGTAGATCGGCGTGATAGGAAGCTAAGGAACCGCTCCATCCCTTATGTGAAAGTGCTTTGGACAAGGCATAGCGAGGAGGAGGCCACGTGGGAGCCTGAGGCTGTGATGCGGGAGCACTATCCTCGCTTGTTCGAGGAATAAATCCCAAGGTACGTGAGTTTTAGTTTCGCGGACGAAACTCCTAAAGGAGGGGAGAATGTAGTGCACCGATTTTTGCAAAATAGCAAAACTCGGTAAAAATACTTGTAACGCGTTTCAAATATGATTACAAGTGGGTTTGAAACGTTTTGAATCAACGCAAAAGCCGTTGAGTCGAAAAGTGAGTTGTGGTTGAGAAACGAAGCCTCAAGTTGCAAAATTGGGACTCGTGTTCGCCGAGTTCGCAAAATGGCAAAATTCGGCGAGAAGACTTGTAACGTGTTTTAAACATGATTACAGTCGAGTTCGGTGCGTTTCGGGCTGACGCGAAGGGCATCGGGTCGAAAAGTGACTTGAACCCGAGGACTTAGCCAAAATCTGAAATTCTGAAATTTGTGATCACGAAGCATTTTCGGAGCCCTGTTTCGGAGGCTTAGAGTGCCCCAAAATTTAAAAGAAATTGTGCGGTGTCTCACAAAAGTTTTCTTATTAAAAGGGGCGAAAAACCTAGGTAAGTTATTAAGGAAAAATCGGAGAACGAAGCGAAGAAAAATGCTTCGTGAATGCTGAAACTGCAGTTTTGACAGTGCAAGTCAATCGCGAAGCATTTTCGGGGCTCTCTTTCGAGGGCTTAGAGTAGTCCAAAGATTTAAACAAAATCGTGGGAAGTTTAAGAAAAATTTGTAGATTAAAGGGGCGAAGAAAAATTACAATTTTGATTTCTCAGTTGACGGAAAAACGTGGTGAAAGAGGGCTATCCGAAAATGTTCACTGCAGGAAAAACTGCAGGAAAAAGGGGCAGTTTTGGAATATTTTTGAAATTGAGGGGCATTTTAGTAAATTCCCCTTTTTCTCCAACCACCCACCTGCAGGGAATTAATTCCCCTGCTCTCTCTCTTCCTCTCTCTCCTGCAGAAGCAAGAAACGTAGGAGAAAAAGAAAAAAGGGGAAAGAGAAGAAGAAAAAGAAGAAGAAGAAGAAGAAGAAGAAGAAGAAGTAGAAGGAGAAGGAAAAGGTATTCTCCCTCTCTCTCTCTCTCCTTCTCTCTCTCTCTCTCTCCCTCTCTCCCTCTCCTTCTCTTTCTTGGCTGAAGGTGGGGGATGGCTGCGGCTGCAGCTTGGGCTGCAGCTGCTGCTGCTTCAATGCAGCAGCAGCTGCTCCCTGCTGCTGCCCAGCTGCTGGCAGCAGCTGGGCAGCATGGCTGCTGCGCAAGGCAGCAGCAAGGCTGCCTTGCGCAGCTGCTAGAGTTGGAAAGAGAGGAAACAAAAAAAAAAAAAAAAAAAAGAAAAAAAAATAAGAAGAAGAAGTTATATATATATATATATATATATATATATATATATATAAATATATATTGAGAGGAGGTGGGGGAGAGGCAGCAGCTATTGCTGCTGCCTTGCGCAGCTGCAGCTGCTGCTGCTTTGTGCAGCTGCAAGCTGGCTGCAGCTGCTGCTGCTGCAAGCATCAGCAGCAGCTGCAGCAGGAGCTGCTGCTTGGGCAGCAGCTATACATGCTGCTGCCCAGCAGCAGGGCATCCTTACAAAAAAAAAAGAGAAGAAAAAGAAAAGAAAAGAGGAAGAGAAGTAAGATAAAAAACTTCTTCTCTTCTCTTTTCTTCAATGCAAAAATTTAAATCTTGCAAAATGCAAAATTTAGGAATTTGAGGGTGGGGGAATTGCTTAAATTGAGCTCCTCTAAAATTTAGAGAGCATTGGGCTTTCTTCCAATGTAAAGTTGCAATTCTCGACTTACCAAGTGCAAAATCGAAGAATTGGGGGGAAAATTGCTCAAATTGAGTTTTTTTCAAAATTTGGAGGGCTTTTTGACCCTGGATCGAGTTGAGCAAGTTTCTTTTTGGCAATAGGCCATGGGAGGATCATTTTTCTCCTATTTCTGTAAACCAGTCAAAAAGTAGCCTTTTCGTGCGAGAAAAGTGACTTAACTGGAGTTTTTCCCCTTTCTTGCGAAAAGGGGATAGATTTACCGCCTTATTGAATTTAAAGAATCATGTAAAGGCAATTACTTTATTTTTGCCTTCCTTACAATGTAGGGAAGCCTTGCGGATCAAAGGAGCTGAAATTGTCTCCTGCAGGGACCAAAAGAACACATCGAGGTGGGGGATTCTATCGAGCGAGGGTGACCTCTCCCCTTATCTTTTGCTTTTCTTAGAAGCATGTTAATAGAGTGGCTAGGATAGTATTTTCATGCTTATGTAGAAGTGGTTTGTGGTTTATGGAAATTTTGACTTAGGAGAAAACTTAGATTAGGCTCTAACGTGTGGCATTCACTATAGGACTTCACGAGTGGCATGTTTGTTTGAGTCAAACAAGTGTGTAGATGGAATTAGGGCCTAATTTAGAGTTATGTCTCTAAGGAAAGCATAGTTTAGTTGAGGTTAAAAATCCAAAGTATTTGAAATCCCTAGAGTTGTCATAGGGAGTTGGGTTAATATACCTACACTTTAACTTCAACTTGAGCATAATGAAAGTTAAGAATTGAGTCTAAGGGACTTATGTACCTTAAGGCATGGACCTAGGGTAAATGCATGAGTATATTAAAAAGACAAGCTAAAAGCTTAATTGCAAAGAAAGAAAAAAGGCCAAGAGGCGATGTGAGCTATAAGCTCGATTGAGATGGAAGCTAAGTGCTAAAGAGCAAAAGAAAGGCAAAGGCTTAAAAGAGCAAAGAGGCTAATTGCAAAGTAATAAAAGAAATAATAAAACGAGCGTACCTACGGGGCGAAACGTGGCCCATGTTGGAGTAGCAGGCAGTGTCCCTCTCCCGGGTAGAGACCCGTTCGGGACGTTTCCCCGTAGGGCGGGGTAACACTTGCGGGTGTTATCGGCAACCTTAGAGGACTTGTCTTATGGCAGCATGTCTGCCGGGCTAGGGCTCGTTGGGCAAGCTTCTCTGAGGGTTTAGCAACTTGAATTGAAACACAAAGAAAGTTAATGAAAGTTATTTGACAAGAGACAGGTTGGTTAGTTTGGCATCCTACAGCAACATAGAGCTATGTCATGGCAAAGGTAAAAGTATTAAGCATGCTAGCTAAGATTTACAGCTTTTATTTACTGTATTTCGTTCTCTATTATATTGCTTCCATTAGACTAAGCGGTGCAGGGCATTTTCTCTCGGTGGTTGAACCCACTGGGAACTTGGTTGTAGTTCTCACACCCTTTGGGTGACATCCCCACAGGTCCAGGCACATCAGGCGAGGCACGCGATAGGGGCAAGGGCCCAGCAGAGTAGCGACCTAGCAGTCTAGAGTCGCCAGTACCATTTTGGAGTTTTATTTTCTTGAGCGAACTTATGTATGTGAGGAACAATGTAACTTTTAAATGTTTGAGTTTCAAGTTGGAAAAGAGAAAAAAAAAATATGGATGTATTTTGGTATTGTAGTTTCATGCTAAAAGAGAGTTGTAATATTAAACAAAAGTGTATGTCTTCGCTCAAGTGTTGTACTTTCATTTCTTCTAACTACTTGTTGAATGATTGAAAGTTTAAATTTATAGTTCTTTCCTCTGATTGCTTACTCTTCCGCTATATTGAAATGATATTGTTGGATTAAACCGTTCCTTTCGGGTCTTGAAAGGTCATGCCCGATTGGCGGGTCTGTTGGCGCGCCCGAACTGTTCAAATTGACGGTCTCGGGGCGTGACATATCTTCTTCCATTGGTTTCTAACCTATAAATAGGCCCTGTATTCATTTCTAGGGTTCATGGTTTTTAATCGGCCATCACAGAAAAATTAGCCGAAAAGAAAAATCCACATATATAGAGAAGAAAGGAAATCAATAGAATTTATTCTATGTTTCTTCATCTATATTGATTAGTTTGATTCTAGGTTTTCATACTCACATCTTGAGTTGAATCAAACTAATGAATACTTAGATGGTATTTCCGATCTATCTTTGATCTAAGTATTCGGCGGATCATCACCACCCAAAAACAACGATTTACACCAAATCGGCGCGTGGACTCGCGTGGCCTTGTGGATTCAAGGTGCAACCGCTCTCGTGGATTCGGAGCGAGGTACGTTCGTGGATTCGAAGCATGCTACTAGGTGAAGACCGTGGATACGGTTGGACGTCGTGGATTCGACGTTGGACGCTGTGGATTCAGCGTTGGGCGCAGATCGTGGATTCGAGAAGCGTCGTGGAGCGAGCGGGAAGATCTACTTGGAGCGTATGAAAAAGGTTGAGTCGTCTGTGAGTACGTTATATCACCTTGTACGTGTGTTAATTCTAGTGGATTTCGCCGTGTTATCGGTCCCGTGGTTTTTTACTCCGGTTTGGAGTTTTTCCACGTAAAAATCTTGCGTGTTCATTTATTTTCCGCATTGGGTTTTATTGCGCAATGATTTTTTGAGTGTTTATTGTTTACACCTATTCACCCCCCTCTAGGTGTTTTTTTCCCCTATTTAGATCCATATAGTTATAACCCAACATTCTGCACTCCACCGTGAAGTCGAAGCTTCCCCGAAACCAGTCCTCTAACGGCGGACAATGCCCGGAAAACCCCGAATCAACCTGGGGCTTCCGCGAAGATCCGAGTCGACCCGAACTCATCAGTAAACACATATGGGACACGCTCGAGGCAATTTCTACGCACCACGCCATCTTGCGAGGTTGGTGCGCTATCCGAAATCCCGGTATTCTACACTCTCCCCTCCTTAAAAGGGTTTCGTCCTCGAAACCAGAATAAAACCATAACTCATGAGGGGGTCTCAATCAAATAGGAAAAGTAGGAGATCCACAACTCATCCTCAGGCTCTCTGGAGGTCGCTCTCATTCATCACGATAACTCCACTGTACCTTACCAAAGGTACAACTCGACTGCACAATTCCTTAACTTTACGAGTAAGAATATGCATCGGTTGCTTCTGATAACTCAAATCCTTGTCCAACTCCAAAGAAGCAGAACTTCAAACATGCGGGGGATCAAATCCATACATTTCTCAGAATACTGATAACTCTTTCGCTACCCAAACAGCCACCCACGGCTTAAACTCGGAATACACTCTCGTATCCATTAATAAGAAAGAACCCAACATTAGGAACATTCCCCAATCCCCTAACTCTTAATTTTGAAAACCAACCGGCAACGGCGAAAAGTTCGAAAATCCCGAATGGCGAGTGCCTTCACCCCAATCAAACAAGAACAGGTTCCGGCACTCTTTTCCATTTCTGGAGTAGCCTTCCGAAATCGTCGATCAGTTCGTCAAGCCTCGGCATAAAGAGAAAATGAGAGAGGGCATTGGAGTTGTTCCTGTCTTCACTAACACTCCATATTCCACAATTCCAACGGTGGCATCTACAGAACAGTTACCTCAATCCAAGGTTGCACCACTTGCTTAAACAAGGTGTGCCCGACCAAATGTCCTCGCCGGGATAATACTAGAAGATCAATCCTATATCTCGGGTAATCTCTGACCACCGGCAATCATCCACATCAATGCTGGCATCATCCTCAGCTGGAACACACAATCCCACAAATCCTAAAAGCGGCAGGGTCTTAGTCAATTCATTGACCGCACTGCAAGTTCATAATGCCCCTACCGGGTTCTGATCACTTACGGGGCACAGCCCTCGGCTGCATGGTTCCAAAAAGATATCTGCCTCATAAATGAGCATCTGCTGTAACACATTCCGAGTCTGTCTATACTCGAACCATGAAAGAACTCTCACCGTTGTGTATTCACAACGTGGCATCACTGCCGTGCACCAATCGGCGTGGCATCACCACCGTGTATCCTCGGTGTGGCATCATACTCAAGTATCCATCTCTCGAATCCTCACCGTCGTGTTCCCACGACGTGGTACTGGTTCACACAGACCTCTCGATCCATCAAATCCCGCAGCTGAACTATTAGCTCCCACTCTCTGTCTCGCAGGTGATACACCAATAGGTGCTACCATAATCGGTGCAGCTTCCAAATCCACGACAATCATTACCTCAATCTCACTAAGCGGCGGCTTCAATAACAGATCAGGTAGACTTTTACCCGGGATCAAACGGGCGATAAAGATATTCCTTAGTCCCGGTGCCGCTGTAAACACTTCCTCTACAATCACTAGCAACGTGATACGACCACAACTCCACTCTGTCGTGGTCTAACTCCCTCTACAACACACTCCTCCTGACAAGGTCCACGGAGGGTCAAAATCCTCTCTCGGCCATCCATGGTAGCATAGCATTGGGATAACCAAACTCTATCCAAACCCATAACAACACCTCAAAACTGATGTAGGACTAAAACTCAAGGAATCAAATCGAATGTCCTACTTACTCTGGCGGGACTGGCAACACTCATCCATGTACTAAATGTGATCTGGAACCTGATCCTCACGTGTACAGACCAACAGTCCATCTCTGGCTCACATGAAGCTACCCCTGCTCTACATGAACACACACAAGCGGTATCGGCATCAACATGCTCTATCTGTCTCGGCGTCGCTGCTCGGTCAGCCTAACGGTAAGTTGGATGAACCTCTTCATCCAGAAGGGGTAGTGGGAGTGCCGTCGCAAGCGGCAAATCCAAGCGCACTACTTAGGGACACTCTGCCTGAAAAGTCCTGACACTGCTACTGGTGCTTCAACTGCCGAGAACCTCCAGGTCTCTGTCTCCTCTGTGACACATGATCCCGAGACTGGAATCATGACAACCTGATCCACTCAACTAACCCAAAATCCGACAATGCTGGACGTCTCTCACTCGAGCTAGTCCCTCACTCTTCGTCCCTCAGGGACGTGATCACTGATCCTCGGTCAAACCATCGAGAATGTACACTCGCCGCATCCAAAGTCGGCACTCGCCGCGAATGCACAAAGAGATAGATATCTCGATGCAGTCCCCTCTCAGACATGGTCAACCTTCAAGGCCTCATCCTGGGCAACATGGGGTACTCCGCTCCACAATTGCAGAACTCGCTCCCGGTCACCAACTACGCTCCCGGTGGTCCAGCAGGATGAACTCGACGCCACTAACTCTCGGCATCCCTATCCAAAGCGCATAACCAAGTGCACATGATGCTTCTCCTAGATGAACAATCTTCAAATAACTTTTCCCATAGCAGCAATCCAGTCCTCGCCTTCCAAGGCTCCAAACTCGATCCCGAAATCTGCAGGGGATGGAACCGGCTGAGGTACAACAACTAATCAGTAAGCTCTCGCTACTCCTGCACTAAGCATAGTGCAAACTGGGTCTAAGTCGACGATGCCGCGGCCGGAGGTACCACTGACGTGTTACGGATTTTGTTTTGGCGTATTTCGTGAATATGTTAAGTCTTGAAGATTAAAGATGAAGATAGCTTGGATCATATACCTCAATCTCAAGAAAGAAGAATTCAAAAGGATCAGGTATGTTTAACTAAATATTTGTGACGATCCGAATACTTCTTATAGTGTAGAAACACCTGGAAGAATGTTTTATTGCTTAAACATCAAAAACTGGACATGGGACATGTTCAGGATCCGGATCAGAACTTGCAATCCGGATCCCGAAGGGTGTTCGTTCATACACTGGTTCAATCCGGATCGCAGCATTTCATGATCCGGATCCCGAACACAGTTTTACCTGTTTGCTTACACGATCCGGATCAGGAACTGCAATCCGGATCCCGAACATGGTGTTTTGGTAAAACTGTATGAACGATCCGGATCGGGGACTACGATCCGGATCCCGAACAAGGATTTTCTGGAAACCGTCTTTTGTGCTTCTGCAATCCGGATCGTCAAATCCAATCCGGATCGCCGTCGGTAAAACTTTCCAGAAAAGGTTGTTTTTGATCCGTATATTCTTCCAAGGGTTTCTAACCTATAAATAGACCCTATATTCATTTTTAGGGTTCGGAAATTTTAAGCCGTCATTTCCAAAAGACGGTTGATCCACATATAGAGAAGAAAGGAAATCAATAGATTTATTCTATGTTTCTTCATCTATATTGATTATTTGATTCTAGGTTTTCATACTCACATTTTGAGTAGAATCAAATAATGAATACTTAGATGGTATTTCCGATCTATCTTTGATCTAAGTATTCGGCGGATCATCACCACCCAAAACAACGATTTACCCCAAATCGGCGCGTGGACTCGCGTGGCCTTGTGGATTCAAGGTGCAACCGCTCTCGTGGATTCGGAGCGAGGTACGTTCGTGGATTCGAAGCGTGCCATTGGGTGAAGACCGTGGATTCGGTCGGACGTCGTGGACTCGACGTTGGACGCTGTGGATTCAGCGTTGGGCGCAGATCGTGGATTCGAGAAGCGTCGTGGAGCGAGCGGGAAGATCTACTAGGAGCGTATGGTAAAAGGTTGAGTCGTCTGTGAGTACGTTATATCACCTTGTACGTGTGTTAATTCTAGTGGATTTCGCCGTGTTATCGGTCCCGTGGTTTTTTACTCCGGTTTGGAGTTTTTCCACGTAAAAATCTTGCGTGTTCATTTTTTTTTCCGCATTGGGTTTTATTGCGCAATGATTTTTTGAGTGTTTATTGTTTACACCTATTCACCCCCCTCTAGGTGTTTTTTCCCCTATTTAGATCCAATTACTTATAACCCAACAAGTGGTATCAGAGCGGGAATAGGGTTGTAAACAATGGTTGAAGGTGGAAACATCAATCGACCCCCTTTCTTTGATGGAACAAATTATGCGTACTGGAAAGTACGGATGAAAGCCTTTTTAATTTCCATCGACGAAAGGGTGTGGCAATCAATTGAATTAGGATGGTCTAATCCAACTGAAATTTTAGATGATGTTCGCACCTTAAAACCTAGGTCGAAATGGACCAAGGAAGAGATAGATTCATCTTCTTACAATGGCAAGGGAATTAATGCTCTATTTAATGCTTTGTCACAAACAGAGTTCTCTCGCGTCTCGGCATGTGAGACTGCGAAAGAAATCTGGGATGTTCTTCAAGTTACGCATGAGGGAACTAACCTAGTGAAGATTCAGAAACTGCAAATGCTTACGAGCAAGTTTGACTCTATCTCTATGGCAGAGAATGAATCTTTCACTGACTATTACACACGATTGCAAGACATCGTAAACTCATGTGCTAACTTGGGAGAGAAGATTCCAGAATTTAAAGTTGTAAGAAAAATTCTAAGAACTCTTCCTGAACGATTTCGCCCGAAGGTCGCAGCCATTGAAACAATTAAACACCCGGACGAAATGCGTGTAGAAGAATTAGTAGGTGCTTTACAAACTTATGAAATGACATTTCCTACTAACTATTCTTCTGGAAAGGCATCCTCTTCTAAGTCTTCAGGTTACGCATTGAAATCAACTAAAGAAGAAGACGCGGATTCATCCTCCTCGGACGACGACGAGAACCTTTCTATGGAGGACTTTGAGAAGCAGCTCGCTCTCTTGACAAGGAAGTTTCGCCGCAACTTTCGAAGGGGAAATTCAAGCAAAACTCCATCCTTCGGAAAGTCGAAGAAAGGCAAGGGTTCTTCAAGCTACAAGTCAAGAAAGCAAGAGAACTTCTCAAAGGATAAGAAAAGTTCTGAGGGACAAGTTCAGTGCTTCAAATGTCGAGGCTACGGCCACATTGCAACGGAGTGTCCCAACAAGAATCCGGCAAAGAAGAAGGCGATGCAAGTCGTCACTTGGGATGACAACTCCACGTCAAATGAGTCATCCTCAAGTGATGAAGAAGACAACGCGACAGCTTTCCACGCGTCCACCTCTTCACCCTTCATGTGCTTAATGGCAAGTACATCCGATTCATTGTCCAACTCCACTGTTGAAAAGATTGCAACGGACGATGAATCAGATGATTCGGAAGGTGAAGATTTTGCTCTAGCCTACCACAACTTTTGAGGGATTCAAAGAAACTGGCTAAGCAAAACAAGGGGTTGAAAGGGAGATTGCAGGATCTCGAAGAAGAAGTAAAAAGGGTAACCTCTCTCTCAACCGATCTTGAAGTGGAAAGGGATAATCTGATTAAAACAAATGTTTCCCTTCAAGAGTCCAATGAGCAACTCGAGAAGAATTATATGGATATGGTGAACAAAGCGAATTACTTCTTGAAGCTCAACGGCGAGGCTCGACAGGAAAAATGGAAATGACGGAGACCATACGCCAACTGAAGGATGACTTAAAGAGATTTTCTTCTGGAAGGAGTAAGTTGGACAGACTTCTTGGTCTTGGTCAAACAAATAAGTTCGGCCTCGGATACACTCAAACTGGAGACATTCCAAGTTCGAGTGGGACAGTATTTGTGCCTCAGTCGGTATCTCCTCCTCCGACACCGGAATTCACGACAAGCAACGACAACAAGCCTACTTCATCCTCTCGGGATCGTCAAGATCTAAGGTATGTTTTCGTTGTGGCATTTCAGGGCACATAAGGAGATATTGCAAGACGGGAGCCAAACGCACACCTCAAGCACCTCTTGCAATGACTACCAAAAGGGTGATTCCTCAAAAATCAAATGCAATCATTTGAAGGAAAAGAGCCTTGGTAGTACACCGCTCAAGACGACATCATCAAGGAGCAGCAATTCTTCAAGCAAGACGCTTTCACCTAGGAAATCAACTTCACGATCATTACCGACGCATTCCAAAAAGGTTTGGGTGCGCAAAGGTGAAATTTTCCCTTGTCTTGTTACCAATGTTTCCTTGCATGCATATGATAGTTCGTCTTGGTATCTGGATAGCGGGTGTTCCCGTCATATGACCGGTGATAAAAACTGTTTTCAAACATTTGAGAAAAACTCCGGAGGACTTGTTGTTTTCGGAGATGGTCGGTCTTCCAAAATTGTTGGAAAGGGAACGGTAGCTATTCCAGATGGCCCGGTTCTAAATAATGTGTTATTTGTTCATGGCCTTAAGACTAACCTCATAAGCATAAGTCAACTTTGTGATAGTGGTTATTCAGTTAATTTTTCATCTGATAAATGCACTGTAACTGACATGAACCATGCTTTCTTTTTAAAGGGGGTTAGATCAGAAAACAATTGTTATGTAGTTCCTCTAAGATTTCTGAAAAATGTAACCTAGCATCTTTGAAAAATGAAACACTTTGGCATGAAAGGCTAGGTCACATAAACTTTAAGGAACTTGCTAGAATTTCAAACAAAGATGTGGTCAAGGGGGTTCCGAAACTTTCTTTTGAACAAAACATTGTGTGTGGCGGTTGCCAAAAGGGAAAACAGTCTAGGACTGCACACAAGAACTTGAACCACATAGGTACAAAACGGCCTTTGGAACTTTTGCATATGGACTTAATGGGGCCAACTCGTCAACCATCTCTGGGAGGTAAATGGTATATTTTCTTATTGGTTGATGATTTTTCTAGATATACTTGGGTAGCATTTTTAAAAGAAAAAGCTGATACCTTTGATTCTTTTCTCGAAATCTGCAATCGTATTATGATTGAAAAGAATGAAAGGATTACTCGAGTTAGAAGTGATAGAGGTGGGGAATTCATAAATTCCAAATTCATTGATTTTTGCACTTCTAATGGCATTAAACATGAATTCTCTGCACCTTATACACCTCAACAAAATGGTGTAGTCGAGCGCAAAAACAGGGTCGTACAGGAGATGGCACGTGTTATGCTTCATAGCCGGAACTTACCTTTATATTTTTGGGCTGAAGCGGTGAACACTGCTGTCTATGTTATCAATCGAGTGTATTTGCGCCCGGGGACTTTGAATACACCATATGAACTATGGTTTTGTAGAAAACCTAACATCAAATATTTTCGTATCTTTGGGAGTCGGTGTTTTATTTTACGTGATCGTGAAAATCTTGGAAAATTTGACTCTCGAAGTGACGAAGGGATTTTCTTAGGTTATTCTACAAACAGCAGAGCATATCGAGTTTTTAACTTAGAATCTAAGACGATCGTAGAATCGATAAATGTTAAGGTAGATGAAGCTTTTCACTTTGAATCTGAAAAATCTACCCTCGATATCTCTCTTGATGATGATACACCTGCTAATGCATCTTCTTCTAACAATTCTTTCGATAATAATGTTGATGCATCTAACGGTTCTTCAAGTTATCTGATGTGCAGGAATCATCTCGTGTACCTCCGTCTACTCCTCTACCTCAAACGTTACGCATCTCCAAGGATCACCCTGAATCGAACATCATTGGAGATCCACAAGAAGGAGTTAGAACACGGAGACAATTGGTTTGCGGATTTGCATGCTATGTATCTCAAATCGAACCAAGGAATGTTGATGAAGCTCTCCAAGATGACTACTGGATTAAAGCAATGCAGGAAGAGCTCCATCAATTCGAGCGAAACAAAGTCTGGGAATTAACGAAGCCTCCGAAGCAACACAATGTGATAGGTACCAAATGGATCTTCAAGAACAAGAAAAATGAAGAAGGTACTATCATCAGGAACAAAGCAAGGTTAGTTGCTCAAGGCTACTCTCAAGTAGAAGGTATAGACTTTGATGAAACTTTCGCCCCTGTAGCTAGACTCGAGTCCATTCGTATATTGTTTGCGATTGCTTGTCATTTTAAAATCAAATTATTTCAAATGGACGTTAAGAGCGCCTTTTTAAATGGGTTTTTAAATGAGGAAGTTTATGTGGCTCAACCGAAAGGTTTTGTGGATCATAAACTACCTAACCATGTTTTTCGTCTGAAAAAGGCTCTTTACGGTCTGAAACAAGCACCGCGAGCATGGTACGAAAGGTTGACAAAGCACCTTTTGGAAAAGGGCTACACTCGAGGGGGAGCTGACAGGACTCTCTTTGTGAAGCATTATCAAAACAATTTCATAGTTGCTCAAATCTATGTCGATGACATTGTTTTTGGAGCAACAAGAGATAATGATGCTTCTAAATTCGCGGAGACCATGGAAAGCGAATTTGAGATGTCCATGATGGGCGAATTGACTTATTTTCTTGGATTACAAGTTAAACAAAACGATGAAGGAATTCACTTGTGTCAATCCAAGTATGCACTGGAGTTGGTCAAAAAGTTTGATCTTGAAAATTCTAAGGATTTTCCGACTCCAATGGGAACTAGCCATAAGGGACTTGGAAGTGAATCACATAGTGAGAATGTAGACGAGAAACTGTATCGCAGTATGATTGGAAGTCTACTATATCTCACGGCTAGTCGCCCGGATATATCCTTCAGTGTTGGGATTTGTGCGAGATATCAATCAGCACCGAAGGAGGTTCACCTGAAAGCGGTGAAACGGATCATCCGGTATATCAAAGGTACAATCAATTTCGGAATTTGGTATCCTATGGGAACGACTTTGGATATTGTTGGATACTCAGATGCCGATTGGGCTGGATCGGTGGATGACCGGAAAAGCACGAGTGGTGCATGCTTCTATCTTGGCCATTGCCTTGTTGCATGGCACAGTAAAAAGCAGAATTGCATAGCACTCTCGACTGCCGAAGCGGAGTACATTTCTGCAGGAAGTTGTTCAACCCAATTGATTTGGATGAAAAGCGTGTTGAGCGATTTCCGGATTTCAACATCTTCGGTAACCATTTTATGTGACAACACTAGTGCTATTAACATTTCAAAAACCCTGTGTTGCACTCTAGAACAAAACATATTGAACTTAGATATCATTTTCTTAGAGAGCTAGTTGAATCAAATATTCTTCAACTGTCATATATTTCAACTGAGGATCAATTAGCTGATATCTTAACAAAACCTTTGGATCAAAAACGTTTTATTCACTTGCGTAAAGCAATTGGCATGCTTTCTTTGAAATAACCTCTTTTGAAACCTTTGCTTAGGTTAGGTTTTGTTTTTGTTTTTGTTTTGTTCTTTATCTATGTTTTGTACATAGGACATTAATTGAGCATAAATCATAATTGACTTTAATTGCATCCTTTTATGCATTTAGAAATTTATTATGCTTTTGATGTCATAATATTTCAATGTTGCAATGATCATTTACGTTAATTAAACCATCTTTTAAGTGATCAAAGTCAATTTCTCTCTCAATGATCTCTTGGTATAGTCATTATCATATTTGATTGCTTAGTCGAGTATGAATTCGAGATCAATGGTTTGGTTGAATACCTTATATATTAAATAATTGATAGCCAATTGAGGGGGAGTCAATGAAATGTAAAATGCTCAAAAGATGTGGAAAGAGTTACATCCCAATGAGGAGTGTGAAAACTACCACCACATGGAGAAAATGAAAGAAAAAGATACTCCATGAATGAAAAGCAAATTTTTGTTTTGAAAATGTTGATGAAATGCATATTGAAATACTTGACTCAGTCGTATTTCATGGTTGGTATAAGGTGGGATTTTTAGTAAAAGATGCTCAAAGAGCCACTCCTTCAACAGATTGTCTAGATATATTATCTAACTTATCTGGGATTTCAAACATCTATTGATCTTGGTATTTCATTTTCTTTACCAAAATTGATGATTTGATAAAGGCATTACACATAAGATCAGGATAGATGTGATTGAAGTTGTTCAACTTTAAGTGCTTTAATTTTCGTAAATTTTCGTTTCATTTTTGAGTATTTTTGGTAGATTTTGCATAATCTATTTCTTGTTGTATGAAACGATGATTTGTGTTTAAAGTTGACATGGTAAAGTGCTTACATACTTTTTCTGGAATTTATGGAATTTTTCTGAATTTTTCTGAAGAAAAAGTTGCAGCCGATCCGGATCGGGGTAAGTGATCCGGATCCCAAACGCAGGATTCTTCCTGCGGGTAGCCGATCCGGATCGTAATCACGATCCGATCCGGATCACGGCTAGGGTTTTTAAAAGAACAAAGAGATTTCGATTTCTTTTACCCTAATCTTTTGTTCTCAAGTCTCTAGAGTTTCTCTCTCTAGATTTCTTGCATCTTGGAGCTTTCAAACTCAAAGTTCTTCGATTCCAAGTAAGTTTTGTTGATCAAATCTCGGTTTTTCACAGTTTTTATATTTTTTCATCAAACGTGAGTTGAAATCTTGGATCTTTTTCGTTTGTGGATGGTTTTTGATCAAATTTCTTTTGAAATAAGAACTCTGGGTAGATTAGTTTTGATTTTATGCTGGGATTTCTCTAGATAAACGAATTTTTGGGCTTCGATTTCTGAAATTTCTGTTTTAGGGCATAAAAGAGGAATTTTTGAAAATCATGGGATTGATCTATTTTTAAAATTCTTTTTGCAAAACGAATTTGATTCTTGGCTTCTCTACATGATTATGATTGTCTAGGTACAATTTTTCAAATTTTTCAAAATTGACGATTTTTTCATGTGTTCTTGAGTTGGTCTTTCACAGGACAATTTCTTTAAACTCAAAGCACTGTCAGCAATGGTGATCACCTGGATCATTTTCTTACTTGCTGCGATGGTCCATGTCAAGGACGCTGACAAGCCAAAAAGGGCCAAGAGGACTAAGAGGGCTCAAAATGTTTCTGATACGGATTCGGAGACGGATTCAATAGATTGGGATAACATCGAGATCGAGGACAATGCCCCCATTATCTCAAAAGGAAAGGCTCCTGCTGAAGCCTCCAAGACTAAGCCTCCTCCTACAGCAGCTGAAAAAGGAAAAGCCCCAATGGAACCAAGCCAAATCAGAACAAGAACGAAAACCGGTGCAAGAAAAAGAGGCAGTGCTCAGGGAATTTCAATTGAGGAACCAATTGCTAGCCAGCCTCCTCCTCAGGATTTCATTAGCTCCACAAGAATAAAGATTTTGAGAAAAGAGAATGCATTGGTGAGAGACATGTCAATGTCAAACCAATGATGGAACGATCTGCAGCTTTTGGAAGTTTATTTGATCAAGCTGGTCTCGGTCCAATTTGCAACTTTCCTGAATCAACTGGGTATTGTCCACACTCAGTTCGCATGTTTTATCAAAATGCTGCAAGTCTGATGGATCATGAGGACGGACGTCGAGAATTTCATACCGTGGTTAAAGGTATCAAAATCAAAGTCACTCCCCAACTGATTGGAGAGGTGCTTAATATGAAAGCAAGATCTGATGGAATCCACTACCTGAAGACTCAAAGCTTCAACACCAACTCCTGGAGAGTTGTAGTCAATGGAATCTGCTTCCGGAAACTCTGTCTACCGGAAATTCTGTTTTCTCCAAAGAACTTAAGAAAGAGTACAAGTACATAAACTTCATTGTCTGTTACAACATTCTTCCCAATATGAACACGAAAGTCCTTCGATGGGATAGAATGCTATTTCTCTATCTTCTTGGCAACTCGACTGCATTGATGGGAGCAAATCTGAACATTCCTTATCTCATTTGGCATAGGATGACGCGGTATGTCGAACACTCTCACCCCACAGAGCGACTACCATACCCAATGATTATCATGCGCATCCTTAAGAAGTTTAAAGTGGATACAAGCGCGAGCTCTTACATGTACAGTTTGGGGACGATCAATGAAACAACGATAGTAAAGTCTCTATCAACAAAACAAGATGATCCTCCATCTCCTCCAATCCGACGAGCTCGACAACCAGCAACTACTTCTACAGCTCCGGTTCCACCAGCACACAAGTGCCTCCATCAACCTCTGAAGATGATGCTTCAGTAAATTCAATTTTTAAGGAACAACAGCGACTTTCAAATGAACAAGAACGTATGTCGGCTGAATTCACCGAAATGCGAGGAGAACTTCAAGTTGTGAAAAATGAGCTGGAAATTCTCACAGCTTCACAGATCACTTTGACTAAGTCAGTTTCGTCAATAAAGAAGCTGGTGAAGAAGATGTTTGCTAAAATGGGATGCACAACATCTGATGACTCCGACTCTCAGGAGTAGATTTTTGTTTTAAACTGTTTTGTTCTAACTTGCAGGTTTTTCACCTTAACTTTTGCTTTTTGCAGGTTTTTCATTTTTTGTTTATCTTTTTAACTCCCTTTGTTTTGTAAATATTGGCTTTGTTTTGTGACAAAAAGGGGGAGAGAGTTAGAGAGAACTTTGAACAATGAATGATGAAATATCAAGGTAAGTATGATCTCAACTTCAACTTTTGGTTTTTATCTTGTGATTTGTTGCATGTCCCTACTAACTATTCGACTAACTATTTGGGCATGTAATATGACTAACAAGTTGATGTTGGACTAACATTTTGACATTTGGTTTTTGAATGCTTAGAAGATATGTTGGTTTTTAACTATGATTCTCTTACATATCTGAATTCTTCAAATGTCATGATGAGAATAAACTCTATCTCTGTACTTGGTTTTGTATGTTTCAATTCTTAAGGTATCTAACGATTTCTTTTGTCAAGAATGATTTCTTTGTGCAGAGATTACAGATGTCTAAGTCTAGAGTCTGTTTTAGGAGTTTATCTCATGTTTTTAATTTTTGGATCTCCATTGTAAATTTTTGTTGTATGGTGATAGCAACAAAAATATCTTTTTGAATTTTCTTTTGTGGATTTGTGTTTTGTCACGAAACCGCCAAAGGGGGAGATTGTTACGGAATTTGAGTTGGCGTATTTCGTGAATGTGTTAAGTCTTGAAGATTGAAGATGAAGAAACTTGGATCATATACCTCAATCTCAAGAAAGAAGAATTCAAAAGGATCAGGTACGTTTAACTAAAGATTTTGATGATCCGAATACTTCTTATAGTGTAGAAACACCTGGAAGAATGTTTTATTGCTTAAACATCAAAAACTGGACATGGGACATGTTCAGGATCCGGATCAGGCTTGCAATCCGGATCCCGAAGGGTGTTCGTTCATACACTGGTTCAATCCGGATCGCAGCATTTCATGATCCGGATCCCGAACACAGTTTTACCTGTTTGCTTGCACGATCCGGATCAGGAATTGCAATCCGGATCCCGAACATGATGTTTTGGTAAAACTGTATGAACGATCCGGATCGGGGACTACGATCCGGATCCCGAACATAGGATTTTCTGGAAACCGTCTTTTGTGCTTCTGCAATCCGGATCGTCAAATCCAATCCGGATCGCCGTCGGTAAAACTTTCCAGAAAAGGTTGTTTTTGATCCGTATATTCTTCCAAGGGTTTCTAACCTATAAATAGACCCTATATTCATTTCTAGGGTTCGGAATTTTAAGCCGTCATTTCCAAAAGGACGAAAAATCCACATATAGAGAAGAAAGGAAATCAATAGATTTATTCTATGTTTCTTCATCTATATTGATTGATTTGATTCTAGGTTTTCCATACTCACATTTTGAGTAGAATCAAATCAATGAATACTTAGATGGTATTTCCGATCTATCTTTAATCTAAGTATTCGGCGGATCATCACCACCCAAAAACAACGATTTACCCCAAATCGGCGCGTGGACTCGCGTGGCCTTGTGGATTCAAGGTGCAACCGCTCTCGTGGATTCGGAGCGAGGTACGTTCGTGGATTCGAAGCGTGCCATTGGGTGAAGACCGTGGATTCGGTTGGACGTCGTGGACTCGACGTTGGACGCTGTGGATTCAGCGTTGGGCGCAGATCGTGGATTCGAGAAGCGTCGTGGAGCGAGCGGAGAAGATCTACTAGGAGCGTATGAAAAAGGTTGAGTCATCTGTGAGTACGTTATATCACCTTGTACGTGTGTTAATTCTAGTGGATTTCGCCGTGTTATCGGTCCCGTGGTTTTTTACTCCGGTTTGGAGTTTTTCCACGTAAAAATCTTGCGTGTTCATTTTTATTTCCGCATTGGATTTTATTACGCAACGATTTTTGAGTGTTTATTGTTTACACCTATTCACCCCCCTCTAGGTGTTTTTTTCCCCTATTTAGATCCAATTACTTATAACCCATCATGACGGTACCTCGGGGAATGTTCTCTGCTCAGACATGTGCATCACGCACCCCATGTTCTCTTCCAGACGCCGCATCGCCTCAAAGTCTGGCTACTGGGGCCTGTAACTCTCAGACCTCACTCTGCTCTATCCATTCAGCCTCCCGCTGATCGGCTCCTCATCCAAGGCCAACACGCCCTCGCCGCTGCACGGCGTCTCGGAAGCATCGGAAACCACTGCAACAGAACAAACATTAGGACCAAAACTCTCTCGACCCAATCAAGCGAAAGTCTAAAACATGTTTCCCAACTAAAGCATTATGTTGTCTGCAGCCAACATAATTATCTTTAGAGAAGTAACATGTAAAATCACTCGCCCCAATCCTCTGGGGAGGTACAAGCTCAATCAGGACTCTCGCTAAAGTCTCGTCTCTCACGATAGTCATCCTACTGTCCAACCAATAGCCTAGGGTCTCTAAGTCCACAATGACCTATACACCTAGGCTCTGATACCACTCTAATCTGTCACGCCCCGGGGTCGAAACTGCGACCCCGGGCTCGCCAACAGATCCGCCATCTGTACGGAAACTGCTGCACAGACGAAGCGTCTACCATGCAAGTCAGATCTAGAGCTAAAAACATGTATCAGAGCTGAAATAAAACTAGAAGCTACATATATCAACTGAACATCTGGATAAAATAAAAGTCCTCAATACAAAGTCTGACTAGCTATAAGAAATAGCAACAATCCTCACAAGCCTCTCAGAATGTCCAGTACAAAAGTGGAATCATAAAAATACCCCGGGTACATCTACCTTAGACTCTCAATGCTGGTAAGGAACTAATCGGCCGCGTCCTCACGTCGATCTGCTGTCTCCGTGCGATCCAAGCCGGAAAAGCTGCCTCAAACCTGTCACCGCAGCGGGTGTGAGATCTACTGCAGAAGGCAGATCTCAGTGGGTACCGTCCCAATATCCACGGTATGCCCACTAAGTCTACTGGAGGCAAAACAGATAGGTATGCAGATAGATAGATAAAAGGAAAGCAGGAAATTAACTACAGCTAATAAGTAACAGCATCATGCTGAAGGAATACTACTCTGACCCTGCTATGCATACACTAACACTGCTAATAATATGCCTCAAGTACTATGCTCAAAGGGAAACTCATCAATGAACATGCTATGCCATCACTCTCTCAATGTCACCCAATCTCAATGACTGCCTCATAGGGTCCAGTCAAGCCTGCGCCAAACCTACTGCCACCTCATCCACACTGGGACGGGACTTACGTAGGGCGTCCCACACGGACTATCTCAAGCGAACTCTAGTGTATCAACTAGTCGCATACATCGCAGCCTCGTCAGGCTCGGTATCATCATCGCACCCGGGGCGTAGCTCGAGGGGAGCGACCCCACCGAACTCAAGTAGCACAACTGTCTCACTGTCTCAATATGCGGCACATGCAGGCTATAATCCACGATCAAACAGATCGGTATCTCAAGCTCGAAAGCACAACTCAGTTGGAAAAGATCCACGACTCAAACAGGAAAAGCCCAAACACTCTCACAGCTATGTCGGAGAACCCTCAACGACTCAATCTGATAATGCACGACCCGTGGCTGAGTCGGGAAACCTCCACGACTCGATCTACCAGAACCCCCAAAACTCTCATAGCTAAGTGGGAGAACCATCTCCACCACTAAAACAGAACACGATCCATGATCTAGAGTAAACCAAACCGGGAATAAATTCTCAATCTCTCACACGGAAGGCCTGGAAATTCTGAACGACTGCCACCTACAACCCTATCAAACAAGAACAGGCTGCAGGCGTAGCCGCCCATAGCTTCCGCCCCCGAACTGGAAAAATGCTAAAACTCTCTCATGACACTAGAAAGTCATCTCACAATGCTCTAAAAATCTACTCGGCCCTCTGGCACGAGTACTCATGCAACTCGAACAATCTGGACCATTCATAATGTTCTCAATTTTTAAAAATCCTTTTAAAGCGGAGTTTTACTTAAAACGGGGTACTAAAATATTCTGAAGGTCCAGATGCAACCTGAATCTCAAAAGAATGCACAGTCTAGTGTCAAATAACCTCTAGATCATACTAAAAATGTCTGGGGCTCATAAAAGTCTTTCTACAATTTTCTAGGCAACTATCAGATTCATCAACAGTGAAAATTGCATAATAAACATGATCAACTTGCATTCAATAGCATTAAAGGGCATTCCATAAATTTTGGAGAAATTCCAACACACCTGGAACGCATTCCATAGGCAACGCTGAAGTCGGTGTAGTGCTGAACCCTCGAACTGATGAAACTCCGAAAAACGTGCCGTGCGCGCGCACACTGACGCGTACTTGGAAGAATCCCCGGAAGCACATTAATCAACTCAGCCATCATGCACTGAAGTTGCAGCACAGATCACTTACAAATTCACAATCAATAAATTAAGTAATTCCACCCAATCCAACAATCAACTCCAATTAAATACATAAACTCAACATACCACTCTGAAGCTCCAACCATCCACATACACCTTCTCCACACTCACAAGTAGCATCAGTACACTCATAAGTTTATGCTCACATAACACCATTCACAATCTACTCTCTACAAGCCCCAATTAGCAAGTTTCCCCCAACAACTACTCACAAATAATTAAATGCACACACAACAATTACATAATTAGTTAATGTTCACCAAACCACAAATTCCATAATTTCCACACCACATACATCTCTCTGCATTAACACAATTCACAAGCCTCATTGCCTTCACAAAAGCCTCAGCATACTAAATCCATAATGCCCACATAATACTATTCACTTAAATCCACCATTGAATTATTCACAAAAACTCCCCAAATTAAATACATACTGTCACACAGCTCTCAACATAATCCAAGTGTACAAAATAAATTTCAAACAGCCAATTCTTTGCTCCCAGCATATTACAATTTCTTTATAACATCAACACTCTTAATTTTAATTCACAACACCACAAAACACATAATCCAAAACCTTCAGCTTACAAGTAATCCAGTGTACTTCCACAGCACACTTCAAAGCCCACAATACTCCCAAAAAGCACATAGCATAAAGTAATTACCAGCCCACTAACAACAATTAAGTAAAAAGAACCATCCACACACTCAAATTCCAACTCCCTACATCCACACACACACACACACAGTGTCACGCCCCGCGGTCGAAACTGCGACCCGGGCTCGCCAACAGATCCGCCGTCTGTACGGAAACTGCCGTACAGACGAAGCGTCTAACCTGCAGAAAGAAAGATCTACAGTAAACAGATATCAGAGAGCTGAAAGTAAACTACTAAAAATGTAATCCGAACACTGTACAACTGAAACAATACAATATCCATCTCCCAAATACGATCGTATATATATATAAAAAGTCCTCTGATACAAAACTCAAAAGGGAGGTATCTCCAATATACATCAGTGTACAAACTCTCGATACAGAAAATATCCTCACTACATCAGTCTCTCAAACTGTAAAATAAAGTACAACTCTATACCTCTCTACAAAGGTCTCTCAACAGAGGAAGAAGAAGTAACCAACAACCGAAGCTCTCCTCTGAAGGGGGTACCGCTACACTCCAACGACGGGTAGGGAACTAGCTCGCGACTCCCTCGCCTCGGTCCGAAGGATCAGCAACAGGAGCACAGGAACAGAAGAAGAAGTCCCTGGGGAAAAGACACCACGACGGGTGTGAGAACTACTTCCCACAGTAGTTCTCAGTGGGTGCCGTCAACAAGTCCAACGGTCTGCCCACCAAGTCTACCAGAGGTAAAAGATAACAGGCAAAGAAATCTGAACAAGAAAAGCTGGAACTACTCTACAGCTACCATGCCTCTATCTAGATACTCAAAAAGTGGAACAGAGGAAAGTAAATGAAACCACTCGCACCCAAGGTGCTCAATCGACCCAATCGAACTGACTGCCTCATAGGGTCCAGTCAAACCTGCGCCTGTCGACTAGGAACGCACCTGCCCACTACCACACATCCACATGAGGACGGGATTTACGTGGGGCGTCCTGTCCGCCTAACTCACCCCTCGCGCAAAACTGCCTCAACAGGCCAACCACCGCATCCACTGCGGCATCTCAGGGGGCGCGGCCCCAACTGAGGAAAACGGCGCGGCATAGAGTAATCAACATTGGCATATGCAGGCTAGTCAAAATCCACGCTCACTCACAGAACGGTAGGACTCAAGATTCCCAAATATCTCGCACAACAGTCGGAGCACTCTCGACGACTCAGCTGATCGGCTAACTCGAAACACGAGACACTAGCCTCTCCAACAGCTCGCAGCACAAAGCTCACTGGCTGGAGATACTCCACAGCCAGGAACGACCCACAACTCAGGGAAACAGGACAGGTCGGACAACACTCAACGACCTGGGACCACCGTCAACCTCAACGGTTCCCAACAACACCGACCGGAAGATACTCGACGGCCCGGGACTGCCGTCTGCGCAACGGCTCCCTCCACGATGGCACAACAGGGAAACAAGACCTCCCGGGACTACCGTTTACCCAAACGGCTCCCGGCACAGAAAGCAACCCGCTACAACTACCAGACTCCACTCTGCTCCCAAGCAAGAGTGCAAAAGCATCCCACACTAAAAGCAAGTCCCGACCTCTCAGCCCACTACCCGGGCGAGGAAACACTATGTCCAGGAATGAAAGAACAGTGTGGATGTCTAAGCATAAATAACCCTAGCCCAAGTGAGGGTTTTCTACTGGTCTGGTTACACATGCAACATATGACGGGGGTGCTAGGTCAAGTTCCAAGATAACTATATTAACAGATATAAAAGGAATAACAATTCCTATAATCTAGCATGCTACACAATGAAATAACTATCATGCATAGTCCTACATCAGTAGAAATACTGTACAGTCCATAAAACTTGGAGATAAGGCCACCCACCTCGATTTGCCACCAATTGCTCGTAGACACTTGCAATTGGCCTCCACGCGATCCGCTGCGCAAACGGGGCATGCCGCCGGAGTCCGCACGCAAAACGGAGCACGCCGCCGGAGTCCGCACTAAAAACGGAGTCTGCACATAAAACGGTGCACGGTCAGGATCCGCACGCAAAACGGAGTCCGCACGCAAAACGGTGCACGGTGCCAGGATCCGCACGCAAAACGGGGTCCGCACGCAAAACGGTGCACAGTGCTGGAGTCCGCACGCAAAACGGTGCACGATGCCAGGATCCGCCCGCAAAACGGGGTCCGCACGCAAAACGGTGCACAGTGCCGGAGTCCGCACGCAAAACGGTGCACAGTGCCAGGATCCGCCGCAAAACGGGATCCGCACGCAAAACGGTGCACAGTGCCGGAGTCCGCACGCAAAACGGTGCACAGTGCCGGAGTCCGCACGCAAAACGGTGCACGGTGCCAGGATCCGCCCGCAAAACGGGGTCCGCACGCAAAACGGTGCACAGTGCCGGAGTCCGCACGCAAAACGGTGCACAGTGCCGGAGTCCGCACGCAAAACGGTGCACGGTGCCAGGATCCGCCCGCAAAACGGGGTCCGCACGCAAAACGGTGCACAGTGCCGGAGTCCGCACGCAAAACGGTGCACGGTGCCAGGATCCGCCCGCAAAACGGGGTCCGCACGCAAAACGGTGCACAGGGGGTTAAAAACAGTCTAAAAGAATGCTCCAAGAACTGTACAAAAATACAGTAAAACCAACGCACGGGACTTACACGTTTGCGCCGCCGTCGCCGCACCACTCCGCCGGGCGTCCTCGCACGCAAAACGAGTCCACGACGCGCCGCCGCACCTCACGCCACCTCCCTCCTCACTCCCTCTCGCTCTCGGTTGCCGAAGAAAGAACGAAGGAAAGGGAATGGCGGTGCGGGGAAGAAGAAGAAGAAGAAGAGAAGGGGCGGTCCACCAGGCCGGTCCACGGAGCCGGTCCACCGCGTGGACCAATGGGGAAGCCCCAACCGGCCGGTCCACGGCCAAAACGGTGCACCAGGCGCAGCGCGCCCCGGCCGCGCCACGTGGACGAACCACCGCGCGCCACGCGGCGCACGGCCGTCACGCGCCACACGGGCGCGTGACACCGTGCCCCGCGCAGGCGCGGGACACCACGCGCGCCACACGGGCGCGCGCCCCCCACGCCCGCGCGGGCGCCAACTGGGGGCCGCCACGTGGCGGCCCCTGCTCTGACCGCGCAGGCGCGCGTTCCCAACGCGCGCCTGCTGGCGCGCACTGCGCAGCGCGCCGTCGCCCACCTCGGGAACCGTGCCGCGCCTCGCCTCGATTTTCGTGCCGTTTGCCTCGAAAAACGCGCACTTCATCCGGGCTCCAAAACCAACAATTAAATAGTCCATTCTTAGCGATTTCGCGCGCTGAATCCAAAAACGATGTCCGTTTCTCCAAATTCTCACCCGAAAATTTGCCGAATGCCAACTCGATCCGATTTCCGCGCCGGGTCCATTTTTAAAGTCCGATTTGCTAAATTCCAACTCTAAAAATTCCCGAAGGCGACCGGAGAGGTAAACTTTTATCCGGACTTCACCCGGAGTCTAATTTTGACATCTGAATCGCGCGAAATCACTTCTAAACACCCGACGGGTCCTCCAATTCCCCACGGGGTCTCAAATTAAGTCCGAAGTCCACCACGTGTGTCCCAATTGCGCGCAAACACCAACGACACATCCCGCAGGCCTCCAGTGATGCAACTAAATCCCAAATTGCATCACTAATCCATAACTTGGGCCCGACACGCGCACAAACACTCCCAACGGCCACTAAAAGCTGCCCAACAACCAGCAACTCCTACGCCGGGGATTCCGGGACCTCACACCGGGACCTCACATCCTCCCCCACTAAAAGAAAGTTTCGTCCTCGAAACTAGATCAAGCCCATCAGGAGTCAAGAATACCACGGCTAGGTATTTAACAATACGCTTCCAGCTCCCCAAACTCCACTCGCTCCTCGTGATTACACCGCAACAACAACAAGTACGGTATGACCCGTTGTGCAATTCTCTCATCTCTCGAGCCAGAATTGCAACGGGCGTCCCTTGTACTCCAACAATCACGGATCTCGAAGGGGCAAGTAAATCACGGGCGAGGAAAAACACATCACTACTGAGCTGAGACGTGGAAAACCAAAGGGCTCCTCAAAAGGCTGGGGGAAACGGGAAAAACCCACTAATTCAACACGCACCAAACTATATCATGGTGCCAACCTCAACAAGGCGACCCGAAGCATACCCGCACATCCATCCAATAAGGAAGGGAAACCAATAAGTTGGGGTCTTCACTCGGTTACTTCCGATCCGAAATCACCCGAGTGGACTACACAACTGCAGGCTACCCTCAAAAGGGATCCTCAAAAGGGCACAATCTCGTGCCACAGTTGGTCGCTCAACAAGCTATCATAACCCCAACAGACCCGCGGGTCGAAGTCGAGCCCTCAACTACGAGAGAACACCCTGACGGGATCCAAACCGTCGGTGAACGGGACTAAAAACTGGCTCGCAAGGCGATCATAAAGCTGATGCCCCAACTCGCGATCAAAAGTCCGAAACATCCCCAAAAACTCTCACCGTTGCGTACCTACAACGTGGCATCACTGCCGTGCACCCACGGCGTGGCATCACTGCCGTGCACCAACGGCGTGGCCTCACTGCCGTGCACCAACGGCGTGGCATCACCACCGTGTATCGACGGTGTGGCATCACTGCCGTGCACCCACGGCGTGGCCTCACTGCCGTGCACCAACGGTGTGGCATCATCACCGTGTATCAACGGTGTGGCATCACCACCGTGTATCAACGGTGTGGCATCACTCAAGCATCAAGGCCTCAGATCCTCGCAGTCCTATACCCTCGAAACTCCGGAGCTGAGGAAAGGCCAAAGGATCAATAGGCAAAAACCAGGGCCCCAACTGCACAGGGCAGGACCAACAACACTCATCTATGTGCAACACGTGATCAGGTATCTGAACCTCACGAGCACAAGCTAAGGGTCCTATCTCCAGCCCATATAACAATGCAAATGCCCTAGCACTCTCACAGCTATGTCGGAGAACTCTCAACGACTCAACTCACAACAACACCCCACTCATAGGCGAGAAGAACCGACTGACGCGACAAGGATCCAAAATCCTGATAGACCGGTGCCTAGAACCCCAATCCAACAAGAATAGACTCTAGGCTCAGTCTAACGAAGTTTTCGCTCCTTTACCGTCCAGGAATTCGGTCCCTCTCGTTTACAGTGGGAATCTAACTCAACATGCAACTCACGGCTGGAGACGCTCCTCAGCCGGATCCGCGAAGGGTCCGAAAACCCCGGGAGACCAAAACCTGTGTCCCCACGCAAGAAGACGCAGTCATCCCGCTGCTGCTGATACACCGGCTGTGGAGAACCTCCTGGTCTCTGTCTCCTTTGAGACTCACGACCCTCAGACTGGGATCGTGGCGGCCCCGGGGGTCTCGATCTATTCGACGGTCCAAACACAGGCGGCACAGAATGCCTCTCCCCGGAGCTGGTCCCTGGCGCTCCGTCTCTCTCTGACATGATCACTAATCCTCGGTCAACCCGCTAAGCATGCTCAATCGCTGCATCAAACGTTGGCACCCGCCGGGAATACACCAAGTGATAGATATTCCGATGCAGTCCTTTCTCAACTAGCTCAACCTCTTAGGCCTCAACCAGGCGACATGGGGTACACCATGCAACAAGCGCAAAACTCGCAAACATACTCCAAAAGAGGTCGACTCCCCTGCTGCAGGAGTCTAAGATCCCCTTCCAGTTTCTGCTTACACTGTCAGGAAAATTGGCCCTGAGCAGCAAAGCACGAAACTGATTCCAAGTCAACAACTGCGCTCCCGGTAGTCCAACAGGATGAACTCAACGCCACCAAATTTTGGCGTCCTGTCAGACCATCTCAATCTCACTAAAGCAACCACCTGGTAACTCGGCCAGGGGCAATGCATCCATCTGGTAGCTCGGCCAGTGGGAAGCATCCTCCTGGTAACTCGGCCAGTGG
The DNA here is from genome assembly GCA_029168755.2 of Tillandsia fasciculata. Lineage (NCBI taxonomy): Eukaryota > Viridiplantae > Streptophyta > Magnoliopsida > Poales > Bromeliaceae > Tillandsia > Tillandsia fasciculata. Next base: position 36,946 of record JAQOTM010000516.1, on the reverse strand, counting down.
GAAGCATCCTCCTGGTAACTCGGCCAGGGCATCCATCTGGTAGCTCGGCCAGTGGGAAGTATCCTCCTGGTAACTCGGCCAGGGCATCCATCTGGTAGCTCGGCCAGTGGGAAGTATCCTCCTGGTAACTCGGCCAGGGCATCCACCTGGTAGCTCGGCCAGTGGGAAGTATCCTCCTGGTAACTCGGCCAGGGCATCCACCTGGTAGCTCGGCCAGTGGGAAGCATCCTCCTGGTAACTCGGCCAGGGCATCCACCTGGTAGCTCGGCCAGTGGGAAGTATCCTCCTGGTAACTCGGCCAGGGCATCCATCTGGTAGCTCGGCCAGTGGGAAGTATCCTCCTGGTAACTCGGCCAGGGCATCCACCTGGTAGCTCGGCCAGTGGGAAGTATCCTCCTGGTAACTCGGCCAGGGCATCCACCTGGTAGCTCGGCCAGTGGGAAGCATCCTCCTGGTAACTCGGCCAGGGCATCCACCTGGTAGCTCGGCCAGTGGGAAGTATCCTCCTGGTAACTCGGCCAGGGCATCCATCTGGTAGCTCGGCCAGTGGGAAGTATCCTCCTGGTAACTCGGCCAGGGCATCCACTTGGTAGCTCGGCCAGTGGGAAGTATCCTCCTGGTAACTCGGCCAGGGCATCCACTGGTAGCTCGGCCAGTGGGAAGTATCCTCCTGGTAACTCGGCCAGGGCATCCACCTGGTAGCTCGGCCAGTGGGAAGTATCCTCCTGGTAACTCGGCCAGGGCATCCACCTGGTAGCTCGGCCAGTGGGAAGTATCCTCCTGGTAACTCGGCCAGGGCATCCACCTGGTAGCTCGGCCAGTGGGAAGTATCCTCCTGGTAACTCGGCCAGGGCATCCACCTGGTAGCTCGGCCAGTGGGAAGTATCCTCCTGGTAACTCGGCCAGGGCATCCACCTGGTAGCTCGGCCAGTGGGAAAAGCTATCTCAACACAAAAACTCCTGGGTCTCGCTCTGCCCTGATAGCTCTACCTCCCGCTGCTCGGGTACTCATCAGGGCGGGGTGTGTCCTCTTCACAACACGACGTCTCAGGGGTATCGCAACCTACTGCACAACAACAAACGTCAGGACACAACCACCAAGCGACCCAATCCAGCGAAAGTCTAAGGCATGTCATCCATTCCATAGCATCGTGTTGTTCGGCAGCCAACATAATCGCTTAGGAAAATAAACATGCCAAACTCTCATCCCGTCTCTTGGGAGAGGTAAAAACTCAATCAGGACTCTCGCTAAAAGTCACGACTCTCACGTAGTCATCCTAATATCCAACCACAAGCCTAGGGTTTCTAAGTCCACCACGACCTACAACCTAGGCTCTGATACCACTCTAATCTGTCACGCCCCGCGGTCGAAACTGCGACCCGGGCTCGCCAACAGATCCGCCATCTGTACGGAAACTGCCGTACAGACGAAGCGTCTAACCTGCAGAAAGAAACATCTACAGTAAACAGATATCAGAGAGCTGAAAGTAAACTACTAATAGGATGTAATCCGAACACTGTACAACTGAAACAATACTATATCCATCTCCCAAATACGATCGTATATATATATATAAAAAGTCCTCGATACAGAACTCAAAAGGGAGGTATCTCCAATATACATCAGTGTACAAACTCTCGATACAGGAAAATATCCTCACTACATCAGTCTCTCAAACTGTAAAATAAAGTACAACTCAATACCTCTCTACAAAGGTCTCTCAACAGAGGAAGAAGAAGTAACCAACAACCGAAGCTCTCCTCTGAAGGGGGGTACCGCTACACTCCAACGACGGGTAGGGAACTAGCTCGCGACTCCCTCGCCTCGGTCCGAAGGATCAGCAACAGGAGCACAGGAACAGAAGAAGAAGTCCCTGGGGAAAAGACACCACGACGGGTGTGAGAACTACTTCCCACAGTAGTTCTCAGTGGGTGCCGTCAACAAGTCCAACGGTCTGCCCACCAAGTCTACCAGAGGTAAAAGATAACAGGCAAAGAAATCTGAACAAGAAAAGCTGGAACTACTCTACAGCTACCAAGCCTCTAACTAGATACTCAAAAAGTGGGACAGAGGAAAGTAAATGAAACCACTCGCACACAAGGTGCTCAAACGACCCAATCGAACTGACTGCCTCATAGGGTCCAGTCAAACCTGCGCCTGACGACAAGGAACGCACCTGCCCACTACCACACATCCACATGAGGACGGGAATTACGTGGGGCGTCCTGTCCGCCTAACTCACCCCTCGCGCAATACTGCCTCAACAGGCCAACCACCGCATCCACTGCGGCATCTCAGGGGGCGCGGCCCCAACTGAGGAAAACGGCGCGGCATAGAGTAATCAACATTGGCATATGCAGGCTAGTCAAAATCCACGCTCACTCACAGAACGGTAGGACTCAAGATTCCCAAATATCTCGCACAACAGTCGGAGCACTCTCGACGACTCAGCTGATCGGCTAACACGAAACCTGAGACACTAGCCTCTCCAACAGCTCGCAGCACAAAGCTCACTGGCTGGAGATACACCACAGCCAGGAGCGACCCACAACTCAGGGAAACAGGACAGGTCGGACATCACTCAACGACCTAGGACTACCGTCAACCACAACGGTTCCCAACAACACCGACCGGAAGATACTCGACGGCCCGGGTCTGCCGTCTGCACAACGGCTCCCTCCACGACGGCACAACAGGGAAACAAGACCTCCCGGGACTACCGTTTACCCAAACGGCTCCCGGCACAGAAAAGCAACCCGCTACAACTACCAGACTCCACTCTGCTCCCAAGCAAGAGTGCAAAAGCATCCCACACTAAAAGCAAGTCCCGACCTCTCGGCCCACTACCCGGGCGAGGAAACACTATGTCCAGGAATGAAAGAACAGTGTGGATGTCTAAGCATAAATAACCCTAGCCCAAGTGAGGGTTTTCTACTAGTCTGGTTACACATGCAACATATGACGGGGGTGCTAGATCAAGTTCCAAGATAACTATATTAACAGATACTAAAAGGAATAACAATTCCTATAATCTAGCATGCTACACAATGAAATAACTATCATGCATAGTCCTACATCAGTAGAAATACTGTACAGTCCATAAAGCTTGGAGATAAGGCCACCCACCTCGATTTGCCACCAATTGCTCGTAGACACTTGCAATTGGCCTCCACGCGATCCGCTGCGCAAACGGGGCATGCCGCCGGAGTCCGCACGCAAAACGGAGCACGCCGCCGGAGTCCGCACCAAAAACGGAGTCTGCACAAAACGGTGCACGGTGTCAGGATCCGCACGCAAAACGGAGTCGCACGCAAAACGGTGCACGGTGCCAGGATCCGCACGCAAAACGGGGTCCGCACGCAAAACGGTGCACAGTGCTGGAGTCCGCACGCAAAACGGTGCACGATGCCAGGATCCGCCCGCAAAACGGGGTCCGCACGCAAAACGGTGCACAGTGCCGGAGTCCGCACGCAAAACGGTGCACAGTGCCAGGATCCGCCCGCAAAACGGGGTCCGCACGCAAAACGGTGCACAGTGCCGGAGTCCGCACGCAAAACGGTGCACAGTGCCGGAGTCCGCACGCAAAACGGTGCACGGTGCCAGGATCCGCCCGCAAAACGGGGTCCGCACGCAAAACGGTGCACAGTGCCGGAGTCCGCACGCAAAACGGTGCACAGTGCCGGAGTCCGCACGCAAAACGGTGCACGGTGCCAGGATCCGCCCGCAAAACGGGGTCCGCACGCAAAACGGTGCACAGTGCCGGAGTCCGCACGCAAAACGGTGCACGGTGCCAGGATCCGCCCGCAAAACGGGGTCCGCACGCAAAACGGTGCACAGGGGGTTAAAAACAGTCTAAAAGAATGCTCCAAGAACTGTACAAAAATACAGTAAAACCAACGCACGGGACTTACACGTTTGCGCCGCCGTCGCCGCACCACTCCGCCGGGCGTCCTCGCACGCAAAACGGAGTCCACGACGCGCCGCCGCACCTCACGCCACCTCCCTCCTCACTCCCTCTCGCTCTCGGTTGCCGAAGAAAGAACGAAGGAAAGGGAATGGCGGTGCGGGGAAGAAGAAGAAGAAGAAGAGAAGGGGCGGTCCACCAGGCCGGTCCACGGAGCCGGTCCACCGCGTGGACCAATGGGGAAGCCCCAACCGGCCGGTCCACGGCCAAAACGGTGCACCAGGCGCAGCGCGCCCCGGCCGCGCCACGTGGACGAACCACCGCGCGCCACGCGGCGCGCGGCCGTCACGCGCCCACACGGGCGCGTGACACCGTGCCCCGCGCAGGCGCGGGACACCACGCGCGCCACACGGGCGCGCGCCCCCCACGCCCGCGCGGGCGCCAACTGGGGGCCGCCACGTGGCGGCCCCTGCTCTGACCGCGCAGGCGCGCGTTCCCAACGCGCGCCTGCTGGCGCGCACTGCGCAGCGCGCCGCCGCCCACCTCGGGAACCGTGCCGCGCCTCGCCTCGATTTTCGTGCCGTTTGTCTCGAAAAACGCGCACTTCATCCGGGCTCCAAAACCAACAAATAAATAGTCCACTCTTAGCGATTTCGCGCGCTGAATCCAAAAACGATGTCCGTTTCTCCAAATTCTCACCCGAAAATTTGCTGAATGCCAACTCGATCCGATTTCCGCGCCGGGTCCATTTTTAAAGTCTGATTTGCTAAATTCGAACTCTAAAAATTCCCGAAGGCGACCGGAGAGGTAAACTTTTATCCGGACTTCACCCGGAGTCTAATTTTGACATCTGAGTCGCGCGAAATTACTTCTAAACACCCGACGGGTCCTCCAATTCCCCACGGGGTCTCAAATTAAGTCCGAAGTCCACCACGTGTGTCCCAATTGCGCGCAAACACCAACGACACATCCCGCAGGCCTCCAGTGATGCAACTAAATCCCAAATTGCATCACTAATCCATAACTTGGGCCCGACACGCGCACAAACACTCCCAACGGCCACTAAAAGCTGCCCAACAACCAGCAACTCCTACGCCGGGGATTCCGGGACCTCACACCGGGACCTCACACACAGCCCACTCTTCACACTGTCCAGGCTCCAAAGTAAACCAGAGATACACAAAAGTCCACCCCATCTCAACCTTTGCTACGTTCTCAAAGCCTCAACAGCACCATCATCATCAGCTTCATCATCATCATCAGCCTAGCACACTCCAATGCTGCTGCAACAACCAGGAAGAGAGAGAGAGAGAGAGAGAGAAGATCAAAAACAATCCGAAATCAAGCCGCAGCCTACAGCGGGGTTCCCAAGGTCGCTGCGCGGCGTATGGGCCCGCCGCGCGGCGGCCCAGCCTGCTGCGCGCGCGCCTAGCGCGCGTGCAGTGCGCCTGCGCGGCGCGCTAGCGCGCCCGCGCGGGGCCTGCGCAGCGCCCTGCGCAGCGCGCCCTGCGCGGCGCCCTGCTGCGCTTGCCCCGCAGCAGAGCGCACCAGCCGCGCGCGCACCCTTGTGCGCGCGCGCGGCTCCCCCCTGCCGCGGCCCCTACAGCACCACGAGCCCAGGTCAAGCAGTCCAGAGCACACCTCCACCCACCAAATCAAAAAGAAAACAAGAAATTAACCTCAAAAATCCAAGCTCCCAAAAATCTGCAACTGTAATAACCGCGGGTTTACTTCCCTTTTTGGTCTTACCTGTGAATTTATTTCGAACCGCTTTTCGGCTAAGGGGTCCGGGGTACGATTTTTCTCGCGTCGTTTTGGGCAGGCCGTCGGGGCTCGCGGGTATTTTTAGAGAATAAAGCCCGCGAAACGAAGACCGGCGGCGCGATCGGATCAGTTTTTCGACCCCGGAAGCTCCCGGAATAAATTCCCGAAGTTGTTGATGTTCGAGGGGTCAGCACGCCTTCGCTGAGGTAAACCAGACCCGGATTTAATTAAACTTAATTTAATTGGATTTAAATCAGTTTAACTCGACTCAATTTAATTTTTATTTGATCGATGTTAATCTAATTTAATGTGGTTTAATTTAGGGGTTTGGGGAACCAAATCCCCGTCGGCTGCACCCAAACAACTGACTTAAACTCCAAGGGGGGATTAGGGTTCCCCGCTCCTTTCTTTTCCCCCTTTCGTACGCGTGAGAACCCCAAGCCTTTCCCCCACCCGTACCGAGGCGACGCGAGAGCCGGAATCTTGACGAGGAGAAGGAGGAGATTGATCGCCTCCCCGCAAGATCCGACGAGCACGAAAAGGACAATCCCTCTCCTTCGCCCGGCGCCGACGGAAACAAGGTGAGCCGTGCTTTCGCTTTCTTGTTTCGTTTCTTGTTTCGTTTCTTGTGTCGGTTCTTGTTTCGGGCAAGGGGAGGGAAATCCCTTGAATTGTCGGGGGTCTCGTGCCGCGTGCGAGGCGATTTCGGGGACCAAACGGGAGGCCGCCGCCGCCGTGGTTAAACGGGAGGCCGCCGCCGCCGTCACCGTGTTCACGGGGTCATCGCCGAAGCCGCCGGGATCGCGGGGTCGCGATCAGAGCCGAAAACGGACGCAATATTGGGGTTTTCTGGCCGCGGTCCACCTGTCCGGGTGCACTCGGTGCACGCCGCTCCGGCCCGGGGCCGCAGACCCGGCGCACAGAGCTGTGCGCCAGGCCGCGCGGTCCACCGGGCCGGCGTGCACCCGGCGCACGCCCTCGCGGCCCGGGGACGCGGACCCGGTGCACGGGCCGGTGCGCCAGGTCGCGCGGTGCACGCCCGGGCGTGCACCCGGCGTGCGCCACAGCAGCAGCGGGGCCTGGACCCGGTGCGCGCCCGCACCCGTGCGCGGCCCGGCCCAAGACGGCGCTGGTCCACCGCGCCGCGTGCTCCCGGCCCACGCCTTTGCTGCCGCCGTCGTGGACCCGGTCCACGCATGGGCCCGTACACCTACTTTCAGAAAAAGGGCCCAGGAGCTCCGTTTTTAGCCCGGTTCGCCCCGTTTTTGAGTGTTTTAAACCACAACGATGTTTTTGACGAATGAATTTGTGTTACAACTGTTCGGGCGCGCGGCGAGGGTTTTGCTGTCGGAATTTCCACACGTCTCGTTCTTCGTGTTTGATGTGGGTTTTTGTTTTCAGTTCTAATATTAAATTGTGTCTTGTTGGGTGGGGTCAACCTTGTGCGTACTTGGGTTAAAGATCGAAGGGTGGTAGACATTACTCGTTTGATTGTGCCGACTGTTATAATAAAGAAAGAAAGGGAATATAGAAAAAGGGTGGAATGTTCTAAATGTTATATGAATCTCAGGCTTGGGTTAGAACATTGAGGGAAAGCATCAACTAATCATTTATAGTTTTACTGTTCTTTCGCTTTAATATATATATGGCACTTCATATGGCTCTTGCACTTGGATGTTTTTACATTTTGTTTCACATATATATATTGCTTCACGGTTACTGTGCTCGAGGCTGCGACACGCGCACCCGCGGTTTGGCCACCGCAAGGGTGCGCTTTTCCGGAAAAGTGGTCTATAGACCCGTGTATACCCACGAGGTGACGTAGTGGGGCCCCTTATTAGTGGTGGGGTTTGAGGCGCCGAGGTGCGAGCGGTGCGACCCGTCGGTTTAGTTGTCCGACGTGGTCGGGTGTTACAGGTACGGTACGGTCGCCGGTTTGGTAGTCCGGCGTGGCCGGGTATGGCAGGATACAAGTGTACAGGTTATCGTTCCCTCTTGCGAGGGTGGTTGCTTCGGTTGTCATCACGGTTTGTTTACTATATTTTCCTGCTTTACTATTATTCGTCGCTGACTTCCCACTTTGTGACAGGGTCCAGACGGGGGGAGAGGTAGGCGACGGTGAGGACGGGGCAGGAGCTTCTGGGTTGCTGGGAACCCTGGACTGTAGTTCTTCTTTTATTCTCGCATTTCATTTACTTTGTGGTTACGTGTGAGGTTCTCGATACCCTCGTGGGGTCGACGTGGATGTCGGTATTTGGTTATCTTCTTATGCACTACCTTACTTTTCATTTTTGTTGGCCATTTGAAAAAGAAAAAGGCAAAACCAAAGAAAAGATTGCGAAAACTGTTTTAAAAATCTAAGTGTCGTGTGGGCACTGGTTTCAAAACCCTGTGGATTTATGGATTGCGAAATGAATTTCAAAAACTTGGGTGTCGTGTGGGCGCCGTTTTCAAAACCTTGTGGATTTATGCTGACTTTGAAAACTCGTTTTTAAAACATAAGTGCCGGGTGGGCGCTCTTTTAAACCTGTGGATTTATCCTTTCCAAATTGAATCGGCCATGCGCTTGAATAATTAGAATGCTAGTTGTATGTTAATACTGGTTGTGATTGAATGGTTGTGTATGACTTGGAACATGTACTGAATGCTACGCCGTGCATATACAGGGGAGACTCTGTCCGTTTGCAGAGAGATCCTGTGTATGCGGCGGGTCTGGGCACGCACCGGGGAGAAAGGAATTTCAAAAAAAAAAAAATAATAACGAATATTTCGCAAAACAAACCCTCTTTACTAATCGTTTCCGCCGATTGAAACCCCCGGGGCGTGACAGCAACAAACCTTACCTTGCTTGGCGAACGGCGCGCGCGCGCTCCGCTCCGTTTGGCGCCGCGGCTCTTGCAGGAAGATCTCACCATCAACCTCTTTCATTCATTCACTTTCCCCCATCTTCCTTCTTCTTTTTTCTTCTTCTTTTCTCCCTTTCTCTTTTCCTCTGTTTCCACTAAAATCCTCTGCTTTGCCTAGATAAGAAGGCGATGACGTGGAGCATTAAATTAAGGGGATCCCTAATTGATCTGGTTGTTGGGAGCATTAAATGCACCCAAGAGAAAAAAATATCCAACCCACACTAATCCATTCCCTTAACCCAATCCAATCAATAATTCTTTTCTTTCCATCAAACCACCCAGATCAAAGCCCCAAAACGACTAATTAATTCAACTCATTAATTTAATTAATTAAATAATCCATCAAAAGCCCCCGTCAACTCACTTTTTGCCCTCGGGGCCTCCGCACGGGTCCGAAACCTCCCGAACCCCGCTGTAATCTGAAGATACACATGCTCAAAGCTTTTTCTCCTCAAAAAGCTCAACCGTGGAGTCGGTGTGCTCAATCCAAAAACCGGCTCCAAAACTACCAGTTCCAACTCGCTTTTCGCCTTCGGGCTCTCTGCGTCCGTCCGGAACCTCCCGAACTCCGCTGTAATCATAAAATACACCTCATCCAAGTGTTCCCAATATTCTGCACTCCACCGTGAAGTCGAAGCTTTCCCGAAACCAGTCCTCTAACGGCGGACAATGCCCGGAAAACCCCGAATCAACCTGGGGCTTCCGCGAAGATCCGAGTCGACCCGAACTCATCAGTAAACACATATGGGACATGCTCGAGGCAATTTCTACGCACCACGCCATCTTGCGAGGTTGGTGCGCTATCCGAAATCCCGGTATTCTACAATCCTAGCGGGACTAAGATGTATAGGGACCTCAAGGCACAGTTTTGGTGGAACGGGATGAAAAGAGACATTGGGAGATTTGTGGCACACTGTTTAACTTGTCAGCAAGTAAAGGCTGAGCATCGTGTACCTGCTGGCAAGTTGCAGAGTCTCCCAATCCCTGAATGGAAATGGGAACATGTTACCATGGATTTCGTCACTGGATTGCCGAGGGCACAGTCTGGAGCGGACGCGATCTAGGTAGTCGTGGATAGACTCACCAAGTCCGCTCACTTCTTACCGGTGCAGATGACTTGGGCACTCGAGCGGCTGGCGCAACTGTATTTAGACGAGGTGGTGAGGCTGCATGGTGTGCCCGCCTCCATTGTATCTGATCGAGATCCGAGGTTTGTTTCGCGCTTTTGGAGGAGTCTACAGGCCACTTTGGGGACACAGCTCAGTTTCAGCACAGCATTTCACCCACAGACAGACGGACAGTCAGAGCGAACTATACAGATTCTTGAGGACATGCTCCGGGCTTGCACGCTAGACTTTGGAGGAGGTTGGGTGCGACACTTATCACTGGCAGAGTTTGCGTACAACAATAGCTTTCAAGCGAGCATCCAGATGGCTCCGTTTGAAGCATTGTATGGACGCAAGTGTCGTTCTCCACTTTATTGGAGCGATGTGGGTGAAAGGCGGACTTTGGGGCCAGAGTTGCTGCGAGAGGCAGAGGATAAAGTCAGAATAGTCAGGCAGCACCTTCAGACAGCTCAGAGCAGACAGAGGAGCTACGCAGATGTGCGGAGGCGAGACCTTGAGTTTAGGATTGGAGATCATGTCTTTTTGAAAGTCTCGCCTTCAAAGGGAATCCGGAGATTTGGGATTCGTGGGAAACTGAGCCCTCGTTATATTGGACCCTTCGAGGTATTGGAGCGCATAGGGCCAGTTGCCTACAGGCTTGCACTTCCTCCCAGGCTTGCTGGTGTTCACGATGTATTCCATGTATCGACTCTGAGGAGGTATGTTCATGACCCGTCACACATCATCGATTTCACTCCACTGGAGATCGCTGAGGACTTGAGCTATGTCGAGCGGCCATTGAGGATCTTGGACTGTGAGGTTAGGGAGTTGCGCAGCCGGGCCATCCCTTATGTGAAGATCCTCTGGAGCAGTCATGATGAGCGCGAGGCTACTTGGGAGCTGGAGTCAGCGATGATGGATGCTTACCCCCACTTGTTCGAGGCCCCGGCTTGAGGTATGGCTTTTGTTTCAAGGACGAAACTTTTTCTTGTGGGGGAGGATGTAGTGTTCTGGTTTTCCCATGCAACCTTTCCGATCAATCCACTGTGTAAAACATCTAGTGTTGGTGTGTCTGGCCCATGGTGCATCAAAGGGGTGCCACAGGTGGACCTGTGAGACATTTTCAGCTGATTTGGCCTTCGACTGTGTTTGCCGAATTTTAGAAAAGGTTTTGGGCCAAATAGAGGTTGGATTTGGATTCAGGGCGGAAAAACGCTTGAAAACGGCTGTTTGCTTGTTAAATTTGGAGTCCGGATGACCAAAAACGGGCTTTCGGAAGTTTCCAGGGGAATTCGGTGCATGGGGGAGGACCGTGGACCGACCGGAGCCACGTGGCAGCCTATTATTGGCCGGCTCACGTCGCTCGGTCCACGGGGAGGCGCGACGGGCGCATGGACCGCGCGGCGGGCCACGTGGCGTGCGCGGAGTGGCTGGCACACGCGGCGCGGCTCGGCTCAGCGAGTGCGCGCGGCTTCGGTGGACCGGGCGCAGGACACGTGTCAGCATGGCATTCGCTGGCTCACGGGGTTGCGGTCCACGGGAGCTCGGTGCGGCGCCTCGGGGCGCGTGCCAGCGCAGGGGGCCAGTGCGGCGCTATCGGCCGCACATGGCTCGCACTCGAGTGCGGGCCACGTGTCGGCCCGTCGCTGGCGGGCCGCATGCACAGCCTTGACCAAGGGTGGCCACGCGGCAGGCCCCCAGCCGCCCCACACAGCTGTTCACTTTGCGGGGGACACGTGGCGGGCAGGGAATGTTTCGGGCGCGTCGGACCTTGGGCGTGCGACCGCTTTTGCGGATTCGGGCGCCCGAATCTTGGCGCCCGAATCCGGCCCAGGGAGGCTGCGGGCTGGGCCTATAAATACAGGACTTTGGGGACTCTTAGCTCTTTTTCTGAGCAGTTTTTCACAGTGAGTTCTTTAGGAGTTTTCTTCCTCCACCTGAGACAATTTTCACAGAGCTTCCCTGGGATTTTTAGGGGCACGTTTTCCGAGATTTGCTATTTTACGGCGCGGCGCGACGCTTGTTCACCGGCGACCCGTTTCGTCCCTTTTCAGTGTACGGGCTCCCCCGGCTCACCCCGACCTCTGTTTTGGGCGATTCTTGCGCCGTTGGACTCTCGACAGGTAGGGCTTCGATTTTGGTGTTTTGAGTTTCCCCTGGTTCTTGTGTGAATTTTGAGTTTCCCGAGCTTCTTTGTGACCCATTTTCTTCGCGGAGTTTTTGGACAGCACCCGATTGTTTTGGCTGTATCTTTGCGTACAGTCGTCGAATTGAGGCGATTCAAGTGGCGTTTCTCATCTACTTCTCGTAAGAAATCTCCTGGAATTTTTCCAGATTTTTCTGGATTTTTCCCGAAGGTGAAAATCCCCTTTTTCTGTAGTTCTTTGCTACAGAATTTCTGCACAGTTTTGTTGGAGTGTTTCCCTTGCCGAATTTGTATCTCAGCGTAGGGAGCTCGGTTTTGATCGTGCAGGGACTCGTTTCGACCGGTTCGTCACAAGGATCGTGAAAGTATTTTTTTCTAGAATTTTTCAAGCATTTTTCACAGGTGAAAATGGGGAAACTTTGGACTGATAAATTTTGGGCAGATTTTCGTGAACATTGAAAGATTAAATTGTGTATGTTCTTCTTGGATATATTGTACAGTGTTGCGGTGAGCTTTTGGACCGAGCGTGGACTTCATTTTGGGACAGAGATTTAGCGCTTTTGGACCGAGCGTGGACTTCATTTTGGGACAGAGATTTAGGATATGTGTGGCTGGGAGTGGATTGCGCCAGGATACCTTTCAGTTTAGTCGGTCCCTCCGTTATGGATTATTGGCGCCTCGATGGTGTAGGCGTTGTGTATGGAGTGTGGCGCTGCAGTTCCTTTGGATAGGGATCTGCCGCCAGAGGCGAGGTCTGGATATTGGTGCTTGGCGCCGGGTGATGGAGGATAGATCGGCCGGCAGAGGCATTTCTGATTTCTTTTCCTGGATAGCGAATTTCCGAGATGCCACAGATCGGGTGGACCCCGATGGCAGCATCAGCATCTACATCAGTGTGGCGCGGCGATAGCATGGATTGGTTATCAGCGGAGGACCGCATTCGTCACCCCAGTGTGAGCAGAGACAGAGGTCGTGCTCCCTATGTGGATAGTCTTGATTTTCAGGCAGACTGAGCGACGACCACTTTCATCGAGCGGATGAATCTGTGCCGCCCGGTTGGAGGGCGCCACAGCAGCGGATCGGGTTGTTGCTGGTGTGATTTCGTCACAGCAGTCAGAGTTAGAGCATGTTGCATTCCTGCATGGACTAGAGGCAGATTTGTTACCACGTGCACTAGAGGTACAGGTTCCGGTTGGTGTTGTGCATGTGGAGGAGGCTTGTGGATCATGTCCAATGCAGCTGAGACCGCGAGTTACCGGCAGACTTATTGGTAATTTGTGGCAGTTCGGTGTTTTGACCCTGCGCTTGAGATTGGTTGGCACAGTGCCACAGGATGTTTGACTGCGGAGAGAGAGGACTTTGATCTTCGGCGAGGCAGACAAGAGGAGGCTTGCTGGTTGAGACAGTTAGATTGCACAGGTTGTAGCGACAGTGTGAGAGGTGCTTACGGCGGTACCAGGACTCAAGGATATCCCTGTTGCCCGTGAGATCCCGATTGTGATTTCACCTGAGCTGTTGATGATGCCGCCGGTTATGGAGATAGAGATTGCGTTTGAAGTGGTTAGGGGAACCGCACCATCCTCGACAGCACCTCATTGGATATCGCCAGTGGAGCAGTCAGAGAGCTGACAGCGGAGTTGCAGGATCTGATGGATCGAGGGGTCTGTTTGACCCAGTGCCACGCCGTTGATGTCACGCCCCGGCGTCGAAACTGCGATCCGGGCTCGCCAACAGATCCGCCGCCCATACGGAAACCCCGTATAGACGAAGCGACTAACCTGCAAAAAGAATCAACTACAGTACAGATATCAGAGCTGAAAGTAAACTACTGAAAAACTGAGGTCCAAACACTGTACAATTGAAAATAATACAATATCCATCTCCCAAATACGATCGTATAAAAAGTCCTCTGATACAAAACTCAAAAGGGAGATATCTCCAAAAATAAACATCAGTGTACAAGCTCTCAATACAAAAATATCCTCACTACATCAGTCTCTCAAACTGTAAAATAAAATACAACTCTATACCTCACAACAAGGGTCTCTCAACAGAGGGAAAAGAGGTAAACTAATCTACTGAAGCTCTCCTCAGAAGGGGTACCGCTACACTCCAACGACGGGTAGGGAACTAACTCGCGACTCCCTCTCCTCGGTCAGAAGAAACAGCAACAGGAGCAACAGGAACAGGAGAAGAAGTCCCTGGGGAAAAACACCACGACGGGTGTGAGAACTACTTCCCACAGTAGTTCTCAGTGGGTGCCGTCAACAAGCCCAACGGTCTGCCCACTAAGTCTACTAGAGGCATAAAGTAACAAAAGCAGGGCTGAAAAAGGAAAAAGCTGGAAAATAACTCTACAGCTACTATGCCTCTATCTAGATGCTCAAGAAGTGGGACAGATGATAATGTGATGCATCCACTAACTCCCAAAGTACAGTCACCCAATCTACACTGACTGCCGAATAGGGTCCAGTCAAACCTGCGCCACCTACTGCCGTTACATCCACGGAGGACCGGACTTACGTAGGGCGTCCGTGGCTGCCACTAACTGGCCCAGCCAGAGGGACTGCGTCCGTAACTGCCACTAACTGGCCCAGTCAGAGGGACGGCGTCGACAAGTCGCGATACCAAAGTGCAGACCCACCCCGGACGTGGCACTCGAGGGGAGCGACCCCAACGAGGACAAGGGTATCCGCGCACTCTGTCGAGCTCAAAGTGGCACTGCAGGCTATAGTACAAAATCCACGCTCACGCTCTGAACGGAAAGACTCAGAATCCACAAACATCTCGCACAACAGTCGGAGCACTCTCGACGACTCAGCTGATCAGCTCTCTCACGAAACACGAGACACAAGCCTCTCCAACAGCTCACCGCACAAACACACTGGCTGGAGATACTCCACAGCCAGGACCAACCCACAACTCAGGGCTAACAAATCTGGTCGGACGACACTCAACGACCCGGGACCATCGTCAACCCCGACGGTTCCCAACAGCAGAACATCAACCACACGGATAACTCAGGAAGGACCGACACCATAAGGGTTTGGAAAACCCGAAAGGTCGGTGCTAAGAACTCTATCAAACAAGAACTTGAGTTGGCGTATTTCGTGAATATGTTAAGTCTTGAAGATTGAATATGAAGATAGCTTGGATCGTATACCTCAATCTCAAGAAAGAAGAATTCAAAAGGATCAGGTATGTTTAACTAAATATTTGTGACGATCCGAATACTTCTTATAGTGTAGAAACACCTGGAAGAATGTTTTATTGCTTAAACATCAAAAACTGGACATGGGACATGTTCAGGATCCGGATCGGGCTCGGCAATCCGGATCCCGAAGGGTGTTGGTTCATACACGGGTTCAATCCGGATCGCAGCCTGCTCTGATCCGGATCCCGAACACTAGTTTTACAGATTTGCTTCCACGATCCGGATCAGGACTTGCAATCCGGATCCCGAACATTGATGTTCTGGTAAAACTGTATGAACGATCCGGATCGGACTTTGTGATCCGGATCCCGAACCCTTGGATTTCTGGAAACGTATAATCCTGTTACGACGATCCGGATCGCCAATTCCAATCCGGATCGCCATCGGTAATTCTTTCCAGAAAAGGCTATTTTTGATCCGTATATTCTTCCTAGGGTTTCTAACCTATAAATAGACCCTATATTCATTTCTAGGGCAATCGGCCATGACAGAATAATATAGCCGAAAAGAAGAAATCCACATATATAGAGAAGAAAGGAAATCAATAGAATTTATTCTATGTTTCTTCATCTATATTGATTAGTTTGATTCTAGGTTTTCATACTCACATCTTGAGTTGAATCAAACTAATGAATACTTAGATGGTATTTCCGATCTATCTTTGATCTAAGTATTCGGCGGATCATCACCACCCAAAAACAACGATTTACACCAAATCGGCGCGTGGACTCGCGTGGCCTTGTGGATTCAAGGTGCAACCGCTCTCGTGGATTCGGAGCGAGGTACGTTCGTGGATTCGAAGCGTGCTACTAGGTGAAGACCGTGGATACGGTTGGACGTCGTGGATTCGACGTTGGACGCTGTGGATTCAGCGTTGGGCGCAGATCGTGGATTCGAGAAGCGTCGTGGAGCGAGCGGGAAGATCTACTAGGAGCGTATGAAAAAGGTTGAGTCGTCTGTGAGTACGTTATATCACCTTGTACGTGTGTTAATTCTAGTGGATTTCGCCGTGTTATCGGTCCCGTGTTTTTTTACTCCGGTTTGGAGTTTTTCCACGTAAAAATCTTGCGTGTTCATTTATTTTCCGCATTGGGTTTTATTGCGCAATGATTTTTTGAGTGTTTATTGTTTACACCTATTCACCCCCCCTCTAGGTGTTTTTTCCCCTATTTAGATCCATATAGTTATAACCCAACAAGTGGTATCAGAGAGGGAATAGGGTTGTAAACAATGGTGGAAGGTGGAAACATCAATCGACCCCCTTTCTTTGATGGAACAAATTATGCGTACTGGAAAGTGCGGATGAAAGCCTTTTTAATTTCCATCGACGAAAGGGTGTGGCAATCAATTGAATTAGGATGGTCTAATCCAACTGAATTTTTAGATGATGTTCGCACCTTAAAACCTAGGTCGAAATGGACCAAGGAAGAGATAGATGCTTCTTCTTACAATGGCAAGGGAATTAATGCTTTATTTAATGCTTTGTCACAAACTGAGTTCTCTCGCGTCTCGGCATGTGAGACTGCGAAAGAAATCTGGGATGTTCTTCAAGTTACGCATGAGGGAACTAACCTAGTGAAGATTCAGAAACTGCAAATGCTTACGAGCAAATTTGACTCTATCTCTATGGCAGAGAATGAATCTTTCACTGACTATTACACACGATTGCAAGACATCGTAAACTCATGTGCTAACTTGGGAGAGAAGATTCCAGAATTTAAAGTTGTAAGAAAAATTCTTAGAACTCTTCCTGAACGATTTCGCCCGAAGGTAGCAGCCATTGAAACAATTAAACACCCGGACGAAATGCGTGTAGAAGAATTAGTAGGTGCTTTACAAACTTATGAAATGACATTTCCTACTAACTATTCTTCTGGAAAAGCATCCTCTTCTAAGTCTTCAGGTTACGCATTGAAATCAACTAAAGAAGAAGACGCGGATTCATCCTCCTCGGACGACGACGAGAATCTTTCTATGGAGGACTTTGAGAAGCAGCTTGCTCTCTTGACAAGGAAGTTTCGCCGTAACTTCCGAAGGGGTAATTCAAGCAAGACTCCATCCTTCGGAAAGTCGAAGAAAGGCAAGGGTCCTTCAAGTTTCAAGTCAAGAAACCAAGAGAACTTCTCAAAGGATAAGAAAAGTTCAGAGGGACAAGTTCAGTGCTTCAAATGTCGAGGCTACGGCCACATTTCAACGGAGTGTCCCAACAAGAATCCGGCAAAGAAGAAGGCGATGCAAGTCGTCACTTGGGATGACAACTCAACGTCAAATGAGTCATCGTCAAGTGATGAAGAAGACTCCGCGACAGCATTCCACGCGTCCACCTCTTCACCCTTCATGTGCTTAATGGCAAGTACATCCGAGTCATTGTCCAACTCCACTGATGAAAAGATTGCAACGGATAATGAATCTGATGATTCAGAAGGTGAAGATTTTGCTCTAGCCTACCACAGACTTTTGAGGGATTCAAAGAAATTGGCTAAGCAAAACAAGGGGTTGAGAGGGAGATTGCAGGATCTCGAAGAAGAACTAAAAAGGATAACTTCTCTCTCGACCGATCTTGAAGTGGAAAGGGATAATCTGACAAAAGTAAATGTTTCCCTTCAAGAGTCCAATGAGCAACTCGAGAAGAATTATATGGATATGGTGAACAAAGCGAACTACTTCTTGAAGCTCAACGGCGAGGCTCGACAGGAAAAATTGGAAATGACGGAGACCATACGCCAACTGAAGGATGACTTAAAGAGATTCTCTTCTGGAAGGAGTAAGTTGGACAGACTTCTTGGTCTTGGTCAAATGAATAAGTTCGGCCTCGGATACACTCAAACTGGAGACATTCCAAGTTCGAGTGGGACAGTATTTGTGCCTCAGTCGGTATCTCCTCCTCCGACACCGGAATTCACGACAACCAACGACAACAAGCCTACTTCATCCTTCTCGGGATCGTCAAGACCTAAGGTATGTTTTCGTTGTGGCATTTCAGGGCACATAAGGAGAAATTGCAAGACGGGAATCAAACGCACACCTCAAGCATCTCTTGCAATGACTACCAAAAGGGTGATTCCTCAAAAATCAAATGCAGTTCATTTGAAGGAAAAGACCCTTGGTAGTTCTCCGAGCAAGACGACTTCATCAAGGAGCAGCACTCGTACGAACAAGACGCTTTCACCTAGGCAAACTACTTCACGATCTTTACCGACGCATTCCAAAAGGGTTTGGGTGCGCAAAGGAATCATCTCGTGCACCTCCGTCTACTCCTCTACCTCAGACGCTACGCATCTCCAAGGATCACCCTGAAACGAACATCATTGGAGACCCACAAGAAGGAGTTAGAACACGGAGACAATTGGTTTGCGGATTTGCATGCTATGTATCACAAATCGAACCAAAGAACATCGATGAAGCTCTCCAAGATGATTACTGGATTAAAGCTGTGATGACCTGGATCCCCGCAGAGCTGTTGCGGTGCATTGGGGTGGCCATTGGAGGCCTACGCGGTGTGCTGGAGGCCTTTGGGGCATGTCGGCGGTGTTCGGGCGCCAATTGGGACTCAAGTGATGAACTTCGGGCCTAAATGGATCACGTGGGTGATCGGGTGACTCCGTCGGATCTCTGGGAGTGTTCTCGGGCGAAACGGATTTTCAGATTGGGCTCGGCGCGAAATTTGGACTAAGAATACCTTTCCGGGGGCATTCGGCAATTTTTAGAGTGAGAATTTGGCGAAACGGACGTCAAATTCGGATTCAGCGCGCGAAAACGCTTCAGATGGACTATTTACATGAATTTTTGGAGCTCGGGTTACTGTTCACGCCGGAACAGTACTTCCGGCGATCGCCGGCGGCCGGCGGCGGCGGCGGGCAGCGCCGGCGGCGGCGGAGCGGCCTCGGGCAGGCGGCACAGCGGCGGCGCGCGGCGCGGGCAGGGCGCGGGCAGCGCGGGGCAGGCGCGCGGTCCACGGCGGCGGCCGTGCACCAGGGCGGTGCCACGTGGCGGTTGGTGAGTGGAGGGCTCACAGCGCGCGGTCCACGGAGTTCTTCGGGTGCACGGTGGACCGGTAGGTGGACACGTGGCGGATTTTTAGTGGTGCGGTGTTGTGCGCGCGGTCCATGCAATGGGTGGAGCAGGTGCCGTACGCGACGTGCGGGGTGCGCGGTGCACGGGCGGTGTACGGTGGTTGGGGCCACGTGGCGCGCTACTGTTGGTGGGCTCACGTGCACCGGGCGCAGCGAGAAGATTTTTCTGGATTTTCCCTTAAGTTGCTATCCGAGGGCTCTTCAAGGGGGATTTTCGACCCCTTCGAGACCTCAATTCGAAGGGGAGGTGAGAGGAAGATTTCTTCCTCATGAAGTGAGGATTAATCCTACAAAGTTTCAGGATTTTAGGAGGCTCGAATCCCGAGGTTCCCCATTTTACGGCGCGGTGCGACATTGCATTTTCTGTGTTCTTCTTCAGCGCAGCGACGGTGTTTTAGCTCTCCTGGTCTACTCCGAGCTCCTTCTTCTGTGATTCTTGCGCCGAAAGACTCCTAACAGGTAGGGCTTCAACTTTGATTTTGATCACTCATTCTGATTTTGCTTCTTTGGCTCGGATCCCGAGGTAACAATGGTCCCCCTTTTTCTGTGAGGAATGTGAGGACAGCATCGGAGTATTTTGGCCATATCTTCGCGCACGAGCGTCTGATGGAGACGAGCTTATACAACTTTTTCATCTACGGATCGCGGGGAACGCGCTCGTATTTTTATTGGATTTTTGTGAATTTTATTTCGAGGTGAAAATTACTGTTTTCTCAGTGAACAGTAATCTGTCCTTAATACAGATTTTGTGTGAGTGTGCCACCTTGCCGGATTTTTATCTTGATGTACAGAACTCAGATTTGGGCGTGCAAGGTACCGTTTCGAAGCTATCGACGCAAGGATCGCCGTGATATTTTTATTGGAATTTTCTGGGCAATTTTTGCAGGTGATAATTTAACAGTTTCGAATTCGAGGTTGTATGTGATTATTAGTGCTATAATTGGGAGCCTAAGTGTAATTAGTGAGCTTTGTACTGTACCAGGAATATTTCGGGTGTGCTGAAATTGTGGGAGCAAGGATTTGGAGTTTTGGTATTTTCAGCTGTACGGATTTGGACAGTTGCACTTCAGGTGGGTGGTTGTTGTTTACCTCTATTTTGACATGCTCACTAGGAATATTAGAGTGATCCCATTATCTGGACATGCATGCTTAAAGTAATATAAAATTGTGAGCCCTTCATATGGAAATTACTATTGTGGATATTGGATAGTGGTTGGGACTTATACATGTTGGTATGGATGGAATGTTAGCGTTTAACCTTGCATGTGGATTGGATTATTTATTTTGGACTATATGATTATCCTGTTAGTGGTTGGTACTATTTGAGGATTTTATGACATGCATAGGTGGATAGTGATGCTTTATCATGGAACATGGATTATAGACATGTGTGGTTGGATAATGTTTTAGCATGATGGTTATATCTATGCGGAGCTATTAATTGTTACACATGTGGAACCACTATTGGACACCTTTTCCTTTATTTCCTTGAGAACACTTGCATGCTTGTATGGACATCTAGATAGGCCATCTTTTATCGCTACACTTTCATGCTGGAACTTGACTTAGGAGAAACCTTGTTTGCTTCTTTTCTCCTTTTCGTTAGTCAGGTGGTTCTTGTTGCTCGGGTTTGAGCAGGGGTTTGGGATAGTGTAGCCGGGGCCTGGATTGCGGATTATGGGTTTTAGCGGCTACCGCGGACAGTTGGCGGTTGACCGGATGTCGGATGTGGGACATGATTGTGATTGTGGGTATTTGCGGCGATCGCGGATTTTGGGCGATCGACCGGATGTTCATTTGTGCATCAGATTGGGGGATCTGTGTTTTCTTTTAGTGGAGGGTTGTGTTCCACTGGGGCTTTATAGTTGTGATCCAGTCCTGCTTTTATCATACCGGCGCGGTTATTGCCCGGTAGTGTTTTGATATGGATTTTACCGGCGCGGTTATTGCCCGGTAGTGCTTTCCTCGAGTGGGTCGCTCCCCTCGAGTTCCCCTCCGGAGGCCGGGGTCGGACAGTTATTGACGGTTTTGCTATCACATCGGCGCGGTTTATTTGCCCGATGATGAGGGCGGCAGCAGGAGTTTTGCTATCACATCGGCGCGGCTTTCTTGCCCGATGATGAGGGCGGTACAGATTGGGTTCATCTGGGACGGTTGGTTATTGTTTCTTACGGTTATTCCAGTCTAGGACTGCATTTTAGAGGCATAGTAGTGGTAGATCTCCCTTTTTCAGCAGTTTCATTTCTTACCACTCTTCTTTCCTTTTCGCCTCTGGTAGACCTAGTGGGTGCGTCAGAGGTTGAGGTTTTACCCACTAGGGGAGGCTACTGGTTTACTAGTAGTTCTCACCCCCATTCTTCTTTCCTCTTTTTCTTCTTCCTTGTTTTGCAGAGTCTTCTGCGGGTGCTACTGGACTTTCAGTGGCGGGTCGAGGAGAGAGGACGGCTGTGTAGATAGATCTCGAGGCAGGATGAGCGTGTTAGCTGGACTGTTGGTGTACCCAGGTTTTCCTCAGACGGTTGTACTTTCACTTTTGGGACTGGCTTTTGCCTGCAGGTTGTTGACGCTTCGTGTACACGGGAAATACCGTGTACACGGCGGATCTGTAGACGGGCCCGGGTTCTGGTTTACACCCGGGGCGTGACAGATTAAGTTGGTATCAGAGCTTAGGGATAGGTCAGTTGGGACTTAGGAAACCCTAGGCTTTTGGCGGACCCCAGGATGTTAGGGCGTGAGAGACGTGACATTTTGCGAAAGTCGGTGATTTATTTATTTGACTCTTCCTGTGAGTGAAGAGGGATCGACATATCCTATTTTTGTGGGACAGTTATGTTGGCTGCAGACAACATAACGTTACAAAAATAGGGGGATGTCTTTGACTTTCGCTAGATTGGGTCGAGTGTTGGGGTGTGCTGATTTGCGGTTTTGTCGTGGTGAGCGGTGTCTCCCCGACGTTGGGCCCTGACCCGGGTGCACCTTGGTGCGGCAGTTGGGTCTGGGCTGGTTGTTTCGGGCCGGATACCCAGGTTGGGGTCTGAGAGCTCCGGACCCGAAGGGTAGTAGTGTTGGGTGGCAGATCAGCATTGCAGTGACACAGTTGTCGGAGCAGCGCAGTGACACAGCTGTCGGAGCAGCGCAGTGACACAGTTGTCGGAGCAGCACAGTGGCGCAGTTGTCAGATCAGTGCAGTGGCACAGTTGTTGGACTAGTGAGTAGCCCTCCGTGCCGACGTTTAGTGCTGGGGCACCGAGGAAGGGTGGACAGTTGACAGCAGGGAAACTGTGGGATTGCATTGAAGGAGTGAGCCAGATTTGGCGGATGAGTCGCCCCGATTTGTGGGATTGAGAATGGAGCCTTTGGAGGCAGGGTCTTGTTCGGTGGGGGATTGCGAGTACTAGGGACGCCTCATTGGAGTAGGCGCCGGGTATGGAGCGTGGCATTGTAGTTCCTTTGGATTGGGGGGATCTGCCGCCTGAGGTGAGTTCGGATTGAGGCGCTTGGCGCCGGGTGTTGGAGGACAGGTCAGTCGGATGAGGCAATCCCGATTTCTTTTTCCTGGATAGTGGATTTTTGAGACTGTCGGAGCACATATGTTACAGCGGTCAGTGTGGTGGTAGGTTTGAGTTGTTCCGGCTCTTGGGTTCGTATCTTTTGATACGAGAGGATTTCCCTCCGTGGTGGGTAGTGCTTTTGCTTCATTGCTTGGGTTAGGGGTAGGACGGTTACCAGGTGTTCGGGAGGTCATATTCCCGATCTGCGGCACGTGGGGGAAAGTTGTTGGTCCTGCCCGGTGCAGCTTGAGTCCTGGATTTTGCCGGTAGACCTGAGGGTCTTGACTCAGCTGCGGGATGTTGTTGTGGTACCTGTTGGGCTGGCTGGTTCGGTTTTTCTTTCGCGGCGGCTGATTATGCCGTGAGGACGGTTTTCGTGGGGAGCCAGGCCCGGAGGTATTGGTGTACTTGGTTTGCTTGAGAGTATCTTCGCCTGTTTGGTTTTGACCTTGTGAGCGAGGCGGATGTCTCGTAGTGGGTGAGTAGCCTTTTGGCTGGTGTGTTTGAGGGATCTGCGGCGGCACCAGGACTTGGAGATACCCTTTTGGTTATGAGTTTCTAGCTGTTCTCCTATCGGAGTTGTTTGGCATGACACCAGTTTGGGAGTTGAGGACCCAACTCCAGGATTTGATGTGTTGGATTTGTGTCAGGCCAAGTGTGGCACCTTTGGGGGCGCCGGTGCTATCCGAGTTGTGGAAGGTTGGTTCACTTCGGCTTTGTGAGAACCCGTAAGAATTTGATAAAGTGATCATCGGGAGCTAGCACCCTTCTGTCAAGCTTGGAGGATTTGAGTTACGAGCTGCAAGGGTATTGGATCTTCGCGAAGGTTGTTCTACGGTCTGGTTCTCTTGATTGCTTATGGCTGAGTAGTGATGCCGGAGGGTTAGGGATGTGCTTCTACATCCCGACGGTTTTGGATTAGAGATCAGAGTCTACGTGATCAGTTGGGGGACTTATATCGGATGCCTTGGGAGTACCGAGGTACTCGGGTTGGGCTGGGTGTTGTTGGACTTGTGGTTGGATTATCTGAGGCCCTAGCAGGGGCGGATGCTTGTACCGATGCGGATAGCTTGAGGGCCGGGCAGTTAGCCCAGCTGTACCCAGTTGAGGTGGCGTGGTCCTCTGGAGTGTTCTCCTTTGTTTCATTCGGGTTAGAGACCCAAGGATTGCACCGCGTCTCTGGATGAGGTATTTGGTAGTTTTGGGAGCTTGAGTGGTGGATGACTGGATATTTACCCCCCTGTCGGTTGAGATTCCGTGTTGAGGAATGACTTTAGTTTCGAGGACGAAACTTTCTTTTAGTGGGGGAGGATGTGATGACCTGGATCCCCGCAGAGCTGTTGCGGTGCATTGGGGTGGCCATTGGAGGCCTACGCGGTGTGCTGGAGGCCTTTGGGGCATGTCGGCGGTGTTCGGGCGCCAATTGGGACTCAAGTGATGAACTTCGGGCCTAAATGGATCACGTGGGTGATCGGGTGACTCCGTCGGATCTCTGGGAGTGTTCTCGGGCGAAACGGATTTTCAGATTGGGCTCGGCGCGAAATTTGGACTAAGAATACCTTTCCGGGGGCATTCGGCAATTTTTAGAGTGAGAATTTGGCGAAACGGACGTCAAATTCGGATTCAGCGCGCGAAAACGCTTCAGATGGACTATTTACATGAATTTTTGGAGCTCGGGTTACTGTTCACGCCGGAACAGTACTTCCGGCGATCGCCGGCGGCCGGCGGCGGCGGCGGGCAGCGCCGGCGGCGGCGGAGCGGCCTCGGGCAGGCGGCACAGCGGCAGCGCGCGGGCGCGGGCAGGGCGCGGGCAGCGCGGGGCAGGCGCGCGGTCCACGGCGGCGGCCGTGCACCAGGGCGGTGCCACGTGGCGGTTGGTGAGTGGAGGGCTCACAGCGCGCGGTCCACGGAGTTCTTCGGGTGCACGGTGGACCGGTAGGTGGACACGTGGCGGATTTTTAATGGTGCGGTGTTGTGCGCGCGGTCCATGCAATGGGTGGAGCAGGTGCCGTACGCGACGTGCGGGGTGCGCGGTGCACGGGCGGTGTACGGTGGTTGGGGCCACGTGGCGCGCTACCATTGGTGGGCTCACGTGCACCGGGCGCAGCGAGAAGATTTTTCTGGATTTTCCCTTAAGTTGCTATCCGAGGGCTCTTCAAGGGGGATTTTCGACCCCTTCGAGACCTCAGCTCGAAGGGGAGGTGAGAGGAAGATTTCTTCCTCATGAAGTGAGGATTAATCCTACAAAGTTTCAGGATTTTAGGAGGCTCGAATCCCGAGGTTCCCCATTTTACGGCGCGGTGCGACATTGCATTTTCTGTGTTCTTCTTCAGCGCAGCGACGGTGTTTTAGCTCTCCTGGTCTACTCCGAGCTCCTTCTTCTGTGATTCTTGCGCCGAAAGACTCCTAACAGGTAGGGCTTCAACTTTGATTTTGATCACTCATTCTGATTTTGCTTCTTTGGCTCGGATCCCGAGGTAACAATGGTCCCCCTTTTTCTGTGAGGAATGTGAGGACAGCATCGGAGTATTTTGGCCATATCTTCGCGCACGAGCGTCTGATGGAGACGAGCTTATACAACTTTTTCATCTACGGATCGCAGGGAACGCGCTCGTATTTTTATTGGATTTTTGTGAATTTTATTTCGAGGTGAAAATTACTGTTTTCTCAGTGAACAGTAATCTGTCCTTAATACAGATTTTTGTGTGAGTGTGCCACCTTGCCGGATTTTTATCTTGATGTACAGAACTCAGATTTGGGCGTGCAAGGTACCGTTTCGAAGCTATCGACGCAAGGATCGCCGTGATATTTTTATTGGAATTTTCTGGGCAATTTTTGCAGGTGATAATTTAACAGTTTCGAATTCGAGGTTGTATGTGATTATTAGTGCTATAATTGGGAGCCTAAGTGTAATTAGTGAGCTTTGTACTGTACCAGGAATATTTCGGGTGTGCTGAAATTGTGGGAGCAAGGATTTGGAGTTTTGGTATTTTCAGCTGTACGGATTTGGACAGTTGCACTTCAGGTGGGTGGTTGTTGTTTACCTCTATTTTGACATGCTCACTAGGAATATTAGAGTGATCCCATTATCTGGACATGCATGCTTAAAGTAATATAAAATTGTGAGCCCTTCATATGGAAATTACTATTGTGGATATTGGATAGTGGTTGGGACTTATACATGTTGGTATGGATGGAATGTTAGCGTTTAACCTTGCATGTGGATTGGATTATTTATTTTGGACTATATGATTATCCTGTTAGTGGTTGGTACTATTTGAGGATTTTATGACATGCATAGGTGGATAGTGATGCTTTATCATGGAACATGGATTATAGACATGTGTGGTTGGATAATGTTTTAGCATGATGGTTATATCTATGCGGAGCTATTAATTGTTACACATGTGGAACCACTATTGGACACCTTTTCCTTTATTTCCTTGAGAACACTTGCATGCTTGTATGGACATCTAGATAGGCCATCTTTTATCGCTACACTTTCATGCTGGAACTTGACTTAGGAGAAACCTTGTTTGCTTCTTTTCTCCTTTTCGTTAGTCAGGTGGTTCTTGTTGCTCGGGTTTGAGCAGGGGTTTGGGATAGTGTAGCCGGGGCCTGGATTGCGGATTATGGGTTTTAGCGGCTACCGCGGACAGTAGGCGGTTGACCGGATGTCGGATGTGGGACATGATTGTGATTGTGGGTATTTGCGGCGATCGCGGATTTTGGGCGATCGACCGGATGTTCATTTGTGCATCAGATTGGGGGATCTGTGTTTTCTTTTAGTGGAGGGTTGTGTTCCACTGGGGCTTTATAGTTGTGATCCAGTCCTGCTTTTATCATACCGGCGCGGTTATTGCCCGGTAGTGTTTTGATATGGATTTTACCGGCGCGGTTATTGCCCAGTAGTGCTTTCCTCGAGTGGGTCGCTCCCCTCGAGTTCCCCTCCGGAGGCCGGGGTCGGACAGTTATTGACGGTTTTGCTATCACATCGGCGCGGTTTATTTGCCGATGATGAGGGCGGCAGCAGGAGTTTTGCTATCACATCGGCGCGGCTTTCTTGCCCGATGATGAGGGCGGTACAGATTGGGTTCATCTGGGACGGTTGGTTATTGTTTCTTACGGTTATTCCAGTCTAGGACTGCATTTTAGAGGCATAGTAGTGGTAGATCTCCCTTTTTCAGCAGTTTCATTTCTTACCACTCTTCTTTCCTTTTCGCCTCTGGTAGACCTAGTGGGTGCGTCAGAGTTTGAGGTTTTACCCACTAGGGGAGGCTACTGGTTTACTAGTAGTTCTCACCCCCATCCTTCTTTCCTCTTTTTCTTCTTCCTTGTTTTGCAGAGTCTTCTGCGGGTGCTACTGGACTTTCAGTGGCGGGTCGAGGAGAGAGGACGGCTGTGTAGATAGATCTCGAGGCAGGATGAGCGTGTTAGCTGGACTGTTGGTGTACCCAGGTTTTCCTCAGACGGTTGTACTTTCACTTTTGGGACTGGCTTTTGCCTGCAGGTTGTTGACGCTTCGTGTACACGGGAAATACCGTGTACACGGCGGATCTGTAGACGGGCCCGGGTTCTGGTTTACACCCGGGGCGTGACAAAAGCAATGCAGGAAGAGCTCCATCAATTCGAGCGTAACAAAGTCTGGGAATTAACGAAGCCTCCGAAGCAACATAATGTGATAGGTACCAAATGGATCTTCAAGAACAAGAAAAATGAAGAATGTACTATCATCAGGAACAAAGCAAGGTTAGTTGCTCAAGGCTACTCTCAAGTAGAAGGTATAGACTTTGATGAAACTTTCGCCCCTGTAGCTAGACTCGAGTCCATTCGTATATTGTTTGCGATTGCTTGTCATTTTAAGATCAAATTATTTCAAATGGACGTTAAGAGCGCATTCTTAAATGGGTTTTTAAATGAGGAAGTTTATGTGGCTCAACCGAAAGGTTTTGTGGATCATAAACTACCTAACCATGTTTTTCGTCTGAAAAAGGCTCTTTACGGTCTGAAACAAGCACCGCGAGCATGGTACGAAAGGTTGACAAAGCACCTTTTGGAAAAGGGCTACACTCGAGGGGGAGCTGACAGGACTCTCTTTGTGAAGCATTATCAAAACAATTTCATAGTTGCACAAATATATGTCGATGACATAGTATTTGGAGCAACAAGAGATAATGATGCTTCAAAATTCGCGGAGACCATGGAAAGCGAATTTGAGATGTCAATGATGGGCGAATTGACTTATTTTCTTGGATTACAAGTTAAACAAAACGATGAAGGTATTCACTTGTGTCAATCCAAGTATGCTCTGGAGTTGGTTAAAAAGTTTGATCTTGAAAATTCTAAGGATTTTCCAACTCCAATGGGAACTAGCCATAAGGGACTTGGAAGTGAATCACATAGTGAGAATGTAGACGAGAAACTGTATCGAGGTATGATTGGGAGTCTACTATATCTCACGGCTAGTCGCCCGGATATATCCTTCAGTGTTGGGATTTGTGCGAGATATCAATCAGCACCGAAGGAGGTTCACCTGAAAGCGGTGAAGCGGATCATCCGATATATCAAAGGTACAATCAGTTTCGGAATTTGGTATCCTATGGGAACGACTTTGGATATTGTTGGATACTCAGATGCCGACTGGGCTGGATCGGTGGATGACCGGAAAAGCACGAGTGGTGCATGCTTCTATTGTAAAGTACCGGATTTTCGACATATAAATAAATGTAAATAAAGACGGAATGAAATACTATTGTTATGAAAGTTGGGGAAGTAAAGAATATTTGGAAGCGAGTTGGGCCCAAATCGGGATTAAAATGAGAGTTCTGAAATTTTATTCGAAAATGGGGGCCCAGATTTTTAGTGAAAAATTCACAGTGTCGGAAAATTCCGAAAAAATTACGGGAGCCCCGTAAATATGTTTTAAGACCACAGAAAAAGTTTCGCTTTGATCGGATACCCGATAGTGAAAACGGGATCCGCCAACAGTGTCGAAAAATTCTGAGAAAATTTGGGGAGCTTCGTAATTATGTTTTAAGGTCACAGTAAAAATTTCGTGTTGATCGGATACCCGGATTGTGAGAACGGGGTCCGCCAGCGATTTTGGATACAGGGAGGCTTTTGGTGGCCCAGAAATGGCCCAAACTGAAAATTTAAATTTTTCTGTGATAAATTAAGCTGAAACGAAGCCGCCTGTCAAATTTGGACGGAAACGGACGAAAAATGGACAGAAAACAGGATAAAAACGGATTTTCGAAACGGCGACGGCACGCGGCTCGAGGGGTGGCTTGCTGCGCAAGGCACACAGCTGGCGCCAGGTAAGTGCGCTTCCTGCGCGGGCAGTGGGCGCGTGCGCCTAGTGCGCGCCCACCTATGGGGTGGACCGCCACATGGCGGTTCCCTCTTGGTGGGTGCCGTGGACCGGGTCTACGCACCCCCTCCCTTCCTTCTCCTCCTTTTCTTTTCTTCTTCTTCTTCCTTCTCCCCGCAGAACTCTCATTTCTCTTCTTCCTCTCCACCCGAGCCCGAGAGAGAGAGAGAGAGAGAGAGAAAAAGAGAGAGAAAGTGAGGAATTTTGTGGGGCTCGCGGGCGCGCCGTGAACCTCGTGGAGCGCGCTAGGCGTTTCCAAAAGTCGATGGGCGGCGCAACTGTACGAGGTAAACTCCGCACATTATTTTTACGGTATTTTTGGCATAATTTTTATGACTCCTTTGGGTTTGGATTTGACCCCATTATCGTGTTGCGTGTTAGGAACCGGGTTATACTGCGCCGTTTTATTGCGCAGACTGTCGGGGACAATTTTGGCGCGCCTCGTTTTGCGTGCCAACTCGAGGTACGTGCTCCGTTTTACGCGCCGATTGAGTTGTTGTGCACGATTTTACATGCAGTTTATAATATTATACATCGTTTTCCGTGCAGAGATAGAAAAATATGCACCATTTTGCGTGCAACCTTACAGTTAAACTTGCACCGTTTTGCGTGCAGATTATTTTATCACGCACCGTTTTGTGTGCAGTTTATAATATTATACATCATTTTTCGTGCAGGGATAGAAAAATATGCACCGTTTTGCGTGCAACTTTACAGTTAAACGTGCACCGTTTTGCGTGCAGATCGTTTTATCGCGCACCGTTTTGCGTGCAGTCTAATATTTTACATCGATTTTCGTGCAGGATAGAAAAATGTGCACCGTTTTGCGTGCAACCCGACAGTTAAGCGTGCACCGTTTTGCGTGCAGATTTGAGGTACGTGCACCGTTTTGCGTGCAGATCGTGTTATCGCGCACCGTTTTGCGTGCAGATCCTAATATTATGCATCGTTTTCCGTGCAGGGTGGAAAAGACGTGCACCGTTTTGCGTGCAGATTTGAGGTACGTGCATCGTTTTGCGTGCCGGTTGTGTTGTCGCGCATCGTTTTGCGTGCACTCTCTAATATTATACATCGTTTTTCGTACAGGGTTAGAAAAACGTGCACCGTTTTACGTGCAACCCTACAGTAGACCGTGCACCGTTTTGCGTGCAGATTCGAGGTACGTGCACCGTTTTGCGTGCCGGTTGATTTAACGCGCACCGTTTTGCGTGCAGACTAAAATGACGCGCACCGTTTTGCGTGGGTTTTTAGTGACGTGCATCGTTTTGCGTGCAGGTTTGGTGGACGTGCACCGTTTTGCGTGCAGACTCGAGAGAAGTGCATCGTTTTGCGTGCAAGCTCGAGGAGACAAGTGGAATCGCGCGGAGACCAATTGCAAGTGTCTACAAGCAATTGGGTACACTACAAGGTGGGGAATTCTGCCGAAATTGGGTGACCTCTCCCCTTGCTCCTTTGCTTTTCGATTCGAAGCATGATAGTAGCCTGTTAGAGGCGTTAGGTAATTATGAATAAGATTGCATGTTTAGAGGAACACAGATGAAAAGAGCAACTGTTGGTTGCCAATAACAGATGATATATGTGCATGTGTAGAGAAATTTAGAGGAAAAGTGATATTTATGATTTATCCACAATAGGGGATAAATTTGTATGTGTAGATGGACACAGATGATAAATGCAACTGTCAGTTGCCAAAAGGAGATAATTCATTTTCATGTGCAAAAAAACTTAGAGGATAAATATTATTTTTATGATGGATATGAAAATAATTGCATGCGTAGAAATGAGTAATTACTTGATGACTGTGATCATGTTAGGGTACAACCCTAGGAATCATGTGATATAAGGGAACAGAACTTGTTGGTAGTAAGACTAGGAGAAAACCTAGTTTAGGGGTTTGACGAGTGACATCAACTTAGGAGTTATCCTAGGAAGGATGAGTGGCATGGTCTTAGGTGATAACCTAAGGACACTGGATAGAGTGATCAACATAGAGTCAGAAAACTCTAGGGTGTATATGACATGGAACTTAGGTAAAGAGAACCTAAGGAGAACTAGTGTTCAACATAGAGTCAAGGAACTCTAGGATGAGTATGACATGGAACTTAGGTAAAGGAAACCTAAGGTAACTAGAGGTCAGCATAGAGTCATGGAACTCTAGGACAAGTATGACATGGGACTTAGGTAAAGGGAACCTAAGTTGAGCTAGAAGAGTTTAAACTCACAGACAGGAAAATAGAGTCAAGTTGACTCTAGGATTCAGTAAGGAATCAGGAGGATGGAAAGGGTGGATCAAGTGTGGAGATATGAAAGGGAAAACAGAAAAGTAGAGTCAATGTAATTCTAAAATAACAGTGGAACATGGAATTAGAGTCAGTGTAACTCTAAGTTAATAGTGGAACAGGAAAATAGAGTTAAGTTAACTCTAGGATTCAATGAGGAATCAGGAAAGTGGGATAAGATCCCAGGTTAAAAGCTGATCAAATATAACCCTAGAAGGTCATAGGGTGTCTGGGCAAATGGATAATAACTTTAACTTCAATTTGAGTTAAAGAAATAAAAGAGAAATGTTTAAGAGTCCAGGAGACTCTCTAGTTATCCTTATGGCAAGACCTAGGTAAGAGATAAAAAGTGATTAATAAGCAAGACAATAAATTGCTCAAGATAGAGCTAAAATTGGTTAAAAGCAAGACAAGCAATTGCTAATAAAGAATAAAAAAGGATATTAATGACGCCTTCGAATTTGAGACTCGTCAAGTGGAGCAGGACTCCCTGGGCAGTGACCCGTCGGACGAGGTACTTTCGAAGGGCTAAAAGTGAAAGCAAGGAGCTAAATGCTCGAAGAAAAGAGAAAGTAAATTGCCAGTGGCAAAATGGGAGCTATAAGCTCGAATAAGAAAGAAAAGCAAGTGTTCAAAAGCAAAGAGGCTAAGAACTAAAATAAAAGAGAAAGAAAAAGAAAAGAAAAGAAAGAAAAATTAAAGATAAAACGGGCGTACCTCCGGGGGCGAACGTACAACGGTCAGGAGTTGGACAGGGTCCCTCTCCCGGGCAGCGACCCGTATGACTGGTAGATAGAGTACTCTTGTCAGAGTTGGGCAGTGACCCTATCGGGCAGTGTCCCGTATGACAAGTCCCCCCGGCAGGACGGGGTAACACTTGCGAGTGTTATCGGCAACCTTAGAAATCTTATCTTATGGTAGCAAGACTACCGGGCTCGGGCCCGTTGGATAAGAATTTCCAAGGGTTAACTTGAACTAAAGCACCAGAATCTAAAGAATAAAGAAAAATAGAGTGGCCAGGGTGGCCGGGTTAGTTGAACCCAGTATACAGCGGCATAGTGGCCGAGTTGGTGCTTAGCAGCCTAGTGTGGCTAGACAGAGTAGTGCTGGGTCGATGGTTGTACACAGATAGTGTAGTGATATATTATTGCATAGCTGCATATTGATGTTGAGGATTTTAGTTTCCTAGCACACTATTATTATTGCTTCCATTGGACCAAGTGGTGTAGGACACTCTCTCTCGGTGGTTGAACCCACTGGGAACTCGCTCGTAAGTTCTCACACCCCTTGGGTGACCCCCCCACAGGTTCGGGAATGGATGCAGCGGTCGAGACAGATCAGATGCAGACGACAGCGAGGCATACGACAGGGGCAAGGGCCCAGCAGCATAGTGACCTAGAGGGTCTAGCAGAGGTATCCCATTTATGTATTTCTTGAGTGAACCTTGTATGGTGAGGAATTATGTAAAGGAAATGTAATAATTTTATTTGCAAGTTCAGAAATGTAAAGTGTAATAAGTTTAATTTATGGTTCACTCCTGTATGCTTTCATTTCCGCATTAATGTTGGTTATTAAATGAAAGTTTTAAATTTATAGTGATTTTTAGTACTCTGATATTGAGCTTCCGCATACACTTGTTGTGTTATTATGGATGTTACCGTTCCTTTCGGGTAGAAAAAGGTTTTACCCGATTGGCGGGTCTGTTGGCGTGCCCGAACCGTACAAATTGGCGGACTCGGGGCGTGACAGATTAGAGTGGTATCAGAGCCTAGGAATAGTCCTAGGTGGTTAGCAACCTTAGGGAGACTCTAGGGTTTAGCACGAGAGAGTGTGTGGATTATTGGGCGAAAGTATTTGATTGGTTATTGTTGTTCCCAAAAAGGATGTTGGGACTGATCGAGGGCGACGAGCTTTCATTCTTCGGATATTACGTTGGCGGCCGACAACGTAATGTTGGAGATGAAAAGGAGTACCCTCTTATACTTTCGCATGATTGGGTCGACGAGCCTTTTCGACGGTATTTAGATTGCGCATTGCTCAAATGGCTGAATTTGGGCTAATCGTTACGCTGTGGTGTGCATATTGGCGATGACACCACATAGGGGACGCGCTTGTTTGACTCGAGCCACGAGAGGGCTCTGGGTAAACAAGGTACACGAGCTGCGATAGAAGGTGACCGCACTCCTTGGTGTGATCCAGCAGCAGGTCAAGCTTCTTGTCGTCAGCGGAAATTTCCCGCCGACAGGGAGGCGGATTTCGACGCCTGAGAGTAGCGTCAGCATGACAGCTGGAGCAGATAGATAGGCTCCAGTGGTGATAGCGCAGCAGGTTGGGGCTGCATAAATGACGAATGAGTATACGGCGTCGCCGCCTGTAGGGGCGACAGTAAAGAAATGGCAAGGGTTGCCGAACTTTTGTCGGCGCAGCCAACACCTTCAGCGTAGGGTGTTTTACGCTTGTGTCAGCTAGGTTGCTGGCAAAGTGTGGTTAGCAAGGTCCAGTGAGAGACCGACTCACGAAGAAAATGGTGATCGCTATGTTGCGAGAACCAAGTAAGTATGTCCTAAGGGCTAGGGCAAGAAAGATTTATGGGCCTAGTGGCGAAAGTTCGCCCTGATGACGGTAGTGACCGTGTGGCCTATCTTTGTGGCTAAATTGCCGCATTGTGGGGTTGGTGAGACCCGACAGGTTTCGAGATTCGAAAACCTCGCAAGTGAGCGGGAGTTTTGTGGCGCCGATTTGATGGATTGGCGTAACGGCAAGGATTGCCAGCGTAGGATTCGCGTGTTAGTCACCAGAGTTGGTGGACAGTTATTTGTGGTGCCTCAACCCAGTTGGGAGAGGTGTACAGGGGTTATACGCGTGTTTAAGCAAGTTGCTTGACACTGGATTTTTACGAGTTAGCGTGGGGGCATAGGACGCCCAACTGTTTGGGTGTGTTACGGAATTTGAGTTGGCGCATTTCGTGAATAGTTCAAGTCTTGAAGATTGAAGATGAAGAAACTCTGGATCAACTACCTCAATCTCAAGAAAGAAGAATTCAAAAGGATCAGGTACGTTAAATTAAATAATTTGTGATGATCCGAATACTTCTTATAGTGTAGAAACACCCGGAAGAGGTTTTAACTGCATATTCATCAAAAACTGGACATGGGACATGTTCAGGATCCGGATCATGTCGTTTCGATCCGGATCCCGAAGGGTGCTCGTTCATACACTAGTTCAATCCGGATCATGGCATTTGATGATCCGGATCCCGAACATGAGTTTTACCTGTTGGCTTGAACGATCCGGATCGTGGAATCTCAATCCGGATCCCGAACACATTGTTCTGGTAAAACTGTATGAACGATCCGGATCGTAGATTATGATCCGGATCCCGAACAGGCGGTTTTCTGGAAATTGCTCTCTACGCGTAAGCGATCCGGATCGTGACTTGCGCAGTCCGGATCGTCGCCCGTAAAACTTTCCAGAAAAGTTTGTTTTTGATCCGAATATTCTTCCTAGGGTTTCTAACCTATAAATAGCCCTTCCTTTTCATTTCTAGGGCAATCCACACATCGGAATAAGAGCCGTCATTTTCATATATCATTTTATACGGCCTTAGATCCACATATAGAGAAGAACGGAAATCATTAGATCTATTTAATGGTTCTTCATCTATATTGATTAGTTTGATTCTAGGATTTTCATACTCATATCTTGAGTTGAATCAAACTAATGAATACTTAGATGGTATTTCCGATCTACTCTTGATCTAAGTATTCGGCGGATCATCACCACCCAAACAAACAACGATTTACCCCAAAATCGGCGCGTGGACTCGCGTGGCCTTGTGGATTCAAGGTGTTATCGCTTTCGTGGATTCGGAGCGAGGTGCGTTCGTGGATTCGAAGCGTACCATTGGGTGAAGACCGTGGATTCGGTCGGACGTCGTGGATTCGACGTTGGACGCTGTGGATTCAGCGTTGGCGGCGCAAATCGTGGATTCGAGAAGCGTTGCGGAGCGAGCGGAGAAGATCGACTAGGGGCGTATGGTAAAAGGTTGAGTCGTCTGTGAGTACGTTATATCACCTTGTACGTGTGTTAACTCTAGTGGATTTCGCCGTGTTATCGGTCCCGTGGTTTTTTACTCCGGTTTGGAGTTTTCCACGTAAAAATCTTGTGTGTTCTTTTATTTTTCCGCATTGGGTTTTATCGCACAAAGATTTTTGAGTGTTTATTGTTTACACCTATTCACCCCCCTCTAGGTGTTTTTTCCCCTATTAGATCCTTATTTAACCTAAACCCTACAAGTGGTATCAGAGCGGGAATAGGGTTGTAAACAATGGTTGAAGGTGGAAACATCAATCGACCCCCTTTCTTTGATGGAACTAATTATGCGTACTGGAAAGTACGGATGAAAGCTTTCTTAATTTCCATCGACGAAAGGGTGTGGCAATCAATTGAATTAGGATGGTCTAATCCAACTGAATTTTTAGATGATGTTCGCACCTTGAAACCTAGGTCGAAATGGACCAAGGAAGAGATAGACTTATCTTCTTACAATGGCAAAGGGATTAATGCTCTATTTAATGCTTTGTCACAAACTGAGTTCTCTCGCGTCTCGGCATGTGAGACTGCGAAAGAAATCTGGGATGTTCTTCAAGTTACGCATGAGGGAACTAACCTAGTGAAGATTCAGAAACTGCAAATGCTTACGAGCAAGTTTGACTCAATCTCTATGGCAGAGAATGAATCCTTCACTGACTATTACACACGATTGCAAGACATCGTGAACTCATGTGCTAACTTGGGAGAGAAGATTCCAGAATTTAAAGTTGTAAGAAAAATTCTAAGAACTCTTCCTGAACGATTTCGCCCGAAGGTTGCAGCCATTGAAACAATTAAACACCCGGACGAAATGCGTGTAGAAGAATTAGTAGGTGCTTTACAAACTTATGAAATGACTTTTCCTACTAACTATTCTTCTGGAAAGGCATCTTCTTCTAAGTCTTCAGGTTACGCATTGAAATCAACTAAAGAAGAAGACGCGGATTCATCCTCCTCTGACGACGACGAGAACATTTCTATGGAGGACTTTGAGAAGCAGCTTGCTCTCTTGACAAGGAAGTTTCGCCGCAACTTTCGAAGGGGAAATTCAAGCAAAACTCCATCCTTCGGAAAGTCGAAGAAAGGCAAGGATTCTCAAGTTACAAGTCAAGAAGCCAGAGAACTTCTCAAAGGATAAGAAAAGTTCTGAGGGACAAGTTCAGTGTTTCAAATGTCGAGGCTACGGCCACATAGCAACTGAATGTCCCAACAAGAATCCGGCTAAGAAGAAAGTGATGCAAGCAGTCACTTGGGATGACAACTCCACGTCAAATGAGTCATCGTCAAGTGATGAAGAAGACAACGCGACAGCTTTCCACGCGTCCACCAAACCTTCATCCTTCATGTGCTTAATGGCAAGTACATCCGACTCACTGTCCAACTCTACTGTGGAAAAGATTGCAACGGACGATGAGTCAGATAATTCGGAAGGTGAAGATTTTGTTTTAGCCTACCATCAACTTCTGAGGGATTCAAAGAAACTGGCTAAACAAAACAAGGGGTTGAAAGAGAGATTACTGGAACTTGAAGTTGAATAAAA